>JAPMOR010055114.1:85398-248751 GCA_026543865.1 Argiope aurantia | reverse complement strand
AGTTTTATAGTTTGAGAAGTCCTTGCTTTAAAATATTGCAGCCACTGAAGGCTCAAATTCAGAGACACTGATTGAGACTTTGCTACAATCTTGCTTAGTATTTGCTGACCCTTTTTGAAAACCTTAATTAAATTTTTTCTATAGAAGATTTGAATAGACGCATGCATACCATATAAAACAAAGAAAATTCCACTTTAGAAAATAATCAAATACAAGGTGATTCTAAAATCACCAGACAAACTTGCAAATCTATACAGATACGAGTCATTTTCGCAATATAGTATGGGCTTGTCAACACAACTGTTGCTGTTGTAAGCGAACTAGGTGAAAGAAAAAGATGCATGCTTACAATAGCACAAAAACTTAATTGTATGTATAATAATATGCAAAATGTGTATAGTTTCGGCTGGCAAGTTCTTGAATGGTACATTTAAGCATTCCAAAAGTTTATTATTTAAAATATGTTGTGCCTGTAAAGAGTGGCGACTAGAGATCTGTTTTGGTAGTAGATCTATTAAAATAGCAAGCAGACCTATTAAAACGATATCATTAGCCTAATTGCTAAATAAGTAAATTTGTAAAAAATGCAAATTCTATATGTTAAAAAAATATAAGGATAGTATTAAAATTTCGTTTCTCCTTGTATTTCACTACATTCACTTAGTTATTACAATATTCATAATGACCGTAGAATTTGTTAAAATAATAATATGTTAAAACGCGGATGTCGCGCAGTCATCTATATTTATAATAAAGCTCAATGTCTGTGTGTGTGTGTGTGTGTATTTTGGCGCTCTACAGGCCAGACCATTGAACCTACAGCTACCAAATTTGGCACGTGTATACCTTGGAGGCCGGGAATGTGCACCTGGGGGTTATTTTTTCGAATTTTCAACTAGAATTTTATTTATTTAAAAATGAAGCGAAATTTTGGCGTGTTTCTGCTATAACTTCCGAAAATATTACCGCACAAAAAAGATTTTTACATGAAGTTAAAGATCAAAAATTTATCTTTTAAATGATACTAATATTTTAATCTTAAAATTAAATTTCTATTTTTAATGAATTTTTAAATAAATATTTTAACTATGTTTTTCAATAATTTTTTTCGTAAAAAATAAAAATTAAAATTAAGCACATTTCGAATTCATGAGGAAAAATTAACTTTTTTCAAAGTGTTGCCATCAAATTGATTAAAGCTCCAATTAAAAATAAATTAAATCTTTTTGGAAATGAAATCTGCAAAAATATAATTTTCGGCACGTGTTTGTAGGAAATGAAACAAATATGAAATATTATTTTTTCTGAAAAATAAATTCAAGAAAAATTATTTTATGATCTTTTACACTCTCTATAGTATTATTAATCCAATAAATCAGTTTTATTTTCAGGCAAGTTTTGTTTAATATGAACAGGATATGCATTCAAATCAGGGCCACACATCTAATTTGTAAACCTTTAGTTAGACACAGATCTGCTAAAATGGTCTAAATGGAAAATGATTATATTTTATGTAACTTTATTCAATAAATGCTCTAATAAATAACGAATTTTTGGTTTTACATAAAGCTTTTGCTGTGGAAATCACGATTAACAAAATGTTCTTGAAAAATTAATATTTTAAATAAAAAGAGTTAATTTCCAATCAACTAAATCAATCACTTAAACTGACTGATTTATGAAAATTTGAATATCACTATTCAATAAAAAAAAAAGGATAATTTTAGATTTTCCATCGATCGTTTCAAAGAAAATACGCCAATCAACGCGCAGGTTTCTCAAGATTAAGTGGCCTAAGATTATGAAAATGTTGAATTTTCCTAAATTTTTAACATTCAAAACTTCATAAATAAGTCTTAGTTGATCGTGGAAAATAGAAACATTAATTCATTTATTTAAAATTTGGTGTGTCCAGAATATTTCTCAGAATATGATACCTTACTGCATTAAATTTAGACTTCCTAATTTTTGAAATATATTTATAGGCGGGAACAAAATATTATTATTGATTTCATTTCCATCCTTTTGAAAGCAAAACTAAAAACTGAATTTTATGCTAAATCTGAGAAATTTTTGTTGAATTATTCTTTGAGATATTACATAAATTATGAAAAATATTTTGTAGTTCACATAAGACTTAACTACCGAGCGATTCTGTTTGCAATACTCATATTCAATAATAATAATAATAAATAAATAACAATAAAGATGATAAATAAAATAAAACGCTTGGTTTTATTAAAAAATATCTTTATATTAATTGCAATTTCATCATTTCCATTTTAAATGAAATTTGAAATTTTACCGGAAATGACAACAAATTAGCAAAATATAGATAGTAAATTGAACGAAACGATCTAAATAACAGTATAAGTTGGTATGACTATCAAAATTTGAAGATTAAAAATCTATTGTTTGAGAATCTATTAAGAGACCAGTTACTTAAAATATTTAATTGAAAATTGTAGTGAGTGATAATACTGGTAAACCGGCTGGTCGCCACAGGCGGCTAGTAGTAAATAAATAAAATACAAGTCGTTTTACAAAGTTATAAAACTAAAATAAGTCATTAACATGTTGTTAATAGTTGAAATATGAAATCAAACTGACTAATATATGAAATTGAAATTAAACAGTTTATTAAAAGAGATATCTCATATTATTCACTGTCTAGGGCTACAAAATCCGTCACTGCTTGCAGTTGTATCTGTCATGTAGCCTACGACATGTAATAGTGTCATTTATTTAATTGCGTCGTTGTGGTATAATAAATTCGAGTTTCATTAATCCTATGTTGCACATTTTATCGAATGCATCATCTTCATTTATTTAATTCATTTATAAAAACTCTCTATAACGGTCACTCTTTAAGTTTATATTCCATATTATATTGTGAAAATTACGTGTTTATGTATACCTAACCTACCCTTAGGTTTTGTTTCACAATTTTAGAATCTCCCAGTATAGGCCAAAGTGGAAGCTTGGCCTCCACATCAAACTAAGATGAATATCTTCTCGCACAATGGAACCCAAAATCCTTTAAATCTCTTTTATTATACTTTCTTTCCTGTTTCAATGGTTGACCATATGTCCAACCACTGCACATACTTTCTCATCTTCTTTCTAGAGATGGTACTTGCCATGGACAGAACGTAGCATATAATTGATAGCAAAGCAACAACTATTAAAAGGAAAAATAATGCATTTGAGGAAAATCGATTCTTTAGAACTGCAAAAATTCTGAATGCTTGTATAGCAAATGTTCAATTATTCTTGTTCCGAACAGCCATTTCCAAAATTTTTTCCATCTTAGAAATAGCTGTCATTCTTTAAAGACGAAAGATATAGTTGGTTTATGTAGTAATTGACTGTCACTGTGCTTCGATTGTAATGAGAACAATAAGAATTCTACAAGCTTTTATTTAATTCCATTTATTTTATGTTTATAACCTTACAGGAGAACCTCGCCGTATACTTAAGCATCTGGGGTAAATTGGATAATAGTCATCACAACAATAGCATTTGAGCTCAGTGTGGAATTCTAAGAGTCATCACTGGTCAAGGCCCAGTCTCCCCGGCAGGCAAGAACTTGACCTAAACATTTTAAATTAACTTGTTTCGTGTTTAAGAAGATAGAATTTTATAATGAATTTTTCACCCACTAACCGATACATCTGAGTTTTGAAATTTCATGTTTTATAACCCTGATCACAACATAATATTTTAATGTTTTCAGAAATTTTTAATAGTTAATCGATTAATTTCAATCAAATTTTGATTTCATATGACAGACACTCTCTGGTACTTTATCTGAGATTAAACCGATTTAAAAAGTCCCTTAAAATTTATAATATTGGGTAAAGACTAAAAAGTTAATAATAGTAATAAATAATAATAATGAATAAATATTTTTTAAATGAATTCTGTTATATTAAAGTACTATGCAGAAAAGAAAATGTTTTAAATAAAAAAAATATGGAGGTGAAAACCTAATTGTAAAAGTTAAAAGCGTTGAAAACGATATTCTAACAAAATTAAGCTTCGAAAACATTTATTATCGCGACATTATTAAACATTTTTTATCTCAAAAAAAAAACAAACAAACAAAACATTTATTGAATACTGAAAAAAATTATAAATTTAATTAAAATTCCAGCTCACGTAACAGTAATCACATTTTTAGAGTTTTGGCAATCGGAAAAACAGTTACGGCAGTGAATTTGTTCTATTTTTATGTCTTCATATCTTTTAGATGTAAAAAAATATCAAATAAAAATGAAAGATATAAATCAAATACTAATTTCGGTTGCTCATATTCTGTTTTTTACAAATTTCCAACCAACGAATATGTGAATCTAACGTATTTCAAAACATGTTTACCTTAATTTTGCGTAGGTGGCTTTGTTAAAAAAGAAAGTAATTTTTCATGCACTAAAGCTGAAATAAAAACCTTTTCGATTCTTATTCGATGAGGAATAGGTATGATGAATTCTTAAGAAAAAAGGATTTCAATAACAAGGATTCGTTGATAAAAGAAAAGCTGAGTTAGGTATTACAGAAAAGTATTTTAAATTTCTTTCTAGAAGAAGAGTTTTAGAAAAATAACTATTTTCTTTGTTTTCCAACTTTGTTTTTGCATTACGAGATAAGGAATGAATTTTGGAAGTTGATAAAGTTAAACATATTTTTTACAGAGATTACGAAAAATAATTTCCAATTTTTTTTTCATTTCTGAAATATATTACAAATGCAAATAAAATTCCATTTACCTAGAATATTTCTATCGACACCTCACCCTCTAACAATTTAGTTTTTGATTTTTATTTTTTTATGTTTGACTTTTTAAAAATTACTTTCAAGGGTACTTTATTGCATGTTACTAAAAGCGTGTTAACATTTTTGAATTTATTATTCGTGCTGCTTAATATTTTTGAACAGGGAATAAGAAAGCACAGTATTAAGGCTATATAAAAAGTTCTTTGCGAATGACTACAAGAAGATAAGTCTTAATAACTCAGATTTCCTGATGCTATTTTTTGGATATTTCATCATCAAGAAATGCTTTAAAATAAAAAGCTATATTGAGATTTTCTTCAGTTAATTACATGGTTGCTAGAAATATATTCCTATTTTTATATTGGAAAGCAGGTATATATAATAAAACTTTGCAAGCTTGAGTATATTTTAATCTAAATTAGACATTACTTCTCTCATAAACAGTATCTCGAAAGAAAAAATAATTGTAATTACACAAAAAAATTCCACCTCTAGATTTCTGATGAATCGCCATTTTTTTGACTACTTGAGTTCCTAATAGATTTTTGGAATTATCTACCTATGAACAGATTTGGTTATATCATTCTGCCTATGAACACGGTGACTAAAATACGCGACAAATCAGAAGGATAAAATTTAGTATATGGTCTGCACACAACAATTATTAAGTTTTGCCTATCTGTATGTTTGCGAATACGAGAAATACTTTAACCGCATTGAGTTAGATAGATGAAATTTATCTAACCTTATATGCTTGAATTGCATATAAGGATCAAAGTTTGGATCAAATCTGTCAAAGGGTTTACTATTTGTCGGCCTATCTATTCGTGTGTGCCTGAATGCAATAATTTAAAAACGCAATAAGCTAAATGAGTTTGTATGTCGCTCAATTGTTCGTTTGTATCAAATCTTGAACCTAGTCATCCAAACGAAAGAGGTCTAAATCCCATATTTGATTCTCGTTAGCGTATTAGAGGAATTATAATAAGTTGCATCATATTTGTAAGTATAAATAAAAATTGAGGCGATGCACTCCCGCTGGTTTCAATCATATTTTATTTTACAAAAGAAGCCTATTTTGTCTAAATGTCATTTTTTTATCTCTCAAAACTTAATGTAGTCCCTTGCTTATGTGCATTCTATTTATTTATTTATTTATCATTATATTCGTGAATTCACGTTTATTAGTAACACAATTTCCAAATATTAAAAAAAATATTCTCAGTATTCATAAATTTTTTCTTTAAAAATTTTTATAGATATTTAACAATTTTATAAACATTTATCATGAATTCAGCTTTATTTACCTTACTTTTTCAGAATCAAATCATGAAAACTGTATTTTGATTAAATATATTATGATTTAAAAAGACAAAGCATTTAATATAACTTTAGATTTAAACAGATATTAAATGAATTTTTCATAAATTTTATAACTTTAACTAGACTTGTTTAAAAGCATTGACGCATTATAGACCAGCTCATTTGCTTATGGAGATTTTTTTATTTACTGCCCTGTTTAAAATCATGTAAAAAAATCATTTTTGATTTAAATAAACTGTTAACTAAGATTTCACATTATTTTTATTTTCCAATGCTAGAAGTATAAAGCTCTGTAGATAAATTCTTAAATTATTCGTATAATTTCAAGAATAAATTTCAAGAATTATTCACATAATTTCAATGAACATGTTTTGAAATTATTAGGTCAATCAATGCATCTTAGTTTATTAGGTCGACGTCTTATGCTAGTTTCATAAGGGCTGTTTTGGGATGGAAGTCGGGGATCAAAAATGAAAGTGATATCTGATTTGGCGATTCCCGCTCCAAATTTTTAAGCCACACAAGTAGATTTGTTTCATTCCAGCTGACACATTTCACACCAGACTTGCTGTTTCATTCACACCAGAGTTGCATTCATAAAGGATTAAATAGGAAGAATAGAACAGAAGGAGGAATAGTTGTTCTATTCTTCGATCTGTCCTTTTCAAAGGAGAAAATCTGGCTCTAGACCACAGACCGATAACATTCCCGCCACTTTAGATCAATTGGGGTTAAAATCGTGATGGAATGAACATGAACCAGACCTGCATACATAGAGGATCTTCAAAGGAATAGGGCCACTTTTTTATCAATCTGTAGGCTCTAAAGGTGAAACTTTCCCATCAGATTTTCTATTCTAGTCACTTTGAATACTTTGTGGCAGAATCTGAGATTCGTCGACTAATCTCATTTGTCTTATCCCTATAAATGTTTATAAAACCAGGATCTCACGAGAAAAGAGAAGCTGACAGATACCGTTGCGAAAAAGTGATCTCGAAGTACTTAGGTATCAACTGAAGTGAAAATATGACAGCATAAGGATTTGTCGCTTTTTTAGTAGACTTTTAGAAAAACTTGCCTTCCATTAGCGTTTTGCTCGAAGCAAAATGAGGAAACAACCAACATGATCATAGCAAGCAATTCAATGCTAAATCACACTGTGTTTTTGAACAACAACAACAACAAAAAAAAGCAATAAGGATAGAACCAATGATTTTCTTCGCCCGACTCTAATTTCTCAGATATTCCTTACTTTATCTTGCTAGACCATTGATGCGTTTGCTCCGTTTTCGTAGTTGTCTTTCAAGATTGCAGATCGAGGCTCAACAAAATTCATCATTTTCAAGTGGGCTCTGTCAGTTAAAAGCGTAATAATTATTTAAATATTTTTTAAATATACCAAACTTGTAAAACGGACTAAAAAATATAAATAATTTCTCCTACGTCCATACACATTTATAACCTCAAACAGATTTAAAATTCCCAATCGCAAGTTTTCAGGACAATTTATATGGTGTTAGAAGTTATTTTATACATTCTATTCCATTTTAAAAACGTGATTAATATTTTAAAATTTAAATTAGCATTTTTTGCTTTTTGTTCTTGTGTGTGTGAAATTTTATAGTCGAATTTAAACTAACATCTCGATGAGCTAACGAATTAGCATGGCGACATCTGTCGGTATTGAAAGTTTCTTAATCGATTTCAAAATTTGTAAAGAACTTATAAAAAATAGGCAGATAAGAAATCGAATTAATATTACGTTGCCATCCAGTTTTGAACTATATTTAAAGTTTCAAGTCTTTAGCTTGTCCAGAGATTGAGTTAAAATCGATAGCAAAATTTGCATCGAATAGACAAACAGACAGAGCAGAAAGCAAGTTAATAAAAAAGTGTTAAAAACTCAAAAATTCCCTAAATGATGTGGTTTCTAAGTTAAAACAATAGGATGTTAGTTTAGGTGTCATCCGCGACTTTCAAATGAGATGCTAATTCCAGAAATGTAATCATGGTTACAGAATATATACTGCTTGTATGATAGGTATATTGTCAATACGAATACAGATTATTGAAAGAAATTGCTTATAAAAGGAAGATTATAAAAAGAATTCTAGCTCAAGACATTATCCTAAACGCATCTGACATTTATCAATAATATTCTAATAATCAAACATTATTATTCACCTATAGAACACAATTGTCAAACGCGATTTTTAATATTCGATAGTTTGCATTTGTATTGACGATATATTGCAAAGATTAGACTGAAGAAATAAGCTAAATTCCGATGTGAAACATTTTATAAAAGAATAACATTTAAAGAAGAATAACAGCACCTATTTCTACCTGCTACTCATTACTTACTGTAAACGTTTTTCTCAATACTCATAATAATTTTGTTTTAATCCTCGTACACATAATAGTAAATGTAATAGAGTTTGTTGGCTATCACCTAGTTTTACAGGCTGTTTCAGTTAACCGTTTCAGAATTTCTAAAAGGGGTAGGGTACATCCTGACGAACCAAAATCATATGCCCATGGGCAGTCAGAAATGCTTTCCTGAATCGGTAGATGGCGTTGTGCGAAAAAGTCGAGCTTTCGTGCAGGGAATCTTCATTTCGCACAAGAACGCCAATTTAGTAGGATGGATGATTACACGATCGCAGAGAACTGATATGCATTTGGTGTACGGGGCTGTAAATTGTAGTGGGCCAGCAGCACAGCGTTTGTACGCGGAACGATATTCGAAGATGCTTATTCCCAGTCATAATTTCTTTGCAAGACTGCACCAGTGGTTAACTGAGACAGGTTCATTAGAAAGAGCTCACATGGACAGAGTAAGAACAACACGGACTGTAGACGCCGAACAGAATGTGCTGCAGCATGTACAGGGGAATCCAAGAACGGGTACACGAAGTGTAGCAAACGCAGTCGGGGTTTCCCATTGCAGCGTCTGGAGGATTCTCCGAGCAGAAGACATGCATCCGTTTCACGTGCAGCGCGTCCAGACACAGAAACCGGAGGATTATGTACTTCGTATTGCTTTCGCACAGTGGTACCTGGGAAAATGGGCTACAAATTCCCTTTTTCCTGCTGAAGTGTTGTTTTCCGATGAGGCATCCGTCACAAGGGAAGGAATTTTCAACACGCATAACGACCATATCTGGGCGGTCGAGAACCCGCATGCAATACGACGTCGCGCAGCACAGAATCGGCCGGTATTGTGGGAGATCACCTCATCGGACCTTACCTGTTACCTGGTCGTCTAACCGGACCTACGTACTTGCTCTTTCTGCAGCAAGTATTTCCACAACTTTTGAGAGATGAATAGATTTCTGCATCGACGCAACAGACAATGTGGTTCCAACACGATGGAGCCCCTGCCCATTATAGCGGAGATGTTCGTAACTACCTGGATCTCGCATTTGGTCAACGGTGGATCGAACGGTACGGTTCCATGCGTTAGCCGACTCGGTCTCCCGACTTATTAATTTTTATTTCTGGGGTCATATGAAATCACTAGTTTATGACACCCCTGTTGACACTGCTGAGGAGCTCGTTGCAAGAATCGCAGTAGCTGCCGAGATATGCCTGGAGTATTCCAGAATGTTCGGATGTCCATGCGTCGGAGATGTGAGGCGTGCATTGTAGCCCGTGGAAGAAACTTCGAACACTTACTTTAATCCATGTACCTTTTGCTTCTTTTCATGTACTATTAAAACGATTTCTCATTTACGATCTCTTTTCTTTATGGTGCTTCTATGTACAACACCGCTACAGGAAAGCATTTCCGACCCCACATTGTTCTATGATATCGAGTTGTCAGGATGTACCCTACCCCTCTTAGAAGTTCTGAAACGGTTCACTGAAACACCCTGTATATTTCTTCATACTAAAATTCCAATGCTTATATTTATCACTTAACTAAGATTTCACTATTAATTCTGAATGAGGAAAAATAAGGTCCCAATATCCAGCATTTTCAGTTGATTGGGCAATGTAGAGCAAACAACGAGCATTTTTTCTTATCCATTCGGACGTACCAAAAATATTGTTTCGTATAATGTGCATTGAAAAACACACCAAAGTGACAATTCCTAAAACCAATTTATAATGAAATTTGGCTAATTCGAAATCAACAGCATACGATAAAAATTTTACTGACCCAAAAATTCCCTTTACAAACACTAAGTTTAAAAATAAATACAGCAGAAGAAAACAACAATTTTTAAGTCGAAAATGGAAGTATCTATAAATATTTATTTTTATATTTAACAATCTTAATAACTAATTCATGATCATTAAATAAAAAGGAATTAATTTAAATAGTTTAGGAAATAAAAATTATTATTTAGAAATAAAAAGAAACATACTGAACAATTTAAGTTCGCATCTAAAATGCTCAGAGATTTTTTTAAGTGAATTTTTTTTATTCCTTCTTTGATTGAATATACTAAACAATAGTACAACTCTTAATGCGTTAAAGGCAGCGGTGGCTTGGTGGTAAGGTCTCGGCTTCGGAACCGCAGGGTTTCAGGTTCGAGTTCCAATTCCACCGAAGAACCGTCGTGTAAGGGGTCTGTTGCACGTTAAATCCGTCCTGACCAAACGTCCTCCAGCTGGTGTGGTGTGGAGAGGGGGGTTCCCGCTCAGGTGTCGTCCTCGTCATCTGACCGCGGTTCAAAATTACGAGGTCCGTCCCAAAATAGCCCAAGTGTTGCTTCAAACTGGACGTTAATATAACTAAACCTAAACCTTAATGCGTTAAAAGAATTAAAGATCTCTTTCAGTTATAAACAAGCGCTACACAAATTTCAATTACAGTTATCGAGAAAATAAGGTAGAGACACATTTAACTAAAAGAAACCGATCAGAAATCAAAACAGTTTTGCAAATTTTAGTTTTGGCATTAAATTAAATGCAATAAAATTAAATTATAGATATTATTTTAACATTACGTTGATAACAAATTCTAGAAACGAAAGAAAAATTTAATAAAAAAAAGATGGAATTATTAAACTTCCATTGTATTTCAAAATATATTTGAGATCGAAGAATTTTCTGTTCTAATAGGTGGCTACAATTAATGCATAGATATTTGGGATTCAAATGTGTTAAGAGAAATGCAACATCATGTCTCATACATATTATTTAGACCAAGGAAAATTGGTATATGATGAAAAAATAAAAGGAGAACATTTTATATTTTTGGCACCAGGGGCAAATATGGCAAGGCAGACTGCTTTGGGGCAGGGAAATAAACATGTGGAGGGGAGGGTTTATTGTATCGGGCATTACATAGTAATGCTTTTTAACAATTACATTTCATTTTAAATATTTCACTGAAATTTTACAAATTTACAGTTTATTTGGATCTTTTTTTCCGCATTTTTGCCTCTTTCATTTCATAACTTAGTTTATAACCTTTATGGCATAATTTCGAATGGCTTGTGCACTCCAGAAACGCGAATAACTTAATTGTGCCGATTTAAAGGAGCGTAAAACATTGCACGTCTTATACACAGATCGAAGTCTTCAGCAGTCGCTAATGATATTTTGAATTTTAACGTGGGTAAAAGAAACATACTGAATACGTTTTATAAATTAAATAACGAAATGAAAGGAACAAAATTGTAAAAAAAAGGAGCAAAGTTGTAATTCAATAAGTGGATTGCAAATATGTGAGATTCAATTAAATGTTGAAAGTGCAATGTACCTGCTGGAACTTTATTTTCGTATTTAAATATGCACATTAAATTTTTGTCTATTACATTAAATACACCTTTTTGAAATTTTTTATTCCTATTATACTACCCCAAATCGTCCTTCAATTCCATTTATATTTTGGGTAACGAAAGTATAACTTTTTTTTTTTACTTTTATAAATTGATTCCGAAGGTTCTAAACAATATGTACTGGAAATGGTAATGAGTTTATGTTTTATATTTTTTCATAATGGAATTCTGCACACCTATAGTTTAATTATAGACACACAGTATTTAACTAGAAAAATTTATACATTAAGTAGAATAACAATTGTTTCTGTGTAAGATTTTAGGAGTCTATTCAATTTCGTGAAAAAAATTGTGATTTTATTTTACACTATAAAAGCAATTAAACCATTTATATGAAATAAAAACAACATAATAAAAAGGATTATTTTCTGAAGAATATGTAGTGTTATTTAAAAAAAAATTTAACAACAGGAGTATTCAATATTTAAGGAACATTTAAAATATAGGTTATTTTCTGGCGTCTTAATTCACTTTAAAAACCAAATTTAATCAATATTTTTTTTAAATATTAATTAATAAAAATAAATGTATTTATCTATAGAAATAATTTTTCACCGTTAAAAATATTCAAGAGACAGCAGGAAATATACTTTTATAATGCTTAAGAAAACAGTATTCAGTCTTATTTTTGCCTTTTTCTTAATGAAGTATACAATGAAAAAATCTGACGATTTTATATAATCTGGTGCTCGAAAAACACATTTTTGAAACTATGCATGCGTGTATATGGATGAATTTGGGTATGTGTTTTTTAAAATTGTGGATCTCTATAAAGTTTAGACAGAATTTAACAGAGGTATGACTGCATATATGTTTGCGAACATATCTAAAAAAACTCAATGAGCAAGATGGATGAAATTTGGTAAGTGGCAACCAAAATTGCAGATGTAGAAAGAATTGATATAAATGCGAATTTTATTCTACAAAATTGTAGAAATTTTTTTTTATAACAAACTCACCAGAAGACAGGCAGTCTATCGCTCTATCTGCCCTGTATACAGGGACATACATAGGATAAATGAAACTTTATAAACTCAAAAACAGAACGAGCTAGATGCTTAAAATTCGGAATCCAAGCTTTTTATAAGAATCACAGGCACCCGTTAAATTTCATTTCAAATCCATCATTGGGTAGGATGTATAACCAAGAAAATGTGAATGCGATAAATCCAAAATGCTACAAATTAGATGAGTGAAATTTGGAATGAGGTCTTGGGGATTTGTATAGATTTTTGGATAGAATTTTTCTTTCGTGTGGTGTTGCCTTCCCTAGATTGTTTATTTTGTTACGCTGCGAAAATAATCAGAACAAACTTTTTCCACATCAGCGTTACCCTTTTTATTTAAGGAAAGCATACTTGAGCCACCTCGACCTACCCGAAAGCATACGGTTAAACTGAATGATCAGTTCGCGGCGACAGCAAGAGGCGGGAACTATGGCTGAGTTCTAAGGTCTCTGTCCTACCACGGTACAATTCCTCCTAGAGGAAGTACGCCCAGTCATCAGCAGAGGTGACACACACCGTTACTATACCCACCAGGATGGCGCGAGCCAACCACCTACCGTAAGGTTCTCATCTCCTTATCTGAGGTGGGGCCTCATTGAAGGAAATAACTTTTTTAATTATTGCATTTATTTACCAGTGCATTGCAACTCACGCCAAAGGCAAATATTAAATATATTTTTTATGGCGAATTTATTAATTTATCTATCTGGAGATATTATAAATATTTTTAATCATGAGCAAGTTATCATAATTCAATTAAAAATAATTTTTTTAAACAAATATGGAATAAACGCTTTATTGCTGGAATGAGAGAAAAAAAAATCAAAGTGTGGACATCGAATAGATAATTTTTTGAATTTTAAGGTGTCATAAAAATTGAATTTTAAGAATTAATTAATTAATCGAATTAATAATGACATATGCACATTAAAATTGCATTTTGAATTTTAAGGTGCATATGTCATTATTTAAAGAAAATATTTTCAAAGTTATCTTTCAAAAATATCAGAATTTTTAAAGGAAAAATACTTTAGGGACAATATGTCTTTGTAGAGGTTAATTTTGAGTACTTATCTAATATTTTTATTGACAATAATCGGAAATTTTATGTTGCACATTACCTAGGCAAAATTGTTTCTGAGGATATTTTCAAGTGATCTCCTTATTTAAATTACACGAAAATGTATATTCTCTGTTTTTTTTATTGAGTAATCTTAACTTTTATAAAGTAGGCCTGGTTAACCCGAAGTTGATGGTACCATAATAAAAATTTGGTTTAACAGAAAATTTGAATTAAGAAAAACCAGCTCTTAAAAATAAGTAAACCAATAGAAAACAACAATTTTAAAAATAAGGATATAAAATTTTAAAACTAAACTTAAATGCTAAACTGTAAAGATTAATTTCAATAGTTAACGATTTTATTAAATAATTCATAACTAGTAAATGAACCAAAATTAATTTTAATAAATAGAGAAATAATTATAATTTAATGTATTATAAATAATAATTTCTACAAATAATTCTGTAACTTTGAAATGAAAATACAACATTTGTCCTAAAAATTAAGAAATAAACAGTAAAATTCATATTTAAGGAATTCATTCTTTTCTTCTAAATAAATATTTATTTACTGCTTCGTTGATTGAATATATTATGTAGTAGTAAAGTCCTCGAGTAAACTAAGGGTCATAAAATTGTCATTTAATATTGCTAGGGACACATTGTATGGACCTATTTAATTACAGAAATAATTTAGAAATAGAAAGAACTTCAAATTAATTAAAATAAATTCAAATTGTAGACCATATTTGAATGTTATATTAATAAAAAATGTAAAGTACCAGAAAAATTCGAATTAAATATGTTCGAATTAATGATATTTTATTATAGTAGCAAGTGCACATAGGATTTCTTCAATATCATAGTTACCAGGACTTCCTAAAAACAGATCGGCACTTGAATTTTCTTGTATTTAGAAATTTAACGCCAATTATCATATTTTTGAAGGAAAAAAAAATACCATATTATACATTTAAGGTGAATTAATTTCTAGAATTATTTATTTGCCTTAAAATGATTCTACATTGTTATAAGTAATTCGTATAAGTTTCAGGCATAAGTATAATGCATTAGGAAGTGTATAAGTATAATGCATTAAATTTAAGTGGTCTACATATTCGCTTTCGGATATGAAGTGGGTTGGGATCACTTAAGTTCGACTGACTGCTCGCTTGGTGTAATTGGACACGGTCTTCTTTAGTTATTTAAACTTTACATCATCATAGCAAGAGAAAAGCAGTATCACATGTAATAAATTGTCTTAATTTGTTTTACCTGTCACGTTACGAGTAAAATAGATTAATTTCAAGACTTAGTTCATCCATGGTTAATTACACAATATTACTTAAAGCTGTTCTAAAACAAGTCTGATTCCTAGACTTGCCTCTTCTCGCTGCTTCCCTGCTTGCCGTTCTAAAACAAGTCTGATTCCTAGACATTCCTCAGCATTCCTCTGCATGGCATCGTCATCGACATGGTAATATAAAAATTTTCTGGAGAGTTTAAATAGTACATAAACTACTGGTAAAATTGTTTAGACTATTTATTAATTTGATAATTTAATGGTTTTATCAAAAAAAGATTTTAAGTTCACATCTCTGAAACTTCATTTACCTCTAATTGCGTAAATAAAAGGGGTAAGTTTTCATTTATAAAATTGTCTTATAGTTAGTATCCGTATTCCGTTTGTAATTGCCATTCTTGAAAGCACTGTCTTATAAGTTTAATAATATTAACGTTCTGTTTTTAAAGCTACACTAGGGCTATTTTGGGACGGACCGCGTAATTTTGAACAGCGGTCACATGACGAGGATGACACCTGAGCTGGCATCCCCCTTCCCAACTTCTGCAACACCCCAGCGTGAGGACATTTGACCCCGACGGATTAGCGTGCACCGTACCCGCTTACATGATGGTTTTTCGGTGGAATTGGGTCTGGAACCTGGAATCCTCCAGCCCTGAGGCCGAGATCTTAACATCAGGTCACCGGGACAGCACTGCCCTAATAAAGTAACAGGATAAGATTTGTGATCACATGGTAGCCGATTTTAGACAATATTTTGCCTAAGATCCACTGTATATGCAGCGTTTCTGAAATTCATGTCTTGTTACTTTTTTGCGTATAAATTTATATATTGGGCATTAATCTAATTGAAACTAAAAACTATTTTTGTAAGATAAATATCACAAATAGGAAAAAAAAAATTAAAAACAGTGAAAAATATTTTATGTAATAAGTGTATGCTTTCTGAATGAACAGCAAAGAAGAACTAAACTTTTTATTTCTTGTATGGAAAATAACCTCATTAGCATCGTAAATTTAGTGAAATATTAAATTTCAAGATAAGTACTCTCTCTGCTCAAAAATATGTTTTATCTTTTGAGTATATAAATTTGTATATCTGCAAATCAATGTTTGTCTATATTTATAATTCAGCTTTTGCCTTTGTTATATCATAGAGTTCTTGGTGTCTGGATTGCATTATTTATAATCCCATAGGGGTAGAATTCGGCCTGCTGGAAATCCAAACAAAACCGCATTATCATGAGTGCAAATCTTCTTGGAGAAAAGCAACTAAAACTTAAAACTTGAAATAGGTCAATATATTATATGACATCACGGTTTCCCCTAGCCCCTCGTTCTGCGAAATATTGCTCGTTAAGCGAGTCACCTTTTCCCCATTTTGTTTTGCTCGTATTATGAATCATTTCGAGCAAATGTGAATCTCATGCAATGTGCTCGTTAAGCGAAGTTAGACTGCACTTTAAATTAAATGATAAGAGGAATTAATCTTTTGTATTCTTAAAAATGTATGATCTAATTTTTTAAAAATGCTATATGGTTTTCACTTAAAACATCACACATTAATTTGAAGTACAAAAACGAAAACTGAAAAGAACACAAATAAAATTACAGAAATAAAACAGTAATAAGGAAGAAATGAAACTAAAAATTGAGGAGCCAATGAAAAAAGCAAAATTGAAATAATATACACAAAACTCGATAAAAACCAAAATGAAAAGAAAAATAACGAAGGAAAATCATGGAATATTGCTTATTAAGAGAAGAAAATGTTCCATGGTATTAAAAGTATGATTTTTTTTTGATAAAAGACAAATAATTAAGCATTAAATAAAGATTTATTATCTCCTCCAAAACATTATCTTGAAATCGAAAACTAACCTGAATTCAATTAGAGAAAACGAAGAAAAAGCTCATGATTTCAAGTCTTTAAGTCATGACTTACTTTGCTCAGTTATTAAAGAAAATAAACGCGTTGACTAAAAAACCAAAAGCTTCAAACATTACAAGAAAAATTATTGGTTTAAGCGCATTCGGTAGCTATATCTTAAGCCGTTGAAGACAGGATTATACGTAAGGGAAAAGAAAAGCATCACAAACCTTAAAATGTTCAGAGGATTTTTCAATGCGTATTATTTATTGCTTCGCTATTTTAGACGACATCCATTTTATTCATAATTTCATCTAGAACGGAATAAAAAATATATATTTATTTTTTTTATTAAATTTTGAAATACAACAGGCAATGAAAACTATATTAATATATTTAAACTTAAGTCAAAAAATTAATATATCAACAATATTATTTAATTCAAGGAGTTCACGACCAAAATTGATTTTTTGGCACTCAAATTTTCTTCATTCGAGATAATAAACATAGATAATACAAGTGATATAAAAATAGAACCATATTTTCTTTTCTTAAAAGCCCTTTATATCTGTCAAATATTTTCTTTAAAAAGTTCACTTATTTAATTTCTAAACATTTAAACAACTAACATTTCTTAATAAGAAGCCTATATATTTATTTTTTGCTTCTTAGCTAGAATACATTCTTCATTGGAGTCTATTGTCTCTGAAATTTGCAATCCTTTTTAAGGGAGTTGAGAGGTACTTGCAAATGTCATTTCCTTTTCTTTTGGATATTAAGTTGGGGTGTCGCTTCTAGTAGCTATTTATTCATATATTTCTGTAAGTTTACTAACAGTCAATTCATTGCTACGAGTGTCCAAAAACTCAAGTGCTTGATTATTATTAACATCTAAATGTTTTTTGGTAAAACTTGGTCTGAAGTTTCTTCTTTTATAATGGTTATTTGCCCATGCATCTTTATAAGTTTATCGATTGCAGACTCGCTCACGTCATTGCTATCGACATTAAAATGTTAGACTCGCTCACATCATTGCTATTAACATCTAAATGTCAGACTCGCTCACATCATTGCTATCAACATCAAAATGTTAGACTCGCTCACATCATTGCTATCAACATCTAAATGTTTTCTGGTGGATCTAAGTCTGAGATTTCGACTTCTATAGTAACTATTTTATATTAGCTTATAATCTGTCAGATCTCTGCTTTGCGAGTTCAACTCATTAACATCATCACTGTCAACATTAACACCAACACTGTCACTATCATCATTAACATCATTGCTGTCAATATCCAAATGCCTAGATAGATTAAACATTTCTTTTATTTCACGAGCCATTTGATTAAAATCCCGATGTCGTTTCCAGTTCATTTTGGAGAAAGAACAGAAACTTGCCCATTTATTTCCCTTATCCGAAGCGAGAGGAGAAATTAAAGAGCGCGTTTTATTTAACAGTTAATCTAGTTCGGGGTAGAATAAGTTGAACTGCTACTGCATTGACTTTTTTCATGTATCTGTTTTGATCAATCGATTTTAAGTCAAATACCGCTTTATATTTGGATATAATTTTAATGCTCTGACCAGTTATTTGTATTTTGATCTAACATTTTTTTACTTCAGTTTAATCAGGAAAATTAAAGTTGTGTGACTGTCATCTTTACTGAAATATTTCGCTTTAGTTTAACCATGTTTGGTTCTTATGCAATTGAATCCCTATGAACGATCTTAAAAATACCTATTCAAAGCTATTAAATAGAAATAAACTTCAGATAGTAAGTGATAATAACATTAAGAATAACGAATGCTACATCATTATAACTACTAATACTACTATTAATATTTTCTAAATTTATTCAATTAAAAATTACTAAAATAATTGAATTTATTATGGTAATTATTAATATTTACTAAAAATAGCAGGAATATTTCTTATAGATTTGGCTTGTTGCAGTTCTTGACATGTATATGGTGTTAAGAACAGCCGGTGAGTGTTGCAATGTCGTCGGGAAGAAATTACTGACATAAGAAAGAATACCAACCGTCAAAAATGACCGGTAACGATTGTTTAGACGTAATTTTTCTGAATTAAAGTTTCTTTCTTTTTTTTATGGTTTTATGCCATATAATAATACATTTTAAAAACATTATTTATAGTTTTGTAAAGCTTTAAGAATCAAAAACGAAGAAAACACCCTTTGCACCGTGTATTATGCAGCTTTATTCTACAATTATTGAATTAAAATTGCTGTTTAACGCAAACGTAGTTTATTACAACAGTAATGCAATTAAATATAATCTTATTACAATTACTAACTTATTCATTAGAATTTTCATCTATAAATTATTAATCATTAAAAATGGTATATTATTTTCACTTTAGTTATCAAAATTATTTACTGCTTATAAATAAATTATTGAGTTAAAAACACAATAATTATTAATGAGTTAAAAACATTAACTTATTTTCTAATACATGCTAAGTTGTTTTTTTTTTTCAGTTTGTGTGATTGCTTTCTCAGTTTCATTTTCCCTAATATTATAACACAGACAAACTAGTTTTTATTTAGCTCAATTGTCCGAAGCATAGAAGTCTAAATTACTTTTTTGCTTTCAGAGCTTTCTGGACAGTTATTTTTGGATTTTAAGCCAGGGCTGATACATCTGTTTGAGGATTTGTTTACGTTGATATGTCTGATGTTTGAGTAGACATTTAAACTAGATTTCAAAATTAAATCCAGAAAATTAATAACTCGACCTCTTCAGTCTATAAAATACTAAGCTAACGTTTTATATCAGCTTTATGAAATATAGCTTAGAATTTGGCAACTTTCTATATGAAGTAATTGATTAGTAAGTGGCGGTATGTGCGAAAGATTAGATTTTAAATAAAACAACTTAAAATTATAAATAAGCAAGAAATATAACTTCATTGCATTTTATCAATAAATATTATATTTCACGAGTTTCATCAAATAATGCTAGACACTGTCGATTAAGAAGTTTTAAAGAGAGATAAAAATTATTTTTCTAAAAGAATTTCCAATTTTTTATGTCTTTCTTTATTTATTCTTATTCCAATTTTAAAATGATATAAATTATTTATAATATTCTGGAATGATTTCTTCTGAAGCTATTGTGGAAAAAAAGCGGATTTCTGTTCATTTCGAATTAATTGAATCTATCATTAATTTTTGAACTTTCAAAAATTTACTTTCCTTTGTCTTCTATAATAGGTGTGCAAAATTTTGCTGAATTCTATACATGTGTTCAGGAGGAACATAGACACAACGGCTTTTATTTATATTAAAATATTTCAGAAAATATCGCAACTATGTTATTTAATCGAGATGGCGCGAGGCTACTGTGTGCATCTGAATGACCGGCTGCCACGAACAGTTAAACAACCATTTAGGTTAGTTACAAAATAGCCATTAATTGCCCATGCACCGACTTCTCCTGTAGAAGTTATGGGTCATCATCGAGGTGTGAAAAAAGGGTATCACTATTGCTGCATCCTCCAGGCAAGCGAGAACTCGCTTACTTCTCCAGGGACATCTCGCTCTCAGATTCCTTTCGAAGGATCATAGCTAAGGAAATAATTATCATTTTATGAAAAAGGATTTATTTCATTCTTCTTCCCAAAATTTGCATATATTTTCCTTTCGCCACACTACAAACGTCTCTCCGATACTTCAATTCTTCCGAGGGACGTTCAACATGCCATTGTGTGTGTTCATGGTACCGTTCCTTGATAATACGATTCTGGGGCACAATTCAATGAAATTGGGGAAGACGAAACCTATAGTGTCTTTAACAAAATAAGACGTATTTGAAAACCTAACATATTCAAACCCTTTTAAAAAAGTAAGAAATATTACATTGCTTTTTAACCTCAATGAAAAGAATTACAAACCTTAAGGAGAAAATTTAAAATGGCTTAATTATCAGCATCATACCGGTTAATCCAAAGTTTCTTAATATAACACACCTTTTCTAAATACGAGAATGTGTTTGGGCTGTCTCTAATGGTTTACATGAAAAAGTATGAGAATGGTGAAAAAAATTATCACCTTTTTCTTGTTCCTCTTTCTTGTTAGCATCGTAGAATGTAACTAATATTTTTTTGATGTTACTTTGTTTTAAAACTGGATAACTCTTTTGTTAATCATCCTGCATTTAACAATTTTAATAAGAAGTAAATGATAAATAAACAAATAATAAATCCTTTCAAGAAATAAATTGATCATAATGATAGAGTAAAAAACGTATAATTTTAAAATAATTGTTTTCATAAATAAGTTATTTTAATAAACAAAGATTATATGGCACTTTGAATGCTAAAATTGCACAAATAAACTCCAAAATGAGCAAAATAAGACGTATTTCACATGTAACATATTAAAAGCTCTTTTTTTTAAAAAAAAATTGAGAAATATTACATTGCTATGTAAAATGAAACACACGTGGTAGATATGCTACATGGACATACTTAACTATCAGAAACATTTCATAAATAAAAAGTTTTTATAATTTTTTTATTTTAATTTCGAATGAACAAAAATAAATTCGAATTTTAGACTATTTTTTCAAGTGCAGTATCTCTCTATAATCCGACATCTCGCCAGTTTGATTTTTCCTATAATCCTATATTTTCAGAAGAGAGCTAATAAGAATTTAAAAGAGAAAACAAGTCACTGCCTGTCGTTGACATTTACTTCAGAACAACATAAATAATAGACACCCGCTCCGATTTAGTGATGCTCCTTATATAACATGTATAATGTGACCTATTTTATAAAATTCTCTATAATAAGCATAGGTTTTACAATTAAAACTTAATTACAACCCGGTATTTTCATTAAGCAGATCGTCTTCTAATATGTTATAAGCCGTATTACTTCCGGATTATTGTATGTTAATGGAAATAAAAGGGAATAGAAAAGTATTCGAATCCAACGAGTTCGGAATAAAAACAATCGAATTAGTCTTCTCCATAGAGAGGATGGTATTTTAACATACTTGTTCACAACTGCTATTTAATTAGATGATCCTTTCTCTATTATAGTTAAGAGATGCCAAAGAAGTGGTCATCTAATTAGATTGTTGGTCTGAATTCCAAGAGAAAACCATGGCCGTAAATGTGGTAGTGTCTTAAAATCTGAACGTAATCTATACTTTTAGCTAACATATTATTTTTAAATTATGTCGCTCTTGCTCTTTTAAAATGCAACTTGTAACAAAAATAAGTTACATTTAGCTGTAGTGAAAGAAACTGACCTATTTCCTAAATTTACTTCCGTTTTCTGTGGCAGTGAAAACTTTTGGTTTTCTAGCGATTATTTATTTTAGAGCACGTAGGCCATTCATATTTGTGGTTTTGCTGACCGCAGTTTAAGAGCAATATATATACATAATTGATATGCCATAAAATGTCAAAAAAAAAACAGTTATTCTCTAGGAAGTCAATGGCGTACTATTAAATAAACCGATTTTGCATGTATGTGCTAAAAAGAGGTATGGCATTTACTTTAAGGCAATATCTGTTTTTTTTCTTTTTTAAATTTTTCACTTACAGATTTCTAGCAGATAACAAACCATTTTTCATTCACTTTTCCCTAGTACCACCGTTGGCAGATTTAGGTGTTTTGCAGTCCTAAGCAAAACCCGTTATGAAGCCTCTTTTTTAATAAGACGATCGATCTAATTTCACTTTTCTGCCCACTTTTAACATTTTAAGGAATTATTTGAGGTTAATCTTTTTTTTCTTCATTAGTTTTGTGAAAATATATTTATCTTTATTCATTATAATTCCACACTGCCCGGCATCCTCGTTTCTACACAATATTATTGAAGTAGAGGTTCGGTATTAATAAATATTATAATAACTAAATGAATATATTGAATTCTGTACGAACCTAACCATATATATTAAATTATTAATATTTTCCTAATATTATATTATTCACAGATTTTGTATTTTTTTACAAACTTATTTATTTGGTAACTATGAAAATGAAGTTTATAATCGATTTGTTTCTAAATCTGAGGACTCCTAGTTTAATCAATACTACAACCGATTCTCCAAATATGAAGTATCATTTAACTTAGAAAGATGGAATATCAAAGACTAAAACGTAAGATTATTATTCACAGCGAAGAAACAATAAGGATTTAGCAAATAATGATTGTACTCGATGAGATTTTTTAATTTTAGCATGACGATATAACTATTGGTATCGGTATATTTCAACGGAAAAAAGTGTTTCAAGCAAGTAAAATTAGATGAAGAAAGTGATATTTATTTTACATTTAAGGATAAATCATGAAAATATATCAGAGCTAAGAACATAAAATCTTTTGATATTCTTGTTAGCTATTCTGGAAAATACAAATAGAAATGATTTCAATTAACTTTTATTTAACTTTTATCAGTTTTTAAAGATGTAATCGATATTATGTCCACTTTCTACTGAACTTTTGTATCCTTCTGGGTACTTAATGACCCTACAATATATTAATATTTTCAGAGTTTACTTACCAGTTAACCGATTAATTGAATTAAATTTTGATTTCTTAAAAGTGGCTCCGCCTGATAGTAAATCCATGAAAAATTGATTTGGAGATCAACAAAAACGGAATATAAAGACTAAAAACAAATAATTTAAATCAAAATTATTCATTTAGTATACTAATGAAAACTCGTTTATAAAATTTGTTTTTATTTTTATTCTCAGATGAAAACACAAGAATGCGTTATATATGGATATTCTTCTTATTCATAGCATAACTATACCTGAAACTTTAAAATTAAAGACCGACAGAAGCCTTTATAAAACAATACAGGAAACTCCAGTACAATTGTAGATGAGAAGAATAAAAATTAGAATAGTTACTGCAAGAATGATAAGACATTTAATATATATCAAATCTTCAAAAATTAAAAATTTCAAATGAGTAGATTTAAGAATGGTTAAGATAAGATATAAAAAATAAAATGTTGGGTATGTTCGTAGACACAAGGCAATCATAGTTACAAGAGACTGAATTAGAATATACCCGTGCATTCAGAAAATCTGGATATGCATATTTAGTAAAATTAATATCACCTCGGTGAAATAAGATGATGATTCAATAAATCTAGCAGTTAAGGCTTTAGTAGCGACATGCGGAGATCTAAATAGTAGGCGTACTACTAAATCTACAAAATTTATGAGTCTCGTATTGAGCGATCTAAGTTTATCATGCTAAGGATTTGGGCTTACACCCACGCAGTTAAATTAGATCACTCTAAAGAAGCCGGAGGGGCAGAAGATAATCCAATATAAATTTAGGAAGAAAATGAACGAAAGGGAAGAAATTTATCAAAGAATGATCTCCACAGTAAAGAAAATATAACGTAAATGAAATTATTTAAGGCAAAAAATAAATAAATAAACAACAAAACAAAAGCTCTTTGAAAAAGCAAAAACATGCAAGTAGTTCTTACAATTATAGCGTTGAATTCGGCTAATTCGAAGCCGATAGAAGAATAGAAATTTGATGCATCAAAAATCTGAAATCGACAAAGTTATTGTTTAAAAATGAGAACCACAAGCGGTCCTGATAAATTTTACAAAACCAGTTATTCAAAACATACTTTTATTAGTTGACAAAAAGTAATTTTTTTATTTTACTTTTTATCTACTTTTTAGCATTCAAAACATCTTGCAATTCATAATTGTAAATAAGAGAATCTTGCAATAATTCTTGTCCTTCAAAATAGCTTCCAGGAAGAATCATTGGAGCGGAACAAAAATTTAACTAAAAAATCGATTAATTGATAAATAGGTTCTGAAAATGTCAAGATAATATAATTTCATCGAAAATGTAGACAATTTTGAAACTCCAAGAAATCACAGAACGACTGTAAAATAGATTACAAAATTACATCTGGACAAGTATGAAACAAATCAAGTTAAATAGAGAATGTTTAGAAATGGCACAATTGTTTAAAAAAATTGAATTGAAACAAGATTAAGCTAAATTTTAGGACACTTTCTAGTGAGTGTAAAACCGATTACAAAACTCCATCTTTACAAAGAAAAAAACAAAGAAGAAAAAATGCTTAAAAATGGCAGTAACTATATATTATTAGTATTTCATTGTATATATATTTTAGTATTTCATTTCAATATATTATAATGAGTTGATAATTAATAAACAATTTTAATAAATAATAATAACTTTTAATTACTTTGAAAATGAACTGCAATAAGTAAGTAAATAAGTAAACAGTATATAATAATTTATATGAAATCATTGCGCACAAAAATTTAAAATACACATTAAAATATTTTTTTAAAAGTGAGTAATTTTTTCATTTCTTTTCAATTCAATAAATTTTAAATAATTAAAATCATTGAATAAATTAAGAAGAGTAAAAATTATTTACTTAATACTAAAACTACCGGACTAGTCAAAATGACTGGTCGATCTCTGGTAGAATCTATGTCTATATCGATCTCTGGTAGCTCTAGTATTAAGATAAATGAGTACAAAACTTGTGGATGTATTTGAAGAAAACATCAAAAATATAAACGATTTCTCACGATTTTCAGCTCTGACTTTGAATTCGGTTTAAATATAGTTACACCTCGCTTCATAGAAATACGTACTCTATTGGCGTTTGACCCCCTTCAAACTTCTGCAAAACGCTAGGCAGTGGAAGGATTTAACGAGCTCAAGGACCTCTTATACGGTGGCTCTTTTGTCTTTAGAGGAATCGAGTTCCGAATCTGGTACCCTCCCTCTCGGAAACTTAGACCGTACCAGTAAGCCATATCGGCCGCTTCATACTTTGAAATAACCAAAACAGATTTGGATTATAGATGATATTTTAAATATTAATAGGAAATTTCAAGGAATCAGAGAAACAATTAGAATTACTAATTGGAATAGGAATTAAAGCCGTTCAAATGTGTTGTATCATGGTTTTGCATATAATATCTGCATAAATAACTATTCGTTCGCACCTGGATTTAGTTGCAAACTTTGTATTTACAAATTTAAAAAAAAAATCCGATTAGATGGTTAACGCCTACGACTTCATAATTCTTCCTTCAATCTCATATACGTTGAAACTACATTAGTTTAAAGATGCACTCTATATTTAACCACATTCAATAGGAAATTAAAAATTCATGAACTTAGGGCGAATTACTGATCGTCGATCTGAAACGTCGGTTCTGCTTTCATGCACTCTTGACAAGTCGCAGCGCTTTATGACGCCTACGGTAATACCTCCAAAGTATTGCTAACATAAATTCGAATACATCATCTACGTGTTTGCTTCTAAAGGTTTGAATGGTCCTCATCATATCTTCAAAAAGGAAATTCAATCTTGAAGGTTGAACTTATGAAAGAATTATGTTAGTAAACAGTCCCCGTTTTCTTTGAATTTTTAATTCTAGATAGTTCCAGGAGAGAGCTTTACCAGTAATCTAAATCTGGTGTTTAATAGATTATACAGTGAATAATAATTCATAGTTTTAATAAATTATGAATTCAGTAAAATTCATCCATCCCTTTGAAAAAAATTTCTTCAAATTTCGGAGGAAGTCTTTTTACCGTATCATCATTGTGAATCCTTTCATGACAACTCAAAAACTCAGATCAAATTTAAATTAATCATCATAACTGCTGATCTATATCAGATGTTAAACCAAATTCGTCAAATGGTCGACCATACTTCGGTCTATATATTCGAGTGCATTTGCATGTCATAAGTTAAAACTCAATTAGGTAGATAAATGAAATTTATATGTAGTCTTCTCATCAGAACTGTAGTTCTGAATCCATTTTAAATTCAATCGCGTTGAAAGGAAAGTTGTTGAAAATGCATTATCTCTTCTTAGCCCCGCTACGAACACATCACGGCATGTATATATATAGAAGAAAGCCAAGGAAAAAATATTCCCACTAGTTTCTAAAGAAGCTTATTCAACTTTAAATTTCATCAGTAGTTATTATATGCATGATATAGAAATATATTGCATGTTTAAATTAAGAATTTTATACCGTAAACTGATACCTTATATATACTGAGGATATTTTATTATTTTAAAATTATCTTCAGAACATAATTTCAGCATTCGTTTAAATTAATGACGGATTCCACAAAATGTTCCAATTCTGACTTAAAATAGAAGCATGCAACCACTATATTTGATTTAAAACTTATAATTTCGATAAAAGAACGTCTTTTAAGCCATTTTCTCTTATACTATACTTCATAATAACTTATTTAGTATTATACATGGGTGTGTAAATTGTAATGAATCAAGTTTTAAATTTATAACATTCAGTAAAAATATTCAAAGACAGTCGTTTTCCTAATTAAACAATAAATTTTTAAATTGAATATAAATTCTTATACAGGCACAATTCGGTAAATACTATCTTAGATATGAATTAAAATATAATTATCTGACATTAATATTCATCAAGCAAAGGCAAATAATAAATTTTTATTATATAAAAGGTAGATGGGCGAACACTAATTTAGATTGCTTTTAGTAGTAGCTTTTGCCAAAGGCAATTTATTTTGTAAAAAAATTAATTATTTTTCTTTCCGTTTAAAATGGAATCAGGAGAAAATTTAAGTGATTTTCAGTAAGAACAAATTTTGGCTTTAAAAAGGATAGTAAATTTGTCATAGAGATTGCTCCTATACTAGTATGATTTCCAACCTATTTCACAATAGAACTACCATGCCCGAACTGGAATTCGAACCCGGGACACCCAGATCATGGGTAAGATGCGCTACCCCTATGCCAGGACGCCGGCCTTCAATTTTGGTGCTAAAAGCTTATACAAAATTCCATTTCTTTAATTAGCTTCGTTTTTTAATTATCCTGAACATAGACAGATCGAAAGACCGACAGAAAGGCGTTGGTCCACATTGTTTCTTTGGTCTTAGTGAGTTCTAAAACGTGGAGATTCACCTAAATCTCAAGTTCCATTTTTTTTCTTCCGATTGTAACATCTTTGAATATGTAGTATACGAGTGCCTAAAGCTGTTCCTAGGGGAAATTTGGCGATGTTTCTAGCAAGAATAAAAGAAATATTACATAAAATTTTTTCCTTCTGGATCAATCACAAAAAAATCAATCATTAAAAAAAAAAATTCATCTCGGCAAACTGGAAGGCAGAGAGGTAGATTCCTTTATATCTAAGTACTATCTGGCAACATAAATTGTTGATGTTAGAAATAGTCAAAATAAAAATCACTTTTCAGTCTCTAACATTTAAGATTTTGCACTTATCGAAAAACTTTAAATACAAAAGTTGTTTGTCTTAATAAGGTGCTCATTTGGCTAATTAGATTTATTGTTCTATCTTCAATATTAAGAAAGTTATTGCGAAATGAAAATTTCAACCCCCACCATTTCCACCCCCTTTGAGCTAGATGGGCCCTTTACGAACTCGTCCGAGAATTTTACATTTCTAACAACATATTCCAAGCCAGTTAAAATCCAAACAAAATTTCTCTACTTATCCTGTTTACAAGATAAGATGGGCAAAGCGTTATACGCATATAACTTTTGTACGAAGAATGGTTCTAGGGACTATGATCGGTGAAGAACTGAAGAAATTTTCCCGAAGTCTAGTCATGACAACCATTGCAATAAGTAGTCTTCCTATAGGAATCTACCTAATATTGAGAGAATTCTAATCAATTTAAATAAATAGTCTTTCTATGGCTCTTACTTTACTTGAACTTTCTTTCTCGATTACGATGGTTTTGACTTTTAAATATGAAAATCTGTGAAAAACTATGTATTAAGACTTCGCCACATTAAAAGATAAAATAACAGTACTTGTTAGGCAAATTCTGTAATGTTATTTGAATATGTGGTTTGAGGGTTGTCATAGAAATAGTTATTTATCGCATGTAGTTATTGAAAGATTTAACCCCATTTCCAGTTAATAATATGCTCTGTCATATATTGTTAGTGTTAACTTAGTATTATTCATCCTTAAAGTCAGATTATCTTTGGAGGTGGTAATGTGTACTAATTTTGTTTTGAAAATTCAAACCTCATTCTTCCCTGTATGCGTACGCAAAATTTACGCTAACACATCTCCTCTACGCGCAAACAATGAACAACGGTTTTATTACTTTTCGACCGCAAACAGATTCTTTTGTCAATTTTTAATAGAATTATGAGCAAGAATTAAAAGTGTGCATCAAAAATGTTAATAAAAATACCTTGCCCAATTTAGTTAGAAATGCTTTGTTTAGTTTAAGCTACATTACAAGTAATTGAGGACGAGTCTTTTAAATCTGAACAGTTGTTAGATGAGGAGGACAGAGTGGATAGTGTAGATCTGAATTTATATCATACTTTTCAAACTTAGACGGCACATTAGCATATACAATCAACAATTGCACTTAGTATAATTGATATTCAAATTTTTAAGTAAGATTTATTGTTTTTAAGTTTAAGATCAAAACTCTTTATTAAATGTTAAATAAAAACGGAATTGCTAGGCGATTGAAAGATTACGCTTTGTAAAGAAACCTGATAGTGACAACCTCTCGGACTCTCGAATTTTTTAAAAAATAAACCATAAGATTAATTGGTTTTAATAAAAATAAGTTCTCACAATCAGGTGGACGATGGGCAGAGATGGACATGCAAGTTTGAGGATGGTTAATTTCAAGATGAATTTGCTTGCTAGTTCTCAAAAAGGCTATCATCTAGGTTATAGTATTATTTCTAAACAAGAAGCTGATGTAGGGCAATTCAGCAGTTATGAAAAAGTGTAACGTAGAATTGTATAGCATATTAAAAGCACAAAATTATACTCCAATAAACTGACAATTGCCGAATAAACTGATTTTGCAGAGATTCCCTACGTTTTGCATTCGTAGCCTTCAAGTTGAACATCGGTATTAATATGCATCATTTGCCTGTATATTATACTTATGTTCAATTTAAAAAAAACGAGTTTTGTTATTCAGGCTGCAAACTGTGTACATTCAAATCAATGCCTGCTAATAAAATCTCTCGTAACCCAAGTAAATTAAAGAAATTGCACAATATTATTATGATATTGTTCTATACTGTACAACATCGTCAAAACATCACAAATATATTGTAGAGCATCATAAGGGACTTTTGCGGCTGTGTATGTAAAAAAATCTCACAAAATAATCAATTATATTCAGGATTTCAAATGCAATTGCCAAAATTCTACACGAAAAAAATCGAACTGATAATCACTCTGAGCTGCTGTTTCAAGAGATAATATATTATAAGATACTCAAATTAGTTCGTGATTTACAAATATTTTTAAAAGTCTGATTAATTTCGTATCAAAATATATTTGATGAAAAAGTTTGAAAATTATTTAATTGTTGTAAATTGGTATTTTTGTTAAATTAACTGTATTTCACTTGGTTTCTACTGCAAACATTTGACAATACGCTGTCAAGCTTCGCGCACATGACAGCGTGCAAACGTTTTCACCTATTGGAAGATTTAAGCGCTGTAAGGAAAATTAAGGACATTTGAAGATCAATATAGTGATGTTAGAAAATTTCTCATACATTTTGGTATCAGAAAAAGTTATAGATTTTTATGTAGTTCAATTATGTTAAAATTTCAGGATTTTACGAAAAATTACTAATATTAAACGTACATTTGGTATCTTAAAAAGTATCTGACTCAATTGACCTTCATTAATTCAATTATTTGTGTTCTATGTAAGTAAATTAAATACTCAATCTTGTACATATTTATTTTAACAATACCGAGCAACCAATTTATGAAAGGATCCACTTTCGTGTATTCGAAATAAATGAAAAGAAAATATAATAATTGTCAGAATCTCTCATTTTTAGATCTCTCTGGACCCGAAAAATCCTTTTTGTGTTTTTATCTATTTGTCGGCTTGTGCAAGTGATCAAAGTTTCAATAATACAGATGAATGAGATTTGGTACATGATGTTTGAAGAAAAATTATAGATTTCCATCAAATTTAGAAGGAAGGTTTTGTAATGAAGTCTTCATGTCTCTCCGTTTGTGTACACGTGGATGTAATCACTCAAAAGAGTTAGAAGAATAAAATTTAATATACAGTTTTGTAGGTTTCTGCTTTGTTCGATATAAAGTTCAAATTATTTGACATTTGCATTGCTTTGACTTTTATACTTCTTATGACATGAATTATAAAATATTTACTCTAAATAGTATTTCATCATCATAAATATCACTCGTGTGAAGTTAATTTAAGCAGATAGCATAAGTTGAGTTTCTTGGAAATTAACCTTTATTTCTGAAATTTAAAATATGATTACTAAAATTTTACTATAGAAATCTAAAATTTTACTCTTACTTTTTTCTATTTATTTAATTACAATATTGAAAAACCTATTTAAAACCAAATATGTAATATCGTTGTTGTTAGTAAAAAAGACTTTCAAGTTTAACGAATTCCCAACTCGTTTAACGATCGCTACCGCCTGAAAATAAAATATCGTCCTTTAATAAAACATGATAAATTCACTGACTGAAAGTCACAGGATTGGATCTCACTACAAGAATTTGTTTCTTAACTCTGAACGAAAACTTCGCTTAAAAATAAAGAAATATATGCATTTCATTCATATTAACAATTTCTGGGTGTGAGCGGAATGTCTTTAGGAAGAAAGAATGAACTAAAAAACTTGGATAATAATTTATTTTGAAAGTCAATAAAATGTCAAGGTTTTAATAAAAAATCATAAATTACTTAGAATTTGAAAACCATGTTCATATCAAAGACAAATCTGAATCATGTTTGGTTAATTTTCTAAAATGCCAATGAAGGAAAAAAAAAATGAATAACTTTTCTTCCTACCATTAACCAACTGAAATTTACTTAATATACAATCTTTAATGGACGGACACTTATCAGGCAAATTTAGAAACCTAAATTAATTACACCTCAAGAACTACTTCGAATTTTGGAAACAAATTTGATATACATATATAAAAAGGCATAACGAATCGAATTCTTGATTTTTCAAGAATTCAATTCGGTATGCCTTAAGATTTCGGTCCTTTTAAGGAAAAATTTCGGTATATCACCTAATTAATCCTGCTAATTAGTTGGTTGATCTGAATAAACATGTCCCTTCGAGTCATTTCCATTGATAAGAGTTTTGTGTAGATTTCATATAATATTTATATGTTCTTTTTTTTGTTGACTATTGTATATTTTCTAACTAAAAATTTTGAAAACTTACAAAATCAAAGCCGCAGAAATCGAACTACACTCCTAGCCTATGCGTTGTGCTCTAAAATGAGACTCACCTTGGAAAAAAAGAAAGATTTGCTTATCCTCATTAAAACGTTTACTTTTAATTTCTTTAAATCTCTTTTCTAAATATACTTCTTTAGAAGCTTAGACAAGTTTTTCTCTGAAGTTTTTCGTATTTTTAAAGATTGAACTTTGAGAGGCAGAAATTGTAATAATTGTCATTTTTATTTCTTGATTTTATTATATATAAATGGACAGTTTTTAAATTTATCTCCAGAGTAAAGGAATTAAATCAAAACTGCATTTAAATGAAATTTTGTATTTATAAATGTCCTGACAAATATGCTTGTGTTGATCTCAAAAGTAATAAATAAAAATGCTTTATTAATGTACTAGAATAGAGAAAATATTTTTTTAATCACAAATATGGTGGTTAAAGTGAACATAATGAAAGTATGAGACACTTATATAAATATCCTATGTGTAAAGGAATTTTAACCACATTCATGAAATATTTTAATTTTTAATGAGTATTTAAAAACTTTTCCTTTCTGGTTTTCATTGTAGCTTAGTTCCCTTTTCTTAGAAATTTCAGAGGTTGAGACTTGAACAATATCTGATCCGACTTCCAGATTTTTGATTAAAAAGTTATTTTCTACATTTTAAAATGTAGTTTTAATAAAAATGTGCTTTTTAAAAATTATTTTTTATTGTTTTCGAGTGTTTAGTCCTTAATATATTTTATAATTCATTATCAAAAGTAAAGCAAAGTCTTAAACATAATTATTTTTTATGGAATTCTACCAGATGTCGCCACACATATAGAATAAAAATTTAACTAAATTAATAAAATAATTGAAAATTATGTTTGGGAAATATTAAAATATTACATTTCCATCTGAAATAGGAAAATTTACCGATTTCTGTAGCTCCAATTAAAAGAAAGTGAGTGAAAAACAGATTACAAATTATATTTTTAGAAATACGGAACAACTCAAATTGAATAAATTATGTGACAATAAATCATATTTAAGGTCAAAAATAATTGACTGACTGACAGAATGTTCTTTGTTCCAATTAAATTAGCAATAAAAAAGCGTTTTTAAAGATAAAAAATATAAATATACGAAATGAATCTTACGGCTATTACAAATCTTGACTGACAAACTTTGGTAAAAAGAAATATGATCAAATTATTATATGTAAAATCATTACTACATTTTCGATACTTGTGAGCATAAACATTTATGCAATAAAAATATACATTCACGGATTTGTTTTCACAAAATAACATATTTAAAGTCCCTAATGTATTTCGGTTCTTCCCCCTATGTTGTCTTTCTTTAATTAATAATATGTTTTTTTTTGTAAGAATGACAATAATTGTCTTTCCGGACAAAGAAGTTTCTCCCATCTACTTTCTTGTTTACGTAAGCAATATGTCTTAATTTCTGTCAGGCTTCGTAATTTAGTGAAGAAAATCGAACATGCATTTAGATCTCTTCCCTTAAGACTAATGAATTCAAAATTTGATATATATTTAGAAATTCATAGTCAAAATTATAGACCCAAGATTTCATCTGTGTTTGGGAATAATCGCGATATCATGCAGATCGACACACATTCAACAGATTCGGCCCAAAATTTGATCCACATTTCTAGAAATCTCGTGTAAATGTGTATTCCAAATTCCATCACTTGACTCATTGGGTTTAAAGATTAAAGAAGTCGAAATTTACTCATCAGAATAAAGTTATTTTGATTTTGTTCACAAATTATTAAATTTCATTCCAATGATTTTTTTTAATAAAAATGACTTTTACCCTATGAATTTGCTCGAGTTCTTTCTGAAGAATAATTTTTTTAAATAAATTTCTATCATCTTGATTACGAATTATTATACAATATAATAAATTATTTTCCAAAATGAAGTACACATTTAACAGTGGAGTTTTTTCTCTTTCCCCAGGAAACTTTTTATATAAACTAAAATTTTTCTTGTAAATTTCTGTGGTATTTTTTTGGATAATTAATGTTATATCAATAAAATTCTAATATTAATTGCTATAACAACAACAACAAAAAATCGAAAGTGAAAATCTTTACTTTTTGGATTTTTTTATGTATCCTTAGGAATGTATCTATGCACACTAGCAGTTTCCTGCTATAGTAAAAACTCACAACAGCACTTACATTTAATACTAGAACCCTGGTCACTTGTAAAGTATATTACTTTGGTTGATGGCATAAGTCATTATGAATACAAAAATTTGAAAGATTTAAAAACTGATGAAAATAGTTACTAAATTGCAAGTCAATTTCTACAGACAGAATTATATATACAAAATGCTAAATAGCCTTTTAAACTTGCTTATTAAATTTCAAAGGTCAATATTTTTATTTCAATCTCAAACCTTTTTTTAATTTAAAAAAATTTAGAATTTTCTTTCCCCCCCCCCCCTTTACTTATTTGGACTTCGCTGTACAAATGGAGCGATTTTTCATGGAAATTAAATCTATAAGTATCGTTCTTTCAATTTGTTTGTTTTCTATGAATATTCTCTTATTTTTATTTTTACCTTTACAGAATATACAAAGGAGAAAGTATTGTAATCCTCCAAAAATTCTATCAGGAGATATTAATGATTCTCCATGTTTTATACCTTTCCAAATACAAAAATAGAGGGATTATATATTTTTGTTGGTCTATTAACATGATAAGTTAGAAATTCAACGAGCTAGATAACTGAAGTTTAGCATGTAGTCATTATATGAAAATTAGACTTTTAATTCATCTTGAATGAAATTCGTTGATGGGATGTTTATCTGTTAGTTTGTTCTTGTTAATGTGAACTCGATAACTGTAGCACCCAAAGAGCTAGATAAATGAAATTTAACATATGATTATATCAAAATTGTATGTCTATATCAAATTTTGGACCAAATCCATAAACTGGTTGACTGCCTGTTTATTAACCTGTTAAGTGGATAATTAATGTACAATCAACTCGTTTCGAATTGAAATATTTCGTCATATCCGGTTAAAAGGTTAAAGGGCATAAGAAAAGGATGCACTTAAATAAATGTTGTCAAAAACGTAAAGATTTAGATAAATGAATTTTAGCATGTGCCAAAAATACAAAATCTGCATCAAAGTTTAAACGTAATTGGTCTGAAGAAAGACGTCCAAAATGCATAATCAGTTTCTTCATTATAATATTAAGTACAAAACATGTAGAATTGAATCTTTATGCGTGGTATTCGATATTCGAGGGGAATACTCTCTCGATGATTCTGTTTGGAACGCAAAAAATAATGAATGAAAAATTTCCTGCATAGTAATGAATCCACTCATCTCACAAATGTTACTAACTGCGTCAGAAGTTCCCTTGTCTATTAGAGGCATTCAAATTGAGACTGTTAGAAAAAACAGGCAAATTGAATAAAAGAAGGGAAAAAAGTGGTTTGATAAGTAGAATCCTGAACTACAATTCACGATTCTCTTCTGATTTTTTTTTCCTTTACATGATATTTTAAATTTGAAAGGGTCTGATATTGACTCTGGCAGACATATTCAGTAACCTTCTAATAGTTCTTGAAGGTCATTCATGACGAAGGAAAGTGAAATGCAGCCAATTTCCAACTTGATGTTTGTGAAGCGAAACTTTTTTCAACATTAAGATGACTTTGATTTCTTAAACTACTTCGTATTTGCATTTTGTTTATAATTCTTCTAATTGGACGAAGCTTTGTAAAATCTTGAAGCATTTTTTTAAGCTATAATATAGAAAGTATTTCAAAATCAAAAGCTGTTTTGATAAACCCATATTACAGAAAAATGTATGAATTCAACTAAGCAAGGAAGAAATAAGCAAAACAAAGAAAACCTGAAAAAAATTAAAGTAATAAGGGTTGACTTGCATGTCCCCCGCATTAATTTTTGTTAATAGCAACAACAACAAAAAAACAAAAAGTGATATTTTTTTGAGTTATTCCTTTGTTCTGTATATAGTATATAATTAGCCTGAAACAGGAGTTCGATTCAGTAATATTAACGTCCCGCTTTAAAGCAATACTAGGGCTATTTTGTGATGACCTGGTAATTTTTAACCCCAGTCAGATGATGAGGACGACACCTAAGCTGGCACACGCTCTCCAAACTTCCGCACCACACAGCCTAAAACAGGAAGAATACACTCTGAAAACAATTATCTGCAGTTGTATGCCAGCGAGAATGTTCTCCCTTCGACTATCTTGTATACATAATCAATAGGACGCATTTCGAGTTAAAATTAGTAGCACACTGAAGAAAATATTAATGGACCTTTTATTTCCTCTCTTTTACTGATTGCGTGATCGTGATCTTTTACTGATTTAATTTCGACGCCATACTATTACAATGGGGATGGTAATGAATTTGAGAAACATTTTTACAGGATTCCATAATAATTACATTAATGATTTATGGAATACAGTTAACTTTTGATTATCTGTGCTCTTCTTTTCCAACACAAGTCACAATTACAAATAAAAAATATACTTTAAAATACACAAAAGCAAATTTACCAATTTTTAAAGAAGTCAGCCAGCAAAGTTGTAAGTATGGAATCTAATGTTTATTAGGCACATTATCGTAAACAACAAACGGAAGTAGTTCCCCAAAAACTTTCTCGCTAAATATGTTATAGCTCTTTTTCCATATATAATTGTGGACAGAAAAAAGTTCACGAATGACATGAGTGCTCACATTTCTATTTTCAAAATCTCACACATTTGCTTTCCATACTATCGTAGTATAGAATAAGACTGACACTTGTATATTAAATGCGAGGCATTTGCGTACAGTATATGCTAAATATCGATATTAGGCGCTAATGTAGCGTTTTCACTGAAATTAGCGAGGTGATCTTTAACGATTAATCGATTTCTCGAGGTTTATACACAAGCACCAGAAAATCGAATATGTATTTTGGAACCAAAATTTGACACAAAGCTACAATTGCACTCAAGATCACATAACAAATTTCATTTATTTAAGCCATTTTGTTTTTGAGTGAAGGCGACCTGAAGACGGTCAACTTTTTGATATATTTACATCAAAATTTTATTAACATCCACAATTTAGGTGTTAAGCCCTTGTACCAAATTTTATCTACCAGCTCTTTACGTTTTATAGTTATCGGGTTTACTTCAGACTCAGACTGCCAGGCAAGCAGTCTTTCTGCAAACAGATTTTGTTTGAAACTAAATAGAAATCTACAAAATGAGTGTGAACTCAATAAACCAAATTTCATCCATCTAATTCAAAGTGTTTTTGAGTTATGATTTTCACAGAGAAACATATAGTTATATGTTTATTTCGAACCCGAAGAGGTCCGAAACGTGAAACATCGTCAAAACCTGAAGTTCGAATTTTTTGTTGATAATCTATACTTTGCATGCGAAAAAGTAAAAACCCTTTGCGACTGTGAATGCGGCGATTTAAGAGATCAAGATTATGCTTAATGTTGATTCATAGCTTCGTAGTCGAGAAGGTAAAAAAGGTTCGAAAGTACTTCCGTATTGAATTGGACCTATATTTTGGTCATTTTGCGACGTTACCGCACCACGCAGACGGGGTTTACTGTTTATATAAAATATAAAATAATAAGAATTTAAAAATACCGCCCGTTGTTTAGTCTATTAAAAAGATGAAATTACAATATTAGCATAAGCGCGAAGACGGGTAAAAAGAATAATTTAAGTAAACCTTTTCCCAATGTATATCAAAAGAAAGGAAGTTCATTCATTAAAATTTAAAATATCTAATAAATATTATTAAAATTTCAATTGACATAGAGAATTAATATTAGTGTCTCACGAGTTTTGTATTCGTCCCCACATGTTTCATTTAAAAAAAAAAGTATATTCCGCATTTTAGTACCCTAATCCTTTTTTTATTTCCATAATTGCTCAAAGATTGTTCAAAGCCCCTTTATCTTAAACCAGTTTTAATCTTTCATCAAAATGAACTTCAAAACCTTAAGAAACATTATATACAAAAGCCCTAGATATAGGTTTGAAAATTATTGAAAACTCCACAGTGATTTAACTGGAAACTGATACATTGCTATTTTTCAGGCAGTTAATTTTCAAACGCTTTGATGTTGCGTTTCGCAATTCCAAAATTTGTTAAAATTGAAATGAGTAAATTTCTGAAACTTAAATAGTAATAATAATTAATAAAATTCATCCTGTTACTCAATTTGTGAGATGATTTTATCTTCAAAAGATTGATCGTTTTATCTACTATTGTGTTTAATTTAAGGATGTAGCATTTTAGATATATAGGGTAGCCATAAAGTAGCTTTCTCTGTTTGGAGGTGGCCGCCATGAAAGCTAATGAACAGAATAAAACCAAATTTCATATGCAGAGTGTGGAAGACATAAGGAAATGAAATCCGCAAGAAGAAAATGTACCAGAAGTTGTCGATGTAATATATTTTCTTAGGGCAGGTTAATGCACTAAAAATTTTGCATGAGGGCCAGGAGCCGTAATGCTGATTCATAAAAGATCGTTTTCTGTGAGTTTTTCATTGCATATGATTCGTTTTCATGGAAATATTTTTGTCACTTCTAATCAAAATGTCAATTTTGTTGATGAAAATTTGTATAATTTAGTTTTAGAGCATTGATTGTGACCGTTTTCATCCAGACAAAGCCAAAATTCTCCTATCGATAATTTTTGTGGCTATTTTTTTATGGAATTCATTTGTTCATGCCATCCATAGCCTAAATATGAAATTTGATTTCATACCGTTCATTAGTCTTAGCTGCAGATGTCTCCAAATATGGAATGTTATTTTAGGGCTGCCCTATATTTATTTTTATTCTACTTAGCAATTTCTAAAACTCCTGAATTGTAATACCTTAGAAATGCGTATCTGTCATTTTCAGATCTTCACTGAAAGGGGAAACACAGAAGGTTCTACTTCAAGAAATATAAAAGTTCAAAAGAATGAACATGATACAAAATTGCTATTCAGACAATCAATAGCTTTCTATTTGACTTAATATCCTCTGAAATATTCCGACAAAATTATTTTGACATATTCCATTGGTATTATTTGCATATACACATTCCCAATTGGTATGCAAAAATGCTTTTGTTGTGGGATTATGAAAAGGCTGATAGCGGTGCTTCTTTCAGATATTTATATACTACCCGCCATTGGAGACTAGCTGTTTCGTTGGGGATATTCGTTGTATTTAATTACAATTAAATCCCTTAAACAGAAGTTCATGCCCATGATTCAGCCAACAAATAATTCTTAAGCAGAAAATTGTCGTAGGTAGTAAAGTCGTACAAATTTAATAGTCTAAGATGTATTTTTTTCATTTTGAATATGAATTTTTCTAAGAAATCAGTTATATGACATCATAACGTTTGTATAAATGTAAAAAAATAATTTTTTTAATAAATGTAACCATAACGTTTGTCTGGTTTATCTATTTTCTAAGTTTTGCGGTAACATAATTTTTTTATAAGTGTTGAAAACTACACAAATGTTTAATAGAAACATTTTTCTTTAACTTTCAAAAATGAAAAGAAATCACTCGAGCTAATGTTTGTTGAAACAATGGAAGCATTTTGAATTTCAGGACAGCAATGTTATTCACTTTTGGAAATTAATATATATATATAATTGTCAAAGTTTAAAATTTGTCAAGTCAAATCGAAAATATTTCAAACTGAAACTGCCATAAAAGACGAATATTTGGCTAAACATTTAAAAAGATATCTTTGTTCCGATTGCTGAATCGGATTCGATTCCCGATTTGAGAAGCTGTCATAAAAACGGAATATTTAGCTTAAGGTTTCTAAAAATAACTTTTAAAATATTCCACCTTTTTGAGAAAAAATGTTCTATTTCAAGTATGGTACGTGCATTTTTGTTGCTGATTCTCGGCCATCGCTGAACTGAGATTTTAATTGTTCTCTAAAAGAAACCAAATGACGAGGAATTTTCTACATATTGATGTTCTTAAACCTGAATTCTTTGAATAGTTATAACGAACCTATTATAATATTGTTATAACTATATCATAATAGGTTCGCCAATATATTCTTAAAAATATATACCTGTTCATTCTTAAAAAAAGCCGACCTGTTGAGCCCAACTTTCTGTGAGGAGTGCGACGACCGCTGATCCTCTGCGGCAGTGGAAAAGGAGGCGAGAGAGGTGTGGATATAAAAGTCCTGATAAGAGATGGGTCTGTCACTAGATGCCCTGAGAGCAGCGTGGCGCGACCGAACCTTCGCGGAGAACAGTCAGCGAGTTCTTTCGCTCTTCGAACACCTGTTGCTGAACACCATGAGGACCTGCGCTCTCTTAGCCGCCTGGATCATGCTATACAGTGAGTAAAGCTTCTTTTCGTCATTTTTTTCTTTTTCAATTTTGTAACTACAACTAAACGTTTTTTTGTTGTAGTTATGGTTCTGATGATTGTGTATGTTATATGCTAGGAAAACTTGTTGAAGGAATTTGTATTAGAGTGTGAAAACTATATAAATCCATTTATATTATTTATTATTTGATTAATAAATTAATTATTATTTATGTTTTTTTTTTTTTGTTCCTTGATATTTGCTACGATTTTAACTTTTCTCAAAATATATTAGTCACGGAATCTGTGGAAATAAAGGTTTTTCAAAGAATGATTTTGTCAGAGTTGATTTAAAATATGTGTTATTGAGAATACTTGTTTTTTTTTATAAAGCATTTCTGTTTTTTTCTCTTGTGATTTTTGCAGCGATTTTTATATTATTTTTTAATATATTGGTCACGGGATCAGTTAAACAAATACTTGAAAGAAAAAAAAAAAAAGGCGACTGCACCTAATATCATGAATTAGAAAAAGTTACCAGAAGAATTTTTATCGAAATATGTTTCGTTTCTATCGTTTAAAATACATTTTTGTTTTCTTTCTTTTTTTTATCCTTCCGTGTCTGTGATGATTTTAACTATAATATTAAGATGAACAAAAAGTAAATTATTATTGAAAGCTGTGAAGAACTTTTAAGAAATCAACGGATTTTTTGAAAAAATATAAATGAGATTGTATAGTACTTGTAATATAGTGAGCTTGTATAGTAAAAATATAAATGAGCTTGTAACAACCCCGAAAATTGTATTGAAAACGTTTTCACTCGAAATAAAATTCCATATAAAATGCACCTTTATTTTTCTCTACCATTACGTCCTGTTTTAATTTCTTCATTATCAACCAAATTTTTATATATTTTGGTAAATTATAAAATTATGTATTATAAGTTACACATTTTATATCTTTTTCATCCCTTTCCAATCCATTTTAAAATTAACGTCATGCTAAACCTTTCTTGTACCTAAAAAATATATGCGTTCTCCATGATTTTTAACTTTTTTATATCTTAACTTTTGTTGTTAAACCTCTTTCTTGCATAGATCTTGTTTGTTAGTATGTTTCCAGGTTTATTTTCTGCCATTTAATCAAAACATTTTTTAAGAATACATTTTAAACCAAATGTTGGTGTAACTCTTTTGCAACATTATACGGATCGAATTAGTAAAAAAAAAATGTTTTGAAAAATCTTGGTATGAGTTATAAAGGCTAGAAAGTATAATAAAAATTTGAGAACACAACTATTGAACCAAAAACTTATTTTTAAAATAAAATAATTTCTTTTATTCCTCATTTAATACTTTTTTATTCGTAATATTTATATTTAAAAAATGTAGTTTTGATTTTTTTTTCTTTGCGTCAATGGGCCTTAAAAATAAAGATTTTTTTAAAGAAAATATTTTTTGGAAGGATTATGGATAAAAAAAATAAGCTAATTAATTAGTACTAGTATTAGTAGTTAGTTAATTAATTGTTCGCATTAATAATTAGAATCTAATTCAAACATACTTTATTTTCAATTACTGTGCTTCAAAAAAGCTAATAAATAAAGCACAATTTCAAAGGAACAAATTTATATTTATTGCAGTATGATTTAGTTCCAATATTCTTTTAATTTTGCCTTTTTTGAAAATTGTTGATTTATCCAGCTTGATTCATTATTTGAAAGATAAACTTCAGGGATTAAAGGAATCGACAGAAAAACTACCTCTTTCGTCAAAGACCAAATTCCAACCCCTCCCCCCAAAAAAAGTTTATTTTTATTATTTTTTTTATTTCTTAAAATATAAAATATTTAGCTTTTTAAAAGTTTTATTACAAAAAATGTTTTAGATTTAATACTCCAGGATCTAAACCTTAATATGAAATTTAATGTTAATCTACAACCATTAAAGTAGACAAAATGCAAATAATTTTTAGATATTTTCAATAAAAAATTGATACGTTAAGGAATGAAACATGATTTCATAAGCAGTTATTTTTTAATGAGTTAATGTAGTGCTTATATTGTTTTATACATTTCTTTCATATAAAAAATGTTCATGAAAATCTTAATATAAATGAGTATTAACTTTATTAAAAATTCTCTTCCTTTATTTGGATGCTCTAGTAAGATGTTATGGAATTGCATTCCTAAAGAAACTTGATTTAAATAGAAAATGGAATGATTACGAAGAATTCTCATTTGGAAAAATCATTTTCACGAATAAAGAAATTTCTACCTTAAAAATTATAAAATTCAATGTGTTATTTAAATTTATTACAAAAACTACAGATAAGTCATAACGAAACACTTTATGCATCTTCAAATCTCCTCAATGTTTAACGTAAAATTATTTAATTAAAATTATTAATAAAATTACTCACAGAGTCATATATGAATGCTTCTTCTTTGCTAGAAAATGAATTTGACATTTCCTGAAACGTTATCCCCTGTTGATATATATTTATATATATATATATATATATATATATCAAAAACCCTGACCGCGGCTTTTATTCCTTAAATATTGATCACAGTCATATACTGTAAATTACAAAGTTGCGTAAAAAAAGGTGCGAAATGTTATGAAATCAATTAAAATTTTCAAACTTTAAGAAATACAAAATTTAAATTTTTATACGAACCCTGTACAAAAAAATTCCCAATGAGTAAAAAAATGTGCCCCATCCTCCAATAAGGCCATGTACAAAATTCCAGAATTCTATCATGAAAACTCTCAAAGATATGTTAAAACAAAGTTGGTGAAGTGTCAATCACAAATTAAAATGCAAATGTTTACAGCTTGAGTGCAGATGACGCGACGCAGGAATGCATCATAAGGAAATAAAATATGCTTTATATCTTTAGTTTTAAATACAAATTCTAAAATCTATGCTTCCTGAAAAATACTTTATAATTTTATATCATGAATTACAGAATATAACTTAAAAATAGCATAGTCAATGAACATGTAAATAAAAACTCACGTAATCTTTCCTTATGCTATCTTTCCTTTATGTAATCTTTCCTTTAAGTTATTATTTCTAAAAATTTTTAATACTTTTGAACCAATAAATAGCAAAATTATTATTTATTTATTCACTCATTACTTTCTTTGTTAATTTGTGTACGACCTCTAAAACACGAATAGCCGACATGATTTTTCCTCTTTGCGAACTCATATCCAGGCATCGAAAAGTGGTTTAAATCACCATTTATGTAGTTTCATATCTTTGAAACTTTTTGTGATAAATTGCTAAAATTTTATACATGACCGTATTAGAAGATGGAGTACATTTTACTAACCGGGATTTTTTTTTGTATGGAGTCCGTATAAAAATTTAAATTTTGTATTTTTTGAAGTTTAATCCCCTGAAAATATTAATCGATTTCATAAAATTATATACCTTTTTTCGCAACTTTGTAATTGACAGTATATATCTATGATCAATATTTAAGGAATAAAAGCCACGGTCAAGGTTTTTGGAACACCCTGTGTATATATATATATATATATATATATATATATATATATATATATATATTGAAATTTCTGAAAACAAATGATAAAATTTTGAGTAAGATCTCTTTTACATAATCCTTTTCACGAATAAAAAATACGTAAAGGAAAAAAAATATTTTTGCAATTACGGGTATTCATGATGCTTAGAATTATTTATCGATTTTATATGATTTAATCAGTTTGTTTATTGAATGAAACGAAATCTAATGAATAAATAATTAAATAATGTAAACTATAAAAATTCTTAATTTTAAACACGGTGGACGAAAATTAAAGAACAAATGTCTTTTTCTGAATTCAATTTGATTTCGTAATTGTAATTTTTGATTTAAATATAACTTCTAATTTTATTGCGGTATTAAAAATGAGTATTTTGAAATATTCAAAAATGCATTTTTATTTTTGTAACATATTAAGAGATATAATTAACATAATATGTTAATGTATTATCTTGTGATCATGAGCAATGACAAAGACCGCCAGGTTAATAATACGTAATATCTTGCATACCATCTGATGGTAAGCAATTGCTAAAAATTTCATCATCAGTCATTCACCAATAGTCATTATCATGTTTATCATCAAAATATAGCTCATTTGGTCCTAATGATTTTACATGCTTGCTTAAATGAGTTTTCTCACAATAGGGCTATAAATTTTAATTTTATAAGCAAAGAGTTATCAGTATTATTTGATTCACTAGCGTTTCTCCAGTTTGATTAATACTCATTTCCATATCCTATAGACTGTAGCTTTTACGAATCATTAATTGACAAAACATTTACACTTTTTGATGAACTTGCCAATAATATCTCAAAACCAATAATAACGTTAGTTATGTCACATTCATAATTTTCCAACGGGCAAACTAATTTTCCTAGTGTGAAGAATTTTTAAAAAACATAAATATTCTGTGATTATATATATCGTGCAACGGATAAAATTTAGATTAATAACTACGTTATGAAAAAAAAAAGCTTGGAATTCTCAAAACTTTTTAAAATTGTAATCGGTTTTCAAAAAGAAGAAGAAAAAAAATTCCGGATCATTTCAAAGTTTTGAAAAGTTGAATAAAGGTTTTATCAATTATAAAAAACAAATTTAATTTCTATATTATGAACAGTTTATCCTATAATTTTAATTATAATATGATTAGAAACAGTAGTATTATTTTTCATAGCTATTTTCAGAATTTGTAATTACATAAATAGATCCATTGATATACTGTCATCAAGGATCACAAACAATGAAAACAAAATTAAAAACCCATGGATTAAGCTATTTTCAAAAAACAAGAAAATTTGCTTTTCTTCATTGTAACGATTTTTTTTTCACAAATTAAATGAAATTTGAAGACTATTTCAGCTTCAAATAAATATCAAGATGTTTTTTTACCAAAAAGATTTATTTAAAAAGATGAATTGCAATTTCTTTGTAGTCAGGGAAAGTACTTACACAAATATTTTTTTCTCTCCAGCTAATTTTAAGCGAATTTTGTCATTTTTGAACGATGTGAATAGATTTATCCTTATCTTGAGGTTACATTTCATGGAAAAGTTAAATCTGATGATTTCTTCAAGCTAACAGAGATCGTGGATCAGTTCGAGATATATTTGCTAGAATAACTTTAAAGTTTAAGCATGGAGAGTCTTATTAAAAGAGAAATGAAATATAAAAAATGCTAATAAACACACGACTTTTTTTCTAAAATCAACTTCGAACGTCTATTCAAAGAAATAAATTCTATTTTCATTGCATCTCAAAGGAGATTATGCTCTACTAATTTGTTCTCGAATTACTATTATTTCGTGATGAGTTTTTAATCATTTTTGTGCTTCTATGATAGATCCATTCGTTATGATATTTTTTTTTTCTACTCCAAGTCAAGAGATCGGTGGCTAAAGACAAATAGTATTTTTTTTAAATGTTAAATTCCTTTTTCTTAATTAATTCGCAGTTGTAGCTAAGTCGTAGAAACATAAATTTGCTATCATTATAAAAATCATGAAACATTATACGTTTATTTCCACATAATGTTACCTATTGTTAAAAAAATTGTCTAAATCCAATTTTAATCTGATCCCTTGAATGTTCTATCAACATACTGTTAAAATAATTTTTATAATCTGAATTATTTGGATTATTTTCAAGTATAAACCAAAAATTGTGAAAAAAACAAATCTAATTCTGAATTTTTGTTGATTTAATACTTTCGCACTTTGCGTCTCCGGGCCTGCATCAAAGTATTTAATCAAAAACAATAAATGTTCACATTTTTTAAAATTGCTAAACCATACTTTTTCTTTTGTATTTCCCCCCAAAACTATGCATCTTAGAAGTACAGTTCTTTGAAAAAGTTTTATTTAGGGAAGATCGGGGTTAGTTGCTGCGCGGGGTAAGTTGTTATATTAGAATTTTAAGTTAACTATCGGCTGAAATTCATTTCACTCTTAGTAGTTAGCAACTTTCAATTCGTGTAGCTTCCTAGACGATTTTTATACTGCCCTCAGTTAATAGCAGTAAGTGTGCTCGTGAAAACATTAGTTGTTTGCAATTTTTATTAGCACCGAAACTCTTAGAAATATATGTGTAGTGTTAGTGAAATGAGAAGACCTAGGTAAGTGATGTCATATTTAAGGTAAGGTAAATGATCTCACAATTCATGTTACCGATTACATATTTAAAAATATTGTATAACTGTATTGCACCATTCTGGTTATAAAGGTGGTTAATTGAGGTGGTTAGGATAGTTAGTTAATGTGGAATTAATTTCATAATATTCTAGAGAATCTGCAGTAAAATTACCATTGTTGATAAGGGTAAGTTGCAATTCTAATAGCATTTTAAAATTTAATTGCATTAAGGATAGTTAAATGTAATTATTTAAATAAATGAACAATATTACAAAATTTTATCAATTTTTTAAAAAATATTTATTTTTTGAGAATGCTGCGTATAAATTACACTACGGAATCGTTTTTATTTCAAATTCAGAATCATTTGTACACAGCGTTGCATGTAAAAAACACCTTTTAGGTTTAGGTTAGGTCACAGATTAACAAGAGATGAAACTTCAACATTACATAAATATTGCTTCAAAAACATGCTACGGCCTTTCTACTAAAGAAATATAAACATTGTCATATTACTCAATTAAAGCTATATAAATATCCCAGTGATCTGGAGTGAATGTGAATACTTTTCAAGTAAATTGGCTGACAGCTTTTTTGATAGGTAAAATTTAAGTCTTCTAACTCATTCTGCAGGCAGCTATATTGAGTTGAACTAAGAATTCTAATATAATAAAGACAAGTCTTTAGAATCTTTCCAAAGCCTTTGGTAGATTCAATGTCAAGACATTTACAACGTTAAAGAGACTGGGTTGATAAAGGTTCAAAATTCAAGGAAAATAATTAAACAGAAAAGGTATCAAGCGCCTTGGGGCCGTAACACCAGCAAAGGGAGGTACTTTGTTAAAATTGATTCCAGCTGCTCGTGCTAATAGCAATTCAGTTCCTCTTTTTCTTCCTAGGAAAAATATTAAGCATGCATTACTTCCCTTCAAAAGTACCTGAAAGAAATGCAGCCGCAACGAATAAATTTGTTCAGAAGTTATGATAAGATATTTAAAATTTCATGAGGTACCAAAAATAGGCGTCTCCAACTTCTTATATATAATCGTCTGTCATCTCGATTAACGGACATTGTTCTCTGTGGAAAAATGCAGAGTGATTACTCTGTCTTCTCTACTACAAAAATAACAAAAATTGCAACCATGAGACTGGTCTGCGCTTGAGCCTTTGAAAAACTTCACCAGTAGTATTAATGATACGTTGACACATATTTTCTGTAAAGAAATAAACCCTGCCAAATACAGTAAGGCCGATGGTTTCCACACAACTGGAATCTGGCCATTTATTTGAGGTATTTAATTAGACTTCTTTCCATCGGCCATTTGGAAGACGCCATAGAGCTGAATTTCACAAATTTCGTATTTATGAAAAGTACTATTCCGACAATAATTATGAAGTTTGCTCAACAGAACAGCTTACGAAATCATGTGCATTATGAATAAAGAATGTTTGATCTTTTTATTCTATAAAAATTACAAAATAATAAAAGTAAAAGAATATTATACATGTTTTTATTGCTATTGTATGTAATAAATAGCCCCAATAGGGATAAGTTGTTACGATATACAAAAGTATATAAAATTGTTAGTACTGTTGAATTTTATAATAATATGTTATGGATATTCAATAATTAGAGTAAGTTTTAAAGAATGTTTTGTAAAAGACTTATAAGAGATTCTTTAAAAAAATTCTAGAAAAAAATGTAACAGCGAGCCCGGTCTCCCCTACTCGGAGCGAAGATTCTCATTCTGCGCGTTTTATTCGGTGGTATCTGAAAATTCTTTAGATTAGAAATAATTCAAATCAGAATTAATTCAAATATTTCAAACAGCTTATGAAAATGGCTAGTACATTTCAAGAATTAGCTGAACTTCTGAAGTTTTGCAAACGCGATTTCTCTAAAGACAGAAAAAATCTTCCGTGGTACCTTGGCATTTTTTGCACAAAATGCCAAGGTACTTACAAAATTTTGCCGAAATCACGTCTAATTACTTTTACAGGTGATGCCTTTAACAGGTAAAGATGCCACCAAATTTATTAAGTTTAGATGGAATAACATCGCAATTATGCTTAAAAATCTTAAACTTTATTCTAATCACAGCTCCTTTAAGGATAGATAACATTTTGCGACTAATTTTAGAGAAAAATATTTGGTAAGGAACTGAAAAAAATACATTCAAAAATTTAAACATCAATGATAAAGATAAATAACTTCACTAAGATTTGTTGCAAATTTTCTTTGATTTGAATTTTTAATATGGATTTATATATGATATATTGGAGAGTTTGTTATCACAGTTGACTGTCTCTCTCCAGTTTACGAAACCTTATTTCAGAATTTATCTAAATTCTTTTTTAATAACAGCACTTTCGTTTTTCGTTTTCGTTTAAGGCATAGGTTAAATTCTTTTGATTCTTGTGTAAATAAATAAATAAATCTAATCGATTTAGAAAATATCAGAATTTGGGTAGTGTTTTATCAAGCTTCGTATCTATTCACTGCAAATCTATATATCTAAAGCTTAGAATGCTTATTAGAAAGACGAAAGTTTATCTTTTTAAAAAATTGGTTTGTTTTTATTCCTCTTATAGCCTGTCTCAGTATTAACCACATATTTTTAAACTGACTTTGTAGGAACAAATTTACATTTGTTTTTTTTTTTTTTTTTTTTTTTTTTTTGCGAAATACATTTTTTTAGTTCTTTACTTATTTGCTCATATAAATGGATTTTTTATATAAAAATAAAATAATGACGAAACATTCTTTGAGATTTCTTAATTATGATCAATGCTGGAAGAAAACAACCCTTATTACTGGAAATAGTCATAAAAGAAATTTGAAACCTAAGAAATTTTCCTTCCTTCAACTTTCTTGCCTGCTAACACAATTGGCATTTCGTAGTTTTGTGAGGGAACAAAAAAAATAAAGTGTGAAGTTTGAGCGTTTTACTCTCCTCCATTTAGAACGAAAATTTGATACAGATTAATAATTCTGAAATCATGATCACATATCAATGGTCGTTTATGCATTTTAGAGTTAACGTATTCACATATCCATGAACTGAGAGACCAACAATCAGTCTGCTGTCATACACTCCGAAAATCTGATACGAGTTTACTATCTTAATGATAATGTGATGATGAATTTACTATTATGAATATTAAAAATATTTTTACTTTCTCGAATGTCACATTTATACCATTTTGCCGCCACTGGCGGAATTTATAGATGATGACTGTAATCATGATGATATATTTGTTATATTGTAAATGCTCCAAATTTCGTTCACAAATGCTGAAGCGTAAGGATTTGGCGGCAATGAAGGGAATAATTAATAAATGGCATGAAGATATTTTCATCCCTTAAAAGTGATGGATATATCTGCTAATTATACATAATTTCTGAAATATTTTATATTCGTTTCTTTCGCTACTATTTAACTTTTAAAGCTGTGACTCAACAGAAGCTTTTTTAAACTAATTATTTATGAAGTGGCTAAATAATTATTAAATGACAAACTTATTTAAAAATTGAACCAGTAGAATAAGATATAGATACCTGTTTCTGAGTTCTACTTGTATAATATTTATAATAAGGAAATCAAGGAAGTTCAGATTTTTTTTTCTTTCCATTTTAAAATTATTTTTGCCTAAAGTAGTTAGACAGCAATGACTCACTGATATTTTTTTTATGATCGTTTGATTATTCATTTCCAATTCTTTTGTCATTTCAAATTCTTTATAAAAATAAAATGACTTTTCAATCCTTCGTCCTTCAATAACGAAATAACAATAAATTCAATAACGAGATGTACTCTCGCATGTGAATATAGTCTTTTTTTGCTCAACAATTGAGCTTGGATTCTATTACATATTTCGCCCCCAGAAAGCTTAGGCTCGGAATACTATTATTAGAAAACAATGAAAAGATCTTCAAGTGGGCCGCATTAATATCTAAAACTGTATTCTTAGACGGGAGTGGATCTAGAGGCAATTTTATTTCATGTCTGAAAGAAATATTGCTATGAATGTTTATTAAATTTTTAAATTTATCTCTTCGGAAAATGAACAAAAAATGTACAGATATTTCTATCAAGAAATTGGTTTCTAACGACTTGGTATTTTAAACCGTCTATTTTTGGAAACCGTTCTTAGAACCGTTCATTTAGCTTTGTATTTGAAGGAAGGCTAATAATACATGATTTTTTTCAAGGACATTTACTATATTAATTTTAGCAAAGAGTTTCGGGTTATTTTATTACAAAAGTTACTCAGAACTATTCAAAAAAATGATCAAATACGCATTTAAAAATTAGTATTTTAATTCATTCTTACTACTTTTTGTTCTTATTCTTATAAATATTATGGAATAATCGATTCAAATTTTCTCAAAGTCACTATTAGATGGTGCCACTCGTAAGGAACCAATATTTAATTAAATCAAATGATTAACAAATAATTAGGTTCTGAAAATATTCACATAATCAATAATCTTTAAAGACAGATAATTGTGAAAAGTTTCAAAACTCTAATTTACCAGGGAATAAGAAAAAAATCTAATACAAAATTCAATCATTACAAATATGAAATAAGTCAAATTAAATAAATGTGTACAAAAAGGAAAAAAAAATATCATAATCGATTAAAAATTCCACTTCGAAACCTTGATGAATCTTCAAATTTTAAACATAGATGCTCTTAATACATTCTTGTAATTGTGATTATCTGTTACCCTGTGAGAGCTATAACTGGAAAATGGAACGAGCTGGATGAATGGATTTTTTATGCGATCTGATAAACCAGATTTGTAGATAAAAAATTTTTTTGAGTGCCAAAATTATTATAAATTTAATAGAAACAGTTTTTAAAAATATATTTTTATAATTTTAGCAAAAATATTGAAAATTTTCCTTTTAATTATTTTCTACCTTGAAATGTTTAGCTCATAATTCTTTATTGTAAATATTTTGCAACTTTGAAGTCAATTTTTTTCACAAATTCACCTTCATAATGGAATCAGAACTTAATAAGATTATGATATTAAGGGATAATTATGATAAAAAAACTATTAAATCATTTCTTTATGATCGGGAACATATAAATGTACAAAATTTGAGGAATTTTGTACATCAAAAAGTAAGTGAAAAATTGATTACAAAATTTCCTCTTTACAATCATGAAATAAATCAAATCAAATAAAAGAGTATGAAAATATATTTTCGAAAATAATTTTAAAATTTGACTTCACGTTAATTATTCGGTAACAATTCAAAATGACAGCCCAGCGATATGTACAGACCGAATCATCACGCCAAAGTGAATAAGTCTAAATAATATCTTTATGAATTAATCTTATTTTTTTCAAATTTATTAATACATTTGAAAAGGACTAAATTTTAAACACCCATTTATCGAATTTATGTCGTAATTAAAAATCTATATTTAAAATGAAAGTTGTTTGATTATGAAGTTGAGTTATCACTACTTGTTGCTAATTTTCATTCTCCCAAATTTAAAACAATCTTTTTAATTCTAGAAGATTACACCTTCGCTATCTCATTTAACATTCATAATATTAGGTTTTACTATGAGTCAGAGACCAGTTCATGAAGATAACCTTTCGAAAGACAGTTTTGATAGATATGCATTAATTTCAGGAAAACGCAATAACTTACAATTATTATTAGAGACTCTGTATAATGTAAAATTGATTTTGAATCCCATCAAATAAAAATCACTTAAAAGACAGCAACAGAACTTACGAAAAAATACCTAAAAGAGTATAAAATTTATTTTATATATAAAAAAATATTTCTTTTAAGTTTTTATGTAGGGTGATGTTAATGTTAGTAATCACGAAAATTTATAATCAAATTTTCATTCCTTGAAGTGCTAACTTTCTGAAATTTTGTACAATCGTGTTGGCTTTATGGAATACAATATTTTAATATATTCACGACTTAATGATAACTTAATCAATAAGTTTTAATGAAATTTTGATTCTATACCATTTTGATTTTTCTGGAATGTGATGAATCATTGAATATAAGAGAAAGAATTAAAAATACTTGCTTAAGTCATAATTAAGCTCTGAAAATATTAAAACATCGATTTTTTCCGTAGAAAAAGAAAAGGCTAAAATTTTTGTACGATTTATAATTATAAATGTAAAACGTATCAAAGATTAAAAACCAAAATATAAAAAAAAATAAAGAGTTGAAAATTTTAATCAACAATATGCATACTAGAACAAAATCATCAAAATATGATTTTGCTATGAAATGCTATGAAAAAAGTCAGTCTGTTGAAGAAAGCGAATTCTCAAGCATTCATTCAAAGTTCAAATATGTTATAAATGTGATTAATATTCAAATAAAATTAATATGATGCTATTAAAATATCGATATTTTTTATTCAAAAAATAAGTTCTTCTTTTATCTTTAAGCGTTTTTAAAAATTTTTTATTCCGGTTTTGAAACTGAGCCATTCTTTTTGAAATTCCGCATTTCGAAGTTATTCCTTATATTTCGAATAAACACAAATAATTTAAAATGTAGTACTGGAACTGAAAAAGATATCCAAGAATAAAAAGAAAATTTGTTTTACATAGAAAAAAGCTATTTTCCTAGCAACATGCAAAATTCAGTCATTAATTATTTTTCCATGATTTAAGTAAATTCCACGACAAGCTTTGTACTTTCTGTCGCCATATTCAGTTCTCTATATAACATAATGCCACTGAAAGACATGACTCACCAAGGAATAATCCTTACTGGTGATTATGGGGAAATGGTAATGTCACGACTTGTTGTATTTTCTATGAATGCAAGTGTCGTAATAAATATATCATATTGACGTGAACTGTTTTAATATGGCTTCCAACCGTGAAAGGATATTGATTCGCTCATATTCAGGTACTAATTTAATTGCCATTACGAAATGCATTTAGAGCTGCTTCGTAGCTCATGTGGGAGTTTTTGGGGTCCATCTATGAGTTTTTCTATTACAGACTGGATCGTAAGAATGAAACAGTTGCATGCAGAGGGGACATTTTTTATTTTACCTTTATTATATTCTGAATATTGAATAAAAAAATATTTCTGAAAGAACCCTTTGATTTGTGTACTCAAGCCCAAAACAATTTTTTATTAAACATCTGGAAGCCGAAGCTGTAAAAGTGTTAAGAACTATCTGATAAAGCTCTAAGGAATTTTGATTGTATTCATAATTTAATTAATGTTTAGGGATTTTTTTTGTAATGATGTTCATTGTGGTTTAATTTCTTAATTGTATTGACGCTTTAACTGCTTTTGCTTTGATGTCTAAATTTTTGATATATATATATATTATATATATATATATAAAAGTATGTTCTTAGCAGATTACTCATATATATGAATGGGGAATTTTACAATGGTATTAATGTAATTGGTGTTTCTGCTTTTGAAAGCATCTACTATAGTAACACCGAGTTTTTACAAAGCATGCTTTTAAAACTACAAAGTGCTTTTTAAAAGCTTTTTCTTACTTTTAAGCCATAAACTAATTAACATTTAAATTCGTTATAAATTTTTCTGAAATCCATTACCAAATAGCAGTGTAGACTTTATCCGAATAGAGAATTTTACAATACTCGGAATTAATGCAAGTGTTTTTGAATAATTATGGTAGACGCACTTCGAGCACAAATTAATTTTATTTCAACAAAAATTACCGAAAGCGTTAAATACACCATCTAAGATATATACAGATAGAAAAAATACATTTACTCAAGTGGTTACAGTTATCGGACAGATATTTACATATGATGGAAAGAGAAGGATAAAGAACTCAAAAATCGTATTCGAACAAGATATCGCAGTGCTTTTGTATTGAATTAAATGAAATATAATTCATTGATTAGGTGAAAGTTAAATTCAAAGGACAGTAAAATGTTCATTTTCATTAAAAACTCAAACTTGATTGTAAGAAGTTAAGTTTTAAACTGTAAAATTTAAGACTGAAATTGTAACAAAAACACAAATTCAATTCCTTTTCACATTTCAAAGTTTTTGTTCTTGAATAATATAATAACTTTTGCGATACATTAATTTCTGAAAAACAAAATATTTTACATCTCGAACTTTAACCCATCTAAATGCGATGTATTTATGCATGTATAAAGTTTGCTCTTCGTTTTTTTCTAGTTAAAATTCTGGAATATTTGGAGATATTATTATAAAATTTTTTACTATTAAATTCTATTAAATTTTGGAAGTTTATAAAGGTAAGAAATTTGATTATTCTCGATCATTCTCTAAATTTTATAGCATTAAATTATTCTAGAACGATCTAAAATATTATACAATATTATATAAATTTTTGAAAATTATTTATTATTTGACACATTACATAGCAGTTTCTGTCATTCTGAATAAACTTTTACATTTTGAAATTGATTTTATACTTTTTAATAGACAAGAAGAATAGTGGCATAAAACAGAGGAAAAATAATTGACAAGACACCACTTATATTAATACTTATTCTTAGGGCACAAACGAAATCAGAATTATGTTAGAGATGGAAATGCAAATGCTAGAAAATATTCTAAATTTGAAAAGTTGAAATCAACAAGAAAGGGAAATAAAAGAGATTTATGATGGCTTGGAAAGTTGGAGTTAGTTTCTTTAAAAAAGAAATGGATGAATTTATAAAAAAAAAAAAATTGTGACTTCATGCAAACCAGGCATATAAACTTATAATAAATATATTTTGTATTGCTTTCGGAAGAGGCAAATCTTTATAAATGAAAGTGAAAATTCATAAATAGTTTATATTCCATAAAAACACAATGTATTGAATAATTTTTTTCAAATTTGTTCACAAATATTTTAACGCCAAAAGAAGATTTCAGTGAATGCTTCATGATAATTAATTGTACAATATATTTTTTTATCAGATTAAGATTATTTTGTTTTCAGTAATATGGTTTTTATGAGTGAAAATATTAGATACTTTAAATCACTCCTTTTTTATTTACCACCGAGTTACCACGCATGGAATTTAATTTAATTTTGTATATTTCTTAAAAACTTTCTAATAGACAATAAGAAAAATTAGTCTCCTCATATATTGTTTAATTTAGCCTATAATTTTTCGTGAGCATATTTGATTTATATGTAGAATAATTCAAGCGTTCTATTCACTTTAAACAAAAAATTAACGTTACTAAACTTTTGTATATTAAAATATTTTATTTGGAATTATATTTATATTCAAAAATATTTTTTTAAAATGTTAGTATTTCTGTGCACATTGCTATTCCATCGAAAGCTATATTAAACCTATTTTTACTTTCTCGCAAACGATTTTTTACCAGGTAACCATCAACAATTGATTTGATATGAGGTAACTGTGCTATGCTGAAGTACCTCAATCATTTCGCTCGGAAACCAAATCATAAGTAACGAAGTTTTCATAACAATTAATTAAATAGTTAATATTTTTTTAATTCATAAAAAGCATTCAAATATTTTCATCTAGAGCAATCAGGGTATATAAGCTGGTAATAAACATGCTGCCCTTTGTTTACATATTTTATATGATTTGTATGATGATGTGATATATGACGTTTTTTATATGATTTGTTTTATATTTACAGTGTTTATTTAGCCTTACATCCGCTTATTTGAAATGACTTTTTATCAAATATTATCTAGCCTTTCATCCATGTTTGTTAAGTGTTTTGCAAATGTTCTTTATATAAGAAAAATAGAGTTTTTTTGCCTTTTGAAACAAGTGACTCTCTATTTCTGATACCTCTGATTTCGTTACAATATTATCTTACTTGAAGTGATATCAATTCTGTTAGCAAATACGTTTGAATTATCACGATATAGAGGTTTCACGATCTGCATTATCAGGGTGTTCCTTTCATAGCTCGATTAAGTATTCTATATTCAGATAGATTTATCGTGCATTATAATCTGATTAACCAGCGGAAGTGTTTTCATTTGCGATTTTCTAATGTATTTTAGTAATCTGGCACATTTGTTGTTTAGTTTCTTCTTACACTGATAATAATCGAATATGCATTCTTGACTTTTCCCAAATGACAGATTCGGTACAGATCTACAATTTTAGTGTCAAGTCTGCATTCTAACTTTCATTTATATAGATTGTTGATAGCTCCAGAGTTGACACAGCTCGATCATTCTGGACATATCTTTTTAGATATGCAACATTTCATTCATGACACTTATTGCATTTTTAAGTTATCGCTTTCACTACAATGGAATAAAGATTTAGTTAGTGAAACCATTGTGAAGAAATATTAGTCTATGCTAACTAAACAGCTGTTCTTATTTCTCTGAGACTGGATGGTGATTTTTTGTAATTATAAAAATATTTTCTCAGATCATCATTTTCTCATATCATTAAAAATATTTATAAATCGGGGGGGGGGGCATTTCATAATTGAGGATGGGAAGCTTCCGGTATGGTAGTTGGTTCTTGCCACTCCTTCAGGTACACGAAAATAGGGGGTCTGGGTTCTCCCAACGATGGCGGGACGTATTTCCTTAGGGAAGAGTTGTACAGTGGACGGTGATGGCCTTTAGGACTCTACGACAGTTCTCGCCAGTGTTGCCATTCAAGTTTTTCCATGTGTCTTTCGGGGGGGGGGGGGGTTGGAGTAGTCAGTTTGTGATTCTCAGATAATCCTACGAATTCTCTATACATAATATAACGCCATCCTGTGCTTCCTGTGCCTATAACACTGAGTTATCTAACCAGTTACATGAGCACAAGATGGAAAGAAAAGAAGAGGAGAAAAGAAAGAAAAAAATGACAAACCATTCAAGGATCTCCACAGAGAATTCCATCGGTGTCAAATCCTGCACGGCTATGCTTAATGTTTTGGCAAAGTTAATAATTAAATGAAGGGAACAAGAATACCTAAAAATAAGTGGTGACAATGGGTTGAACTGACAGAGAAATGTTGATGTTTGCAGACGCAATCTCTTTACATTTTTGACGCCGTTAGCTGCGGGTAAACTTTATAGAGACTACTAAATGAAGAGATATAATATAATTTTGCCGTAATATTTTTTTTTTATTTCCCCTTTAATAATTTATAGTATCACTTTCGTCTTTATAGTTTTCATAGAGCAGCTATCAAAAGAAATTTTTTTAAATTCATCACTGTAACATTTCAATGCGAAAATCAATGCCCTGAGCTGTTTTTTTAATCATAAAAATACAGTCAGCTATGGCATAATGTTTTTTACACCATTCTAAAAGGGCTGTTTTAGTTGATATAAGATATCTCAAAGTTCTTCGGAACGAAGCCTATTTTGAAATATGAGTTCACTTATTTAGATGGTTTATATTTATAATATGCCTACATTATAGGTGAAACATTTAGGATTAAAGTATTCGAATAAAGCAAGAAAATTTGATTTAGAGATGATCTTACTCAACATGCATGTGCCAACTTTTTAAAGAGTACCATTAAGAAGAAGGAATATTTATGAGTTCAGGGAAAACAAAAATGCATATTTAATTGAAGTGATTTGAAACGAAGTTCAATACACAATTGGGATGAATAATTTGCAAATGACTGTACATGGATTTGCAATGCATGAATTCATTTTTATTTATTTCAAGTGACATCAAAAACACCCCCGCATTTTGAATATAAATTCCAAATTTCAGTGCGAGTGAGAATAGAGGCATTTCCTAGACTATTTATTAAATTGAATCTGCAATAAGTACGTACAGTCGCTAATCTTCAACAGCCAGTCTGGGTTCATATTAGATCCCAAATTGAGAATATCTAATAGAGACTTAATATATAAAGAGCAGATACGAGATATCTTGTATGGTATATTAAAAGCAATAATAACGGAGGTCAAGTTAAATGAAGGTATGCAAATTAATCAAATGGGGCACTGATTTTTTTTAGCCAATTTAGTACTTTTTATTCATTTTATTTCGAGGCAATCGGAAATTTCTTCTATTATATACATTACCATGCAAAAAATAAAAGTAGTAGTAAATTAAAAGTGTAATTATTATAGAAAATAGATTTAGTCCGCAATTCAAAAAGAAATAAGATATAGTAATTCTTATCTGTAAATCTATGATGTAAATCCCAAGATATAGAAGATGAACTAAAAATTGCCATCAATAATATTTTTAAAAATCACATCCCTTAATGAATCGAATAAGCAATTAAATTTAAAAGAAAAAGCAAAATAAAAAATAACATCCCAGTCACCAGTACAATGGAACTACCCTACTGTTGCTTAGTAAAACATCCGCTACGAATTGAATGATTGTTATCGCGACAGTATTCGGAAGTGAAGAACGGAATCCTACTAGCTTTCATAGGTCACGACCCACTCCCTCCCGCGAAAGGTACGTTCCGTCATCGAAATGGAGAAACGAACCTTCATACCATTATTATATATCCACCAAGAAAGGGAGAACCTTTTACATATCCGGCACCTTCCCTTTCCCATATTTCAAATGCCCCCAAGTCAGACGTATCAGTACATACAAGATGTCAAGTTTTTGGAAGTAACAGAAGAATATGGTTGCATTTTTGAAGGCTTAGACTCATGCAATAGTAACACATCCAATTTTTTCTATTTGCATGCAAACGCCAGATTTATCTCCTATTTATTCCCTTTTTTAGGGGAGATGGGAAAGGGGGATGTAGAAAACTTTTGTATACAAGATTCCTGATGACAGACACCTGAACATTGTAGCATGGATATCCATTCCTTATTTTGTTGGATTTTAAGAAGTCATGTATCAGAAGAGCATGGTCATGTCAAGAGCAGAAGTCATGTATCAGAGAGAAGTCATGTCAAGCAGAATATAGTTTGTTTATAGGTTTGTCTGAAATATTGTTCACACGTTTTCGTATACGATCGTAGCAAATGTTAAACGGAGCACCGTGAAAATTAATATTGAAAGTCATTTAATCCGATAGTCTTCTGTGATCTGAAATTTAAGAATTTTCCAGTTTATTTGAATATAAATTGTCGTGGGACTTTGGGGAATAAGATTCTTATAAAATTGTAAAGGATTAAAAGTTTGCACATATTTTGGAAGATTTTGAAATACAATTACATTTTGTAAATTTATAAAACTTTCTAAATGTCTTTAGAATATTTTGGATTACTACAAATCATTTAAAGATTATTGCAATCGGAAATTTAAGAATATTATAGAAAATTTAATAAATTTTTGAAGATCACACATCATCCTGCATTGTATAAAACATACTTTATCATTCTGGAATAATCTAGAAATTTTAAGGAAATTGTGAAACACTTGGAAATATCATAGAATATTAGGTCTTGTACTGTATAGAGTTTGAAAATGGAAAAAGAAAATATTTTCTTTTAATTCTTCATGTTTTTATTTAAATCACATCATTGAAGGGAAATAAACAGGCTCTATTTGAAGAGATTAAATTGTACAAGAATAAAAGTAAAGAATATTTACGTTTGTTGTGGAATTGGTGGCAATTTTCGTTAAAAAAATATATATAATTTGGAGAAATTATTATCCTGAAGAATACTGGTTGTGCAAAATGTTGTTAATATGAAGATTCTAGATTGTCTCTCAGACACATTTTTGAGACCTATGAAATCACTACAAGGCAAAAGACAAACACATTAACTTTCTTCCTCTAGTAGAAAAGTTTGGACTTCTTACTTTAAGATCTTTAGAAACCACCATAGAATAGTTCTTTTATTTATAAAAATCAAAGTTATTTAAACAAATCTAATACTTGCCCATTTTATATAACTAATTGAATATTTTATATCCGGTTGGTAGCTGTTATATGATCGATAAGAATTTCTTTACATTCCAGAAGGTCTGTTTTTTTCTATGTAATTGGAAGGTCAGACTTTAGGAAATTTCTAGCCTTGAGATTAACTTAGTTTCCATGACAACTAAACTTCATTCTGTTACAATAATCTAAAAATAAGATGGGACGCCTTCGTATTATCTACTTATATTTAGGGTTTCTGCGTCCAAAGAAAATCTCATCAAATTGTCTTTACCACCAAGACTATATGGTAACTTCTGCAAGCTATTTTTGGAAAAAAAAAGAAAGAAAGAAAATGACGATTTAAACAAAAAAAAAACCGGCTTTCATAAGACCTTAAGAAACTTTTTTTTTTAACCATAATTTAATCATAATGAAAGTTTTCTATTTTTTTACTGCTATTTTACTACTATTTTTTTAGGACTCGTAAATGAAGAATGTTTTTGAAACATGACTGTGAATCGTTTATCTCAATATAGTTTGTTTAGTTTCTGTATAGTTTATATAGTTAATACAATAAGAAAGTATAGTTTTTTCTGTATAGTTTATAAGTTATACAATTAAGAAATCCTTTCTAATTTTCACAGACATAAATCTGTTCCATATTTGTTAGCTCTAGATAAAACGGACTGTTTTATTCTGTACAGAATAGTTTTTGTATCGCGCAATTTACAAACAATATGCCATCTTAAAAGTATCAGTATGTAAAGAAAAATAGATGATTAAAATTAATAACTAAAATTACACACGTGCAAGGTTACGATATTTTTCATGAATGGAAGCATATACAGGCATTCAAATAGGTAATAATTCTTCTTTTTGTTGCTTTAATTACAGAATTAATTTATTATTAATTTATTAAATTGATTTATTAATTTATTATTAATTTATTAATTTATTAAATTGATTCCCTAAAGTAGCAAACCCAAAATCAAATGAAGTTTTGAGGCAAGTTTCTTTCTCTTTATAATATTATGAAGTTATTCCATACATACAGCAAATAGCTTTCTTTGAAAACGAACGATTCAACCAGAATTCACCAAAAGGAGAATCTTTATCCTTTCGTATAAAAGAATATTAAACAAAAATGCAAAAGGTAAAAGATTTTTAGAGAGGAAACGTATTCTTTGTCGACTAGACAGTTTGACCTACAGTTACGACATTTGGCACATGTATACTTTTGAGGATGGGACTGTGCTCTTCCGCGCGACTTTTTTGACATTTGATTATAACTTTTAATTAATTAAAAATCAAGCTGAATTTTAGTGATTCCTACGATAACTTCTGAAAATATTACAAAACAAATTGTACCATTTCGAAATTTAAAAAATATGTAACTTTAATTACACCAATTTAAAAGTTGTGCAAGTTTTTCCTGAATTTAGGTAGTTTTTTAAAAATATTTTTTTGTCGAATTTCCAATGGATTGCATTGTTGCCGTGACATTCAACCTGTTTTAATTTTGTATAAACGATGGATCGCGTGATTTCTTTTCATTGTTGAAAGTTAAGAAAGAATCCTATTTAATATTTGTGTAGTTTACAAGGCAAATAAAAAGTTAAATTATAATACCACGAAGTTTAAAAGATAGATGAACCCGTCGATTATGTTAGTAACAGCGCTATTGTATCATATAACTGGATTTTATTTGAATGGTTTGTGTACTAAATGGTCAGAACATATATAAGACAGTTAAAATAAGACGACTTTAATATTCAACAATTTGACGCAATCAGGAACATGAAGTTATATGTAAACTATTTAATAGATATTAAATCTAACCAATATCCCAGGTGAAGTAGTTAGTCACCAAAGGCGACTGTTATGAAATAAACCAAGATAAATTAAAGCGAGTAATAGTTAAATAATCTTGTTTATATGAGAAGAACTATTAATTTTTTAAGGATTAAATGAAGAAAAATAAAAAATCTGAAAAAAAAATTGATTCCTATTCTTTTTTTTGGTGGGGGGAGGGGGCGATTAATCCTTACAACGGGATTTTTTTTTTTTTAGCAGAAATACGAGATTCATACTTTTTGTGTACATGGCAAAGATCCAGAACTCCTTATTCATAAATTAATCCAATTTTCTATTATTCACATTCTTAAGAAAGTTATTAAATTAGGATTTTTCATTGTTTCGTCGACTTAGTTTTCCGATATATATTATGTTCTTTTTGTTTTGTATTATTCAGAAAAAGAATATATTTGTAAAGTGGAGAAAATTGGATTCTGAAACTTTGTAAACGCGAAACGAAAATCCCCGTTTTTGTTTTAATTTTTCGTGAGTTTCAATTTTAATATATTTGTTGTTGTTTTTAAAAAAATGCGTGGAAATAAAGAAATTAAGTCTAATAATAAATAATTCTTAAAATAAGGTAAAACTTATTGGGATAAATAGATATGAAGAAGTGTTTTTGATTAAAAAAAATGTGAGAAGCATTTTCAAATGGAAAAATGTGAATTCAACGGAAAAGAGCAATTGCAGTTCTATATTTATGCGACATAAAGAATACACTAAAAAGGAATTTAAAAATCTGATTTCTAAAATAAATTTCACTGCACCTTACTTTATATTTTTAAATTTAACTTTTGAAAATGCTATTATTTATCACAAGGATCCAGTAATAATATTCGAAACTAAAAGAAAATTGTTTTAAAATTTCTCGCATATTGTTTTGTTAAGAACTATAGTGCAGATTAATTTTTTTAGAGTAGGTGGCAAAGAATTAAGGAATAGGAGTATGTGGGAAGATTAATTTTAATTTAAAATAAAATATTCCTATTTGAAAATATTTGTGATTATTAATACGATATTATTTATATTACAGCAACAATAATATAAGTTATTAGAAACTCTCAGACACCTATAAAGTGAATAATTTTAATAAAGTTTATATTTTTAAGTATCAATATATATATTTATTAAAAATAAACAATAAATTTTTTTCTAAGGAGAAATGAGTGCGTAGAATAAATAGTTTTTGTCATTCGTTTTAAAATGGAAAAGGAAATTTGTAATTTTATTGTATTGCCTTGTACCTTCCCTGTGATCTAGGCGACCTGGGTTCGAATCCCGGTTCGGGCATGGTTGTTCTTCATCTGTGTTCTATCTGTGAGGTGTGTGAATGTGCCCCCCCCCCCCTGCAAAAAGGGGTTGTGCAAGTGAATGTGTGAGTTTCATCTTCATTCCCTCGGGTGCTCAGGGATCTTTACCCTCAGAAGCTATTGCACCCCCTTTCCGTGGTAACGCGAACACGAAATCATCATCATTGTATTGCCTTATCTAAATTGTATTTTCCTCACTTCTGATTGATAAATTTTTTTTATTAAAATAAACCATTTGTGAAAAATTTAATCGTTTTATAATCCATACTGGATAAATAGTTACATAGGATTTTAAAAGGCTGTGTATATAATTCTACCTCAAATAAGTGCAACATCACAGTTATTTATTTATTTTCTCTTTAATAAAAGAAGTAGTATCTCTCAATTTAATATTTTAATTTTTATGTTTTCACTGTTTTAAACTAATGCGCTTTTATTAAAATTCCATCGTTTAAATTGCTTTTCTTTCTGCAGTTTTCAAGGATTATTGTATAGATATATAACTTTCTCTTGTCTAAATTGTTTCTGGCATAACCACTTATCAATGAAGTAATTGTACTAAAAATGAATTTAAAAAATTATCTTCAATATTTTTGATTTCCCAATAGAAAAGTAGTTAATAGATTTGTAACATTTAAAAAAATTATTTACTTATTTTTGCTGCGAATAAGAAATATTTAAATTTTAACATATTTAAAGTTTCTACAAAAAAAAAAAAATCGTCGTCGTCTTTTAATATCAAATAATAACAGCAATAATTAAAGACATATTTAATTAAGATCATGTTTATTCTCTAATTGTCTACTGGAATTATGTGCCATCCTTCAAGCAATTTATTATGCAAATCGTTTATTTGTCAATTTATTTTATTCCTTCATTCTTAAAAGGCTGTATCATTTTTCTTAGCTAACGTTTCATGAAGCAAAAGCCGCACTGGTAAAAGATCAATATTAAAAGACACATGCGAACGTAACTTTTAAGAACTTAATAAACACATTAAACGGAAACAAATAAATCTATGTCAAGGTTCCAAAGAATCAGGGAAAAAAGTAGTAACGTTTAAGTAAAACATCAGGATTTATATGCAGATCTGAATATATTTTCTTCCACTCGTTTAATTATCCACTTAAATAACGGAATCTGAAATTTTCCAGAACCAGCAAGAATGCTTTTTCCTCCATTTTTTCATGAAATCCATAATAAAGTGCGTTTTCTGTTAAAATACATAGAGCAAAGATGAGAATTGCGTATTTACTTAGAATCATATATTTGGCAGTTTCAGTTCTAAATTTAAGAATATTTACAATTCTGGTTTCAACACCAGGCATGAATTTTTGTTTGTAACTTGTAGTGATTCGAATGATCACTTTTTAATATCTCTCAAATACTGATATGTAAGCAACAATCCTTTGTTTACAACAGTTGATACACATTTGCAATTCTTTGAAAAAAAAACTATACACCGAATTTCATATATTTAGCTCACTACATTTTCGAGATATCGTGTTCACAGACGCAAGTATGGACAGATTCCCTTTTGAACGATCCCGTTCACAATTTAATAGAAATCTACAATTTCAGTTTAAAGACCACATATCAAAGTTCAACAATCCAGCTCTTTTCGTTCTCTTAGTCATGTTCAGTAATGATTAGAAAGTCTGCTTTCTTACTTCTCGTAAAGAGTGTATTGTGATAATAATAAGAAAATTCGACTTTAAAATTTCGATAAACTTTTTTGGTTTAGATTTCTCTGAGACCGAAAAAACACATTTTGGAATAATATTTGTTGGCCCGCGAATATGGTAACTCAAGCACACAAGAATCTTGATTAGTGAAATTTGACATGTGGTATGTACATCAAAAATAATAAATTTCTCTCAAATTTTGAACAAAATCCATCAACAAGATATCTATTCACCCTGAATGTTCATGTATATGTGAACTTGATAACTCAAAAGCGCAATAAGATAGATAGTTGAAATTAAAAGTATGATCTATTTCCGGATTTGTTGATATGCCTCGAATTTTGAATGAAATCCTGCAAAAAGATGATTGCATGTCTCTTTATATATTAGTGTGAATGTGAACACTACACACTAGTATATAATTGCTGTAAAGCTACAAACGAAAGAAACTTGAATTAAATTCGGCATGAGATCTTGATACAGTAATTGTAATTTTCTACTTTAGGACAATAAATCAAATGAAATAGGCATAATATACAAACTCGATTTTTCTCCCAACGCTTTAGAACTAAGCAAGAAACGTGTTATAATGCGTAAGTACAAGAGAAAAATAAAGAATAAACATTTTGCTTGAAGAAAATACAATACTTTGACTTTGATCGGCAACTAAAGAAGATACAATAATGGAAAGAAAATATGTTCATTTATACACTTTTTCTTAATTTTGTTTTTTGGAAAAAAAAATTAATTTCTCCTAATATTTGAGATGTTATTAAATTGCATTTCAAAGTTTAATTAAATCACTCCAAATATGAAATACATCGACTGAAAACATGCAGATTTATAATAATTTTGACCTAAATTGTCATTAAGTTGTTTCAGAATTCCTAAATAAATCTGAAATAATCAAATTTGGAAGTGAAAATAAAAATTTAGATAATTAAAATAGCACATGTTATGAATTTAAGAATCTTTTATAAGAATTGCAAGCTAAAAAAATACCTACTCTCCGTATGATTAAGAAGAAAATGTCCTCAAGCACTTAATGATTTTATTATTTTTTCATTTTCATAATTTTTTGCTTAACAAAACTCCAAAGTATGTTTGTAAATACGTGACCGTCCTTGCTCAAAGAGCTTTATGATACTACTCCATGTTATCTTTTTGCTAAGTTTTTTGAAAGATCTAACTGATTAACATAAGAACGAATGGAGAGAAAATCTTGATACAAAGTATCCTTTTCAAATACATTAAGTAAAACGAGATAATATCAGACAGATTGTAATGAACGGAATTTAAGCTTGAAATTATAAACTGATGATTTCTGCAATATTACTTTCATCGTAAATGTTTGTCATTAATATAAATTTGTCTCAAAAAAAATCTCATATATTTGCAACATGACATGAAGCAATTTATCTTTTATTAAATTTGATTTTGATTGCCTAATAATGGAAAGAAGTGACATCTCTTTTTGATTTTAATTATTTTACGAAAAAATATGAAAAGCAAAACAAATTTTTATCTATTAATGCATTTTATTCAAATTTACTTTAATAATGAAATTAAAAAAAATAATGTGTAAGTTGCGACAAGGTGTATTTTTCGGTATACCTGAAGCTGTATATTGCATGCAATTGCGATTTGAGAAGTGTTTATCAATAGGCTTTCCGCATATTTCTATATTTTAACTATAATTACTATAACTATAATTAACTATAATTAGTTTATTTGAAGAATTAGGTTAAATTGAGCAAATGCACCTTAATTTTAATTAGTTTCTATCGGGCATTTTTAAATTTCAAAGTTTTCTGCTGTTTATCGATAAAATTTACAAGAATGCTTCATTAAATTACAATCTTCTTTATTTTGCAAATTTAATTTTAGCAAATCGAAACAAAAGGGATTAACTTCCCACACAATATTATACTCTTATTTTCGTTGTCTAATCATCAAAATTTATTTAGATATCTCAATTTCTCGCCTTTAAATCTATAATTGCATTGATTTTGTTTTTTAATTCCGCCAGTTCTCTTTTAATTTTTTTGACAAATATAATTTTGGAATTGATTATTAACTAGTATTTTTCCAAAAAGAAAATTTTTCTTTCAAGAAACAATGTTAAATAAATTAACTGAAATCTGTTTTGAACAAATGAAACAAAAAATGACTGTTAATATAAAAATTACATTGGGTTCGAAGTTTTTATCAACGTTTTTAATATCTGAATATTTTGTAAACTGAAGTCGCAGGGTCTAGTGTAGCTAACTGTGCCCAATAGCCAATAACTCACATTAAAAGGAAAAGTAATAGCTTCTGTTACACATAGAGAAGATAGAGTTTTGACTTAGGGCCCATACAAAGGGGAAGTGGCTTTTATTGAGAACTTTCTGGAAGAATCTAGAGTATTATCAGTATAAACTCAGTATCAATAAAATCAACAGAGTTAACTTCCGTTTTGGGTACAAAACTAGTTCTTTGTTAATGTTTATATCATATTTCTTGGAGCTTAGTTTAGTTAGATCAGCATTCTGTTTTGAAGTCACATGAAGGTTATTTTGGGAAAGACTGTAATTTTGAACCGTTCTCAGATGACGCTGTTTACATCCGAGTCAACGCATTATCTTTTAAATTTCCACGCTACTCCAATGTGAAGATTTTTAAATTACGATGACAAATTTAGTACGCAACAGGCTCACATGCATGATTAATGGGACAACTAATGGTTTCGAACTCATGACCTCTGACCCGAAATCTTGACTCTAGCAGCAGATTACCGTGAACCTTAATACAGGGCAGGAAATACAGTTTCCTGCCCTGTATATTAATAAAAGATTTATATTAAAAACATTTATCCATTAGAAAATGCGAACTGCTGTGCTTGTTTACTATGATTCTACAATTCGAAATTTATCGTAAATAAAATCAGAGATAATGAGATGCAGACAATTCTATCTAATTTTTATTCTTGTCAAACAAATTCATATTAGTGATTTGTTGTTGATGATAAATGTTACCAATGTAAATATTGGTCTGAATTTCCTCCTTTTTTCCTTTCTAATGCGTAGTACAAAGAAATCACTAATCGTCAAAAAAATTCGAGATCGAGATTTTTAAGAATCTCCACGTTATCGATCTCCCTGAGTTCGAAAAACACAATTTTGGAAAATGTCTGTCTATTTGTGACAAAGATAAATCAAAAGCACTTTCATCTAGATAGGATGAAATTTGGTATACCGCCTTTAGATAAAATTTGTAGATTTCAAATAAAGTTTGAGCAAATTCCGTTCTTAGAAAGTCTGTCTGGCCCGCTTTTCGAATATAATTTAACACGATATTTACAAAACGAGGAGAGCTAGATAGATAAAATTCGATACACACAATTAATATTGATAGTCAAGACACCTTTCAAATTTTTACTGTTCAGGTCTGTACTTTAATAAGCATATAAACGCGATAACTCAAAGATGCAATTGCTTAAATATATTAAATTTGGTGTGGGATTTTGTGACCACAATTGTAGTTCTGTGCTCAAATATTTGTTTCAATCGGTTTGGAAAAAGGTGTCTAAAACACAAATTCGAATTTCGGATACTATTAACCCGCATGCCAGTGATTAAAAGTTAAATATTTCGCCAAGGATTATTCGATAGATTTAGTAAAAATGCTTTATTCACGCCAAAAGTTAATATTTCGTAACTATTGTACGCCAATTCCATGCAAGAAGTTCTCTGGGATAACATCTTTATTTTGGGGAATTACTCCTGCTGTTTAGCCAGGAAGCAGACAATGATTGCAATTTTGTCTTCTCGATTTAGAATGCTACGATTGCATGCTACTTTCAGTCAAGATATATATAGGCCTATATAGTGTGATGGTTGCCACAGAAATTGCTACCGTTAATGTAAATCCTGCTTGAAAATTATTTTTTTATTTTCTTCTATACGAAGTAGATAGGAAGTATTGTAATCATTCAAAAATTCGAGATTTTAACAAATATCCACATTCTAGAAAAAAACATATTTAGAATTATGTCTATCTATCTGTGAATACGATAACTCGCATATGCCTTTAGATATACAGATGAGATTTAATACGACCAAATTTGTAGATTTCTATCAAATTTTGAACAAAATCAATTCATAAGAAAATTGTCTGGTTGGCTGTTTCAGTACAAGTAATCTCGATAACTACAAGATGCAAAGAGCTATGCAGACAGAATTTAGTACATAATTTTAGCATCTAAAATATAGATTTTTTTAACCAAATCCGTCAAACGACTGACAGTGTGTCGGTCCGTACTTTCGCATGCATGACAACACAATGACTTAAATCAATGAAATTCGATATGTCAAACAACAAAAATTTTATGTCGAATTTTGGGATCAATCGGTCGGCAAAAAGGCGTCCAAAATATGCATTCATAAGTTAGATTCAGTTAAAATGCTAGATTTGTGCCAAAGACCTGTGTTTCATAACAGTTGTTCATCAATGCCATGCTCTTCTAAAATTCTACTTGTTTTTGAATAACATTGGTTAAAAGCACAGTTAGGATAGAACAAATGATGCTTTTCGTCCGATTGCCTACGATTTTAAGACAACAGTTTTTTACTGGAATTGCTATCTTTATTTATACTACAATTCTACGATATACCGGAACCAAAAGTCAATATCACCATGTTTCTTCAGCCCAGGGATGTTTTGGAAATCTTTTACATCATTATGTATTTTTTCTCATTCTTAATAAATCTCACTTAGTTCTCAACAAAAGTGTTTTAGTTCATGCACTTTCATAAAATTAAATCCATTAGATACTTTTCAGATGGACAAGTTTCACTCGAGTGTAATAAGCTTTAAACCATTTTCATATGTTAATTTCCACATCAGGAATGAATGCAACTCCGTTCCAATTGTTCTTCTAAAAATTGAGATTTTGACATCTAAAAGAGCTTTTCCCACATTTAGGTAAAGGGAAGGCTTTATAATTCGTTCCTTTTTTACAATCTTTGAATTCGTCATAGAGACTTGTTCTTTTTCACATTCTAGTTCACGAAGTTTGAAAAGAGGAAGTATTGAATTTTCTGAAAATCCAGTCTCGTGACTTTGATGAATCTCTGCATTTTCGATTTGTCTGTGTCCAAAAATCTCATTTTTGGAATTATATGTCTGTGAATATAACTCAAAAACGGAAAAAGACAGATGAATGATAATCTGTATATCATCATTACTCCAAAACTGTAGATTTTTGACAAAAATTCGACAAAACCCTTCGACAAAAAAGCTTACAATTAGTTTGGACGTGAACGCGATAATTTAAAAAAGCAATGAAATAAATGGATGAAATTTGAAATATGGTTTCATTTATACAATTTCAGACCATTATCAAATTTAGAAGAAAGCCATTTATTGAATCATTGTCTGTCGATCTGCCTATTTATGCGCATGTTAGTATGATAGCTCAAAGAAGCAGCAAATTAGAAAACTGAGATTTGATATGTCCTTAACATAAAAATTTTAAATAAGTGAGAAATTTTTTACCTAACCAGTCTAAATGAAGATGTCCAAAATGCATATTCCTTTTTCTTTATAATAAGACGAAGCTAAACACAAAATGCTTCTTTTTGAGGAAGAAGACAAGAAAGTCGAAAGAAGGTCGCAAAACTGGCTCCTTCAGTAGTATAAAAGCTAACTATTATGCGTATAGTGATGAGACAAGATAGAAAAGTAGAATTTTTTATAGATTAATTGGTTCTCTCAAACATCCATTCCACGAAGGGACTGAAATTCGGTTGTTTTTGTGGTTAGACATAAATACCACCCAGTAATGCAAGAAAGACGCAAAAGACATTTCTTGCAGAGATTTGTACTACCTATAACGAAAATATAGATGAAATGCAAGCAGGAGCATTTTCATTTGTATTGGGAGAAGGAAGTGAAATGCAAGAAGCACAGATTTCATTTGCACTCTTCTTAAAGAATAAGATAGTGAAACAGAAGAAGCAGTTATTTCATTTGCACAATCCTTAACGAAAAAAATACAGTGAAACATCAAAAGCAGTTTCTTTACAGAAAAAAAGGAGCGAATCGTCATTTCAGCATCCATCATAAGTTCACGAAACGGAAGAAATGGATATTTCATTTGTGTTACCTTTAAAAAAAAACTAGCTAGAATGTTTTCCCCTTGACTTTCTACACAAACCAGCACTTCTTTTTCTTTCTCCTTCTTTCCTGTTATGCATTCTCTGGACATACAATGAGTGTGGGCTAGTGTCAGAAGACAGCAAATTCTCGCAAGTCACGGCAGTCCGCAAGCATGAGCGCACGTCTCTAGCTTCATCGGTGAGAAACAAAATATGTCGGGTTTTTGTGCTTTATACCATAACGTAGAAAAATGAGTATTCATTTTCGACAGTATTCTTCCTTTCCACTGCTCGTATCTAAAATTTGACAAAAATGTACAACTTAATCCAAAAGTGTGCATACCAAGTTTTATTTAACCAAGTTATTCCGTTTTTCAGTCATCGCGTTCACACAATTACACCGATCCACAAATTACCTCCTCCCGCTTTTAGAGATTTTATACACATTTAATACACATCTACAACTTTGTTGATAAATTTGTATACCAAATGTCACCCACACATTTCTTTGCTTTTTTAGCTACCCTTTTCTCGAGCAAAAGGGCAGACACATGGACTTCGCTACGATAGATTTCATCCCAATTTTGAAAGTAATCTACAAATTTGGTGTTAAGGCAACATATTAAATTTCATCGCTCTAACTCAATGAACTTTTGAATAGTCGCATTCACAGAAGGCAGATAGGCATCATTTCAAAAATATGTTTTTCTGACACAGGGGGTCTATGAAACGAGGGATCCGTCAAAATTTGAGGCCGAATTTTTTGACAATTACTATATTTTTCTCTTGTAAATTTCGGATACGAGAAGGTAAAAATAGAGTGAACGTAAAGACAATTTATTTCCCTTCTACGGCCGTTCAAGAATACTGTACGAAACGAAAAGATTAGTGATTTAGCGCTCTTTTCAAAATCCTCCTTTCCCATGAACATGATGCGTAAGATGACAGCGGTTTGAGAAAGTACAACGCAATATGTTTTTCGTCTCAGCGTTCGGGTTCACTGCCACTTTTCGCAGCTGTGTGAAAGCCACCGACCAAAGAGCATCATGCTTTTGCCAATGGGAGGAGATGACAGCTCGGGATGAATCACTTTAGAATCTTTATCTCGAAACTCTCACGCGGGAAAACACTTCGAAACAACGGAGAAATTATGTGACTTTCGATTCATTTCAGTAAATCATTAAATAAAATAGTAAATTTGTGAAATGTACGCTATTAAATCATCGGAACTAACCTCCTATTTTGGATTTCGAGTTCATAATTGAAATTGATATCTAAATTGAGTAGTTAGTAGTGTAAAATTGAGCGAAGTGGGAAAGAATCTTATTAAGTTTCTGGAGTGAAAACTGGAATACGCCTCTTCCAATATATGCCTCTTCGAATAAAATAATATATATATATGCTTTAAATCTTTTCGTGAAAACTAAATTATTCGTAGGATAAATTATTTTAAATTGTATATTAAGTGCTGAAGAAAAAGAAGAGTGATTTCATTCTTTTCTTCTGTGGCGATAAACAATACAAGCAAAGTAATAAAATGAAAATTAAATATTTTTAAGACTTAAAAAATTGCCCTTGAAATATATATTTATGAACGATGTGCTGAAACTTTTGCAATAATATGCCGTGATAATTAAAACTCGCAAAAATAATGAAAAATAACTATTGATTCATTGAAGCACGTTTAAAACTCAGCCATCTTGTTTATTTAAAGGCTTTTACTTTCTTGTATATATTGTTGTAATTTAATCTGTGTACAATTGTACTTTTTATAACGTTTAAAATTGGAAGACAATAGACATTTTCTTTATTTTGATGGTTTTACTAAATGTTTACAAGCCATTCGTTTTCAATGTAGGTTTTGTGTGATTTAATAAAAAGAAAAAATAGTGATTAATTTCTGCTTTGTGCCATTAAAATATTATCGATAATTAACCTCACTTCAGATTTCTCCTCTAAATTTTTTTTACTGTTTAAAACATTGTTCAAATAAAATATAGAATTAATGTATAGATTACTTTGACAATTTCTTTTGTTCAAAAGGAATTGCAGAATTTAAATCTGGATTAAATTCATATTGATATTGAAAAGAAAATGTTTCTTTATTTTCTCTTTTGAATCCAATCCTGCATCTAAAATAAATTTCAGAATCTTTCATTTTTAAATTTCTAGGTTATTTAGACCTCCTTATTAATAAGAGAATAACGACTGTGATGAATAGATTTAGCCATTACAGCCAAGTAATCATACATCATATTATTTATGAATCGTTCAGAATTGAATAAAGGCTACACAGTACTCTAAAAATTATTAAAATTTTGAACAAGATTTTATTGCATTTTTCGAAAGCTCATGCCGCTGGAAGCTCGACTCGAAATTTTAGATTTCATATTCAAAAAGTTTTAAAGATATTTGAAATTTTCTAGGTGTCAGCAGTCTGAAATTAAAGTAATAAGTTAGTTTCGTTTTTACTTTAAAATAATTTGCTATCATTAAAATTAATTAATTAAAAACATTTTTGAATCTAAATTATTTTATTAGGTGAAATGGCTATCAGATTTCAATGCTTAAAATTAATTCCATTAATGTTTTGCGTTCTAATTAAATTTTCATTACTACTTAACTAACATCCATAACTTTTCAAGATCAGAACATTTTCAAAACTGACGTAGCTTTTTCATAATTTTATTTTACTTATATGCTTTGCATTTTAATATTTTATTGTTTTTCATTCATTCTTATGTTGAAAAAATATCATGAGCGAAATGCTCTCGAGTTACTAAGACACATAACGTCTTGAAGAATTGGCAGACTAAAGATACAATAATTATCGAAACCACTCTTCTGCAGACACTAATGTCAGACTTCAAAATACAAGTGGGTTGAATGCAGGTATTACGGATAAAACTGAAGATATCTCAAGTGCATAAAACTGTATTATTTTGGATATTGAAAATAAAATCAGTGACATATAAAGTCGCGCAACAAAAACGAAACTGATTAATTATGCGATTTACAACTGATAAGAAATTAGAAGGTTTTATGCATAAATATGGTTTTTTATTATTTTAATTTGTATTATTATTATATTAAAGAAGTACATTATAGTCAAAACTTTTATGAAATTATTAAGTTTTGATCATAATAATTTAAGTTATGATCATTAATCTGCTGTTGTAACAAATGTTATTGATGTTGCTTAAAAATATAATAATTTGAATAAGGAAAATATATTCAATAACAAGTCTAAATAATGTTTTGTGCATATTTTAAGTTGATGAAAAACAAATTAAAATTTAGAGATTTGCAATCATTATTAGCTTTTGTTTAATTCCTTTACAAAATTTACATTCATTTTTTTTCCTACTTCTATTTTTATTGAGGGAAGTATTTTGTTTTCCATAAAGTTTTTTTTTCTGTTCAAGATAAAGTCTTGAAAGCTTTTGTAGATATTTTCATATTATGCAGCCCAATAAAAATTAATACCGATTTGTCTGAAAGTTCTAGTTATTTTTTAAAAAATATCAGAGTTGATATTTTTATAATTTTCAGGGTTTATTCCGATTTTTCTAGAAAAGTAATTAGTAAACTTTTACAAGGAGTCAAATCTCCGATTCCATGCTAACTTTTGTTGGCGATAATCCAACTAAGAAAAATCGACTGAAATAATTAAAAAATAGAAAAAATCAATAATTTATTAGAGTTTTCAAAAATTTCTTTTTTAAGCATTGTAATAACGTTGCTTGTTAAACTGACTTTTGCGGTTAGAATCAATTTAATAATACAATTCTCGGAAAAATCATTAATTATTTTTAAAATTGCTGTGTACGAAAAACATTTTTAAAAAAAAAAGGTAATATGTTACCTTAAGAAGAATGGCTTTCAGTCATCATTTTTCATGTGCAGAATTTAAACATTAAAACTTTGGAACAAGTTCAATAATTACTACTAATATAATTAAAAAAATTTCCAAGAAATGTTCATTGATTTGTTTCTATAGAATTACGTTCAGTTTTGAAGCTGAAAACTTATTTCATAATTCTGAACCGCGACCAAATTAGGAGGTTGACATATGATTGTGGTTTACTGATTTTTTGAACCGCGATCGCAATCAATAATTTTTTTATTTCCAATAATAAATTCAATGAATAACATTTTCATATACTGAGTAGTTTTCAATGGAATAGAGCCTCGAATTAGTCATCCTGAAGAATAACCGCAATTTTAGACCCCGGGATAAAAAATAAAAAAAAAATTAATCTTCTGAATTAGATCACGGGATTCAAAAATACTTATAAATTCTAATTAGTATTTCTCACTGCATTGAAAATTAATTATTGTAACAATTATTCTCAGTAACAGTTAGTTGTAGCAATAATTGGTTTGACCAGCCAGGGGCGAAGGGGCTAAATTGCGTCATATATATTCCACTTTATAATTCGAAATATCACAAAAAGATGGCCGAAACATTCTGTGCACACGAAACTCTTTACTCTTTTACAGTACTATGAGAAACAATAAGTAATTGGTTAAAAACCTTCTCAGCAACAATTAGTCATAGTTCCATCATTTTTCACAGTAGGTATTTGTAGTATAATTTCAACAATTACTATTAGTAATCATCATTTTTAGTAGTTTTGATGTAAGAGGTATAGATAGTCTAGGAACAACTTAAAGGTTACCGGGACGATAAATTCATTTTTATGAAGAAAGAGGAAAAAACATGTTATGTGACAAAAGCCCTTACCCTAGTTCTACCCTCCACTGGGAGCATCGGGAGTGTTTGGATGAGAAGTTACCTGGCGTGGGAGTTCGTTTCTCTAAGGGCAGAGTAATGTTGTGGGGTCGAGCTATTTTCGCTCTACTGACGGGATGAGTCTCTACTGTTACTCGTCCATGAACAATAATAGCCCTTAGGACTCAACACTAATTTCCTATGTCTTACTATTGAGATGACAATCATTCCGTTTACTTCGGGTGCTTCGGCATGAAGAGATAAATTCCTTCGTGATTACCCTTGTAACACTACTGTGAGCAACAGTAAATATTAGGTTATGATGATTCTGAACAACAGTTAACAATAGTAACACTCACTTGCAACAATAATTTGTATTATCAATAATCATTCTTCGCAACCACTGGCTAGAAGGAATAGATGTCCTGAGACTAATTTAGAGAAATTAAAATATAAAATTGTAAGATATTTACACTTTATAATGTTATAAATGAAAAGGGGACGAAAAAATTAAGGATCAAAACAACCGTTATTAACTATATTATAAAAAGATATTTAATGCATTTATTTTATTTATTTGTGATTAGACATTAATATTGCTCGTTCACCACAAATGTAAAAGCCACAAAGTGGATAAAAGTAAACAGAATAGAGTAAAATATGAATGCTTACAACAAACATAAAAATGCACTAATATCAACCCACAAACACATAAATCATTACAAACGAAATGGCACTGTAAACTGAAAGTCAAAATTTCAATTATGAAAAAGAATATTTTTAAAAAAGAAAGCATAAATATAGGGGTTAAAAATGCAAAAGGGTTAAAAGTGAAAACATAATAAAAACAGGGTGAAATGAAAGACAATGGTACAGAAATAAAATCAAAAGTAATAAAGATTCTAAGCAAAATAGTTTTACATTAGGTTCTAAACCATAGTATAGAAGTAACATTCATTTGAGTACGAAAGTTCTGTAAAAACAAAAAGAATCTGTAAAGGCAAATGAAGTCAGGGAGATTGATTGATCCTTTGATGAGACAACAAGATTTTGTTGAAGAATTTTACGGCAACCCCGCACATACAGGCACTGAAAAATCGCATGTTCCACGTTTTGAATTTCCCTCAAAGGACAGTCACGCATGCTATTGGTCTGTCGATGAACCAATTTATGTATTGAGAGCAATTTTTTTGGATATACGTATACTTTTTAAAAAAATTGTTTTCACTTGCAAAAAAAAAAAAAAAAAAAAAAACACGTTGTTTTCAACATTACAGGAACAAGCCATAACTGATATCTAAATTATATAAAGAAAAAGTTAAAAATTTACAAAGACGAAGAATACATTTCATATAACTTTCCATCAACAAAAATTTAGTGTGGTAAAAAAATTCTGTGGCTATTACAATGCATCATTTTGATTGAAGGATAAAAATAGCCTCACATGGAAATAACTGAACTATCCTTTTTTTAATTAATGTTTTAAACCTTAAAAAAATCAGTATGATTAGAAAAGCGTCTTACGCTATGGATAGGTAGCTGATTAGAAAGTATAATGGACTACATCAGTAAAGAGCGGACAAAGGGAAACCTAATATTTAAATTAACAGTTTTGATGGGAGCAACATATAAAGTTTAAAATAAAAGAAAACTATTCCATTTAACTTAAAGGTAATATCTTTGATACATTTGGAAACTGTAATGCAATAAATAATTTACTAAGCGGTCCTTTTTTTAAATTTCATACAATTCAGACTCAACTTTTTGCATTTTCCTATTTTTTTCAGTATAAAAATACTTTTACTTACAGTGCTGTGTGTATCAAAGATATTTGATGGTTATCGAGAATCTAATATCTAAAATGGACCTTTTTTTAATATTTCTATTTCTGATTTTAAGCAAGAACAATCTTTTCTTAATTATTTTTAATTGTAAATTAAGTGTCTGACTGTTCTAGCCATGGCAGACTATATTTTCGCATTCACTTTCCACGAAGAAGACAGAATCAGGATTTTAAACAGCTTTATGTCAAAAGGTGACAGACAACCTCCTTTCGAGGGCCATAAAACATTATATTATTTGCCAAAAAACCCGATTAGAAAGGCGATATATTCACTCATTTTCAATTTCATACTTATTATTACTTCATTCAATCTCTATGCTTATTCCCTTCTCGATTTAACCTCTTTCTTGAGCATTATGAAATATTTTATGGAAAAACGAGTTGAACTCAAGCTAACTTTCCCTTTAACAGATTAATAATATTGCACCTTACAACATTAAAATGACATGTTTTATTTTTTTAGTCTTTTGTGTTTGTGTTCTTTCTTTCTTAAGCCTATGTGTAGTTTGGAACATTCTTCCGCGTTTATATTTCTTCTGTTAAAAATATTTTTGTTGCTTTGTACTTTCTTTTATGTTTGTATAATTTTTGTTTTAAGCATTTGTGCCTTCTTTAGTATTTGGTTAGATGGTGCCTCTTTTCAATTGTGTGCTTAAAAATAAGGCACTTACTTACTTGTTTCAACTCCTTTCTGTAAAATGATAATTCTACAAATATTTATTCCAAATGTTAGAAATATGTTAACAGAAAAACATCCTGTATCTGCAGTTTGCAATGAATTCAAAATTTACTTATATTACTAACTATTGATTATTGTATTTTACCTGCAAAGAATAAATATTGAAATCATCATCAACAACAAAAAAAAAAATTCGACCTTGATATTTTGATGCGTTTCCGTATTTAAGAACTCCTTAAATTTGAATAAATTATTTTTGGAATGAAATCTGCCTGTTAGCCGACTTGTGTACATAAAAAATCGAAAACTCTACAAACTAGAGGCATAATAATTTGGAATGCGATTATCAAATCAAAATTGTCACATTGCGGATGAAATCCGTGAACAGGAATTCTGTGTATCTGTTCATCCACGTGCATGTGAACTTGATAATTCAACAACTCAACCATCAAGATATATAAAATTCAACATGCAATTTTATCCTCAGAATCGTAAATCTGTCTCAGATGTTTAATTAAAGCCATATCAAAACTTGAGCCTATTCAGTCATAAACAGATGTCAAAATGTATAATTTTTCCTTCAATATGCTACGAAGCAAAATGCTATTAAATATTTGAGGAAACACTGAAAACGGTCTGAATTTCAGGACAACAATGTAATAGAATGTTGTTAAAAAAGCAAAAAATATTTTTTTAAATTACCAAAATTTAAAAAAAATTCAAACCTATTAAATTAGTATAATTAAAAAGATTTTTTTTTAAATTTTGGAATGTGCAAAATTTATTTTTATACAATAATATTTTCAGAAGCTAACATAAAAACTTATTTGCTTACTTAAACTAATTTAGCTTATTTTTAATTAATTAAAATCCAAATTAAAATTTAAAAAAATTGCTCCCAGATGGACGTTTCCATCCACCAACATATGTGTTAAATTTGGTCACTGTAGATCAAATACTCTGGTCTGGAGAGAGCCAATATACACACATATACATTCATCTTTATTGTTAGTAAAAATAACTATATATTGTGTGTCGGTATGCTTAATTTTAACGACTAACTTAACTACATAAATATTGCTAAGTCTCGTTACAATTTTTAATTCATCAGTTACTTCAGATAAAATGTATGAACCTTGACAGTGAAAATTTCAAATGAGATATTTTCTCTCTCTCTTATCACAAAATTCTTTCCTTTTTTTTTTTCTCCTTTTTTTTACTGTCTGCTATTTTGTATCAGCTGAGCGCATAATCTCTTGATAGCGAAAGGAATTCTGAGGACAATTTCATTAGAAGCCCCGTTTTTTGAGTCATCACACCTAGTGACAGCGAGAAACCCATTTTACAAAGATTCAGTAATGTCTTACGAAGCATCTTGTTTTAATCAGATAAGAGATCAACTGTTATTCACTCGATTCGAGTTCTGAGTGGAAATTCAAAAGTTCAGAGTCTTCGAATCACGATTCTCCTTAAAAATGTTTTTGGTAGTAAACATTGACATCGTTTCTATGGAGATTACTTTGTTAAAAAGAAAAAAAAAAGGGTTAGTTTCATAGTTCGATAATAATTGTCTTGCTGATATAATAATTTCAGCCTGTTGTTGAAAAGACAATAAAACGTGATTTTTTTTTATCAATCACGCTAAAAAATACTAAATAATTGAGATCTGATATGGTGGAACATATCAGATGGCTGTTTCGAAGATGGCTAGACCGAAATAAAAGTTTGGTTTATCCTAAAACTTAATTCATCCAAAAGTTCGAATTTTTAAAAATTGAGTCCAAAAATGAGCATAGCGGGAGATACTTTTTTAAAATAAAGATTCATTTTTGTGTTTTAGAATTTTAATAAGACATGGATAATTAATAAATAAGTGATTAGTAATTTTGATGAATAAAGTAATAAAAACTCTAATTAGTGACGAAAGTCCTGAAAATAATAATTTCAGTTAAATCTGTAGGTATTTTTTGTAAGGAAATAGTATACAACTAATTTAATGCAATTGTTTAATGAAGTTTCCGAACAATACAGTTTTCATCAAACATGTTTAAAGCTTTTAAAGATACGAAAATTATTATTGCCTTTCTATTGAATACATGCCATTGCAGTATCCTCCAGTAAATTAAACGTTTAAATAATCAATTGCTTTTAATCACTGAGGATAGAAGATATTGATGTACTTAACAAAGGAAAGCAATTCAGGAACTCAAAAAATTAGTTCCGACTACGATTAAAACAAAATAAACTCGAATCATAGACAATATTTTAGTCCATTCCATAAACAGACTATATAGACCGTATTAATATCAAATTTAATGAATCGGAATAAAAGTTCAAACTTGAGATACAAATAAAATTCCGAGGATAACTCTGCTACACTGCACATAAAGCACACAAATTTCGATTGAGATAAGATTTGTAACTTAAACGTGTTACAATATCCAACAATTTCAAAAAGAGAAAGAGAGCTAATAAATTATTTTTAACCCAGTGAAAAATAATTCTATCAGTGGTCTTTGTGTCTTTTCGTTGTCTATAAATTGTTTTTCAATCTGTCCTGTGAAATATAAATTCATTCTCTGTGCATCAGTAAATAGTTAACAATAAAGAACGTGTGTAACGAAACTCAATATATCTATACAAATTTAAGAATACTTACAGTAAGTTATCTGAATACAGACTGAACTTATTGTACAGAACATCTATACAACTTTTAAGTGTGTTTTGAAGTGCATGCAAATTATAGCTCACCAAAAAGTATTTTTCAGGATTTATAAAAATGTTTAAAAGTAAATTGTACAAAATTAATTCCTACTATGAAAAATGAGAAAAAAAATTTGCGAATTATTCTTCTAAGAAAATTTTATTAATAATTTTCTGTTTAAAGTTTCTTTTATTCACGAAAAACAATATCATGCAAGAGGTAAATTTTTAAAAATGTATTTAGTCATAAGTTTTTTAAATGAAATTTTTTAATTTTTTCTTTTGCATTCGAAAACATTCACAATTTGCTTAAGCTCAATTTTATTATTAATCCAAAATTCAAAATTTTAGGCCATTTAAAGGATATTTTTTTATAAAAAAAATATCACGAAAATATTGAAATTAATTCGGAAATACTTTATAGTTGCAAAATGAAACACGATTTCCAGAAGAAAAAAGAAAATGTTAATATATATATATATATATATAATTTTTTGAAACTTTCATTTCCAATTTCTCTAGCTGGCAAACAAAGTTTTAGAGCTCGAACGATTTTGAGATGAAATAACAGCTATGATGTCATAGTTCTACGTCAGCCTTTTAAAAACGCATCTGCTTTCAAAGAAGCATGCATAATAATAATGCAATAGTGGTAAAAGCAGGTAAAAGAATATATGCGATTAAAAGATGATGAAAATTGCCATTTATGCTTTATTCATTGCCTACGCGATTTCGAGCTTCAAAACCCCCTAACCAAAACAACATCATGTTCTCAAATGATAATACTAGTTTAATTGGAATAAACTTAAAAAAATACAATTGCTAGTTTGAATTAGACACTTGAAACCCAAACGAAATCATGATCCATTTTTAAGCGTGTTTTAGCAACAGGAACTTTAATATAAATGATTGTTAAAACGTATTGTTAGAATGACTTGCATAATTATTGTTTCATTCCTAGAATTCATTGAATAAAATGGAATTTCTTTTTATTGCAAAATGAAATTAAATATACAGAATGAATGGAATTAACTTAAAAATTCAAAAATATAGTACTGTATTAATGGAGACGAATAAAAGATTTTTTATAAATGTAGTATTATAAATTTAAAATAGCAAATAATGCAATTAAATGAAAATAATTTTCATTAATTCGCAATAGAAATGCATTTTTTTTAACAATAGAAATTTACAATAGAAATGCACCATTTTCGCCACTCCATCATCTTCTGAGTAATTGAGTCTGATTTGAGAATAAAATACACGAAACTTAGGGTAGTGTTTTTAATTGAATATTACTTGTTTCAATCGTGCATCTCTAAAAATTGTATCTCTTGGAAATTGTGGACAATTATCGCCATTTACATAAAATATTACAAAGCCCATTACATGAAACTTGTAAGTTTGCCGGTCAACAGATTGCTAGCGAATGAAGCGAGTCAGCACTATCCGTAATTCCCCTGTTTGTAATAGACACTAACATATGCGGTAGACAGTATACAATATATGAAAATTGAACCATATCTTCCTATGTTGTTTAAAATGACCAAGCCAAATGAAAAAAGTAAAGCTAGCTAATGTTAATGCTATTTTAAAACTTTATCTTCTCAACAGAAAAAAAAATCACGTGTATCAATACACCGTCAGTATACAATATATACTGCACATATATAGCTATGCACAGTTTTTTCTGTTACGAAGATGACATTTAAAAAGAACAAGAACACATTAACTGGCTATCCTGTTTCTTTAAACTTGGTCAACTTAGGTAGTATGTCAACAATTTGTTATTGTTTTTAAAACAATTGTTAACAACTTGTTATTGTTAAAAAAAAAAAGACTTCGAGAATTCGATTTATATTCACATTGTTGACCTCCTTGAGGCAGTAAAAAGCATTTTTGGAATTATGCTTGTCCGTTTGGTTGTGAACATAAAATGCAAAAGCGCAATAAGCTAGACAAACACGTTTACACCAAAATTGTAGGTTCCTATCAAATTTTGAGTAAAAATCGCTCATGAGAAATCTGGTTGTCTATTTCCATATGAACATAGACAACCAGATTTCTCATGAGCGATTCTATATGAACATAACTCGACAACGTAATGAGATAAAATGATGAAACAGTAAATATCGTTTATCACTAAACTCTTAGATCTGCTTGAAATCCATTAAAAGGTTCACTGTCCGCCAGTCTGTCTAATTTCTACATTAAAATAGTAATAAAAGTGTTAAAAGATCTTTTTTTATCTTTCATTAAGTTTTGAAGTACATTTAATTAAAATTTGATGGTTATAGGACCTTTGCTATTTTGTCAAATGTAAATAATATTTCAATTTTAGCCGCCTTACACTGTTACATACACAGTCATTTCTTCTACGCTTCAGAAAAATCTGAAATTACTTTGAAAACAATCTTCCTGTTTTGATTCTTAAAACTTCTCGAGGCGTTTCAAAAACTCCACAGAGCTAAATAGAAATATTTCTTTTAATTTCCTTAAGTAAACTTCTAAAGATAGATCTCAAAAAAGACGAATGAAATGCAATATGTTTTTTCATCTTTAAAGCATTTCATTCTCAAAGCGAGCAACTGATTTAAATCAAGGGTTTCTTCACTACATTTGATTGGAAAATGTTTGCAATTTTTTTTAAATTCAGTGCAAAAACATCTCATAATTACGTTTCTCATGCTTCGTTCCGAAAATTTGCATATTATTGATTACGAAAGAAACTATTTTGTTCCAATATCGAGTTCAAGAATAATTAAAATTCTCATCTTAAGAAGCTTGAAATAATTTCTAATAATAGATATGTTCCTTCAGAGAAAGAGAGGAAGTTATAATTTGATCCTTAGCCTTAAATTCTAAAAATAGTTGCATGCATTTGCATCGAATCTAATGCGAGTATTTTTTTTATTATTATTATAATTATGTCTTTTTCCAATAACGGCGATTGAAGAATAATTTTCGATTTCAAAAATGATCATTGCACTTGGAAAGATGATGTAATTGAGCTGCTATTTTTATTAATTGAAAGAAAAGACTTTATAAGATAACTGAAAAGTGAATCTTATTCTAAATACTTATATTTCACTTATTTATTTATAGTTGATGATTTACTTTTTTTTTACTTTGAAAATACCAGGTAGTAAAATAAAATAATCCTTCTTCAGAGTCTGTAGAAGAAACTATCATAAGAGCATAAAATTTCTTTAAAAAAGTCTATTTCATAAAGCAGCAAACGAATAATACCGAAAAGTTACAAGAATAAAGATAAAGAACGTGAGATGAATATTCGTTTGTATAATCATTATTCAGATTTTGTGATATAATAATTCAATCCTAGTTATAAGACATGTTAACAAGAATTGTAAGAGTGCAACTGAAGCTATACATTGATTGAATAGATATAAATTTAAGGACTGGTGGGATAAGACAGTTGAATAGTGTTGTGAAAGCTTTTAATTCAGGATTACACTTATAATTCATGATAGAATATTTTTATTTTATAAATACCGGATTGTTAGAAATAAATTATTCTTATTCAGAGCACTACAGAGAAACAAACTAGTGATCATAAGAATATGAAATGTTAACTCAACGTGGGAAACGAATGTCACAAAGAAAACTTCAAAAATAAACGTGAAGGGATAAAAGGCAAATTCTCTCTTGTGCAAACATGATTCAAATTTTGTGATATAACAATTGAAGCTTGATCATGATACATATGAATTAAAACTTGCTAATGGTATGCGGGTTTTTTTTTCCTCCTTTTTTCCATTATTCATTTACCCCGCCGCACTAACCAAAAACTTCACTACTTTCTTTAAAACAGATTCAAGTTCTAAATTGAAGCGAAACCATGTCTGAACAGATATCCCTTTTCAAACTTGGACTGGTTGGGGGAGGGAGGGGGGATATCGTTAATACAGTGTGTGCACGACAAAATTCCGTTCCACAAAGTTAACTTACTATAGAAAAAATATAGGAGGTATAATTTAAATTAAGAAAGTGTATGCAATTTAAATAAACCTAAATATTGTTGTCATTGAAAAAAGAAAAAGCCATTCTTAATCGAAAGAATTTTTATTTCTGTTTGATAAATAGTAACCTGAAACAATTATTCTTTAAAATCTTGTAATTTTTGCTAGGTATAATGACTGCAGTAACTATTTAAACAATTTGTGGTAGGCAACGTAGAATTTTTCGATGTTTCTCATAAAGTGTCTCTACTTTCTTTTTTGGGTCAATTCCCAGTAGTCGGATAGTTCCTGTGTCTTTTTTTTTTTTTTTTTAGTAATTCGTTTAAACCGTTGTAAGGCAAAGACCCTTATTTTCTTCTTCTATACTATGGTTGTTTTTTAAGCAGCTTACTATCATTTAGTTCCACATTCGTCATTCCTCGACCATTGCTCTATATTACTTCCTTGATTTGTTTTTTCGTACCCGAAAATTCTTCAATATTCGAAAATTTGCAAGATTCCTTAGCCTTAATTTGCAATACAGCAAATAGCATCAAAAATAAAAGGGGTTTAGTGAATTCTTTTTATCTTACTTTTGGAACATTTGACAAAGCCCCTTGAATTTTACTAAGTAACTTGATCTTCATTAGCGGATTCATTTTTAAAATGCTGGTTTACTTATGCTTATATCTGTAATTCAAAATTATGAAGTTTAAAAACAACAAAACTATATTCAAATCAGCAATTAATTTGCATATATAACTCTTATTATTTAAAAAGCAATACAAAACCTAAATATTTAGGTGTTTAAACTACTCGCATTTTTCTTGAACTCAGAAAGTACTTAGGAACTCAGTTGAATAAATAGAATAATTTAAAATTCTTAAGAATGTGCATTGATAGAAAACGACATTTTTTTTTGTAATATTAACTTATCACAGTAACACTAAATGTGAAGGAAAAAATAATTACAGAGATCACATCGTTATACTTATTTTTACCTTACAGTTTTACAAACTATTCGCATGATTTTATCCTTAAAACGCTTGTATTTATATTTGTATATCTGTGCAAAAAAGCATAAACAATCAGATTTAATAACTTCCAAAAAAAGAGTCAAATCCTCTCCACAAACTGACGTATTCTCACTGATTGTGTAAGGTACAGGAGGAAATTTTCATTTTATGGTAATTTCTGTTGAGTGGATCATGGTGTATAATTTTAAGAAGTTGTGAAAGGGCACGTTCCAAGAATTTTATACGTCTTCAGAAAGGAATTCGAAATTAGAAGCATCTGACACCACATTCTGCATTACTTTCATCGCAAGAATCCAATTTTCATTTGCTTTTACAGTTTTTATGTAAGAATGAAGCTTTATTATATATGAACAATTTGAATATTTGTGATGTGATATATTCAATTAATTCCAGTTTTTATTTTACTATGCAGACAATATAGTGAATTGGGATTCAGAACATGACACTGGATTAAAATATTTTTATGGTGATTTAAACATTGATAAATTCAACATATTATGATATATTTTAGTTATTAATGCATATTTAGGAATGTGTTTTCCAATGACATTCATTGAGAATTAACTTCTTTATCCATCCGGTGTGTAGCGCTGCGTACTAAAAAAGTATGTCTAAAATCTGACGTAAATAAAATCTGCTATTAAAGGCATGCTAAACTACGTGAATTTAGTTTATTGCATTTTCGATTTATTATGTTGTATGCATACAGGCACATGGAGGACTTGCCACAGACTGATTTTGTCTAAAATTTGGTCTAAATTCTTAGTTTTGATTCTACAAATTACATGCCATATTTTATCCCTCAGAGGGGAGAGGCACCTCAGATATGGGAATGAGAAACTTCCGGTTCGGTGGTTGTATCTGCAACGGTATGAATATAGAAATGGCATAGGGTCGATTACCTCCTACCGATGATGGGATGTGTCTCCTACGGTAGAAATTGTAACGGCACTGTTGATGGCCCTTAGGACTCAACCATAGTTCTCGCCTGTGCTGTCGCGGCGTTTCAGTTATTCAAAATTTCCGTGTGCCTTCGGGTTGATTGGTATAGTTGTTTATGATGCCATATTTCATCCATCTAGATTGCTGTGTTTATGCGTTATTTTGTTTGTAGACGATAAATAAGCAGAAAAACATAACTTCAGAAATTACGGGTTTGAGGGGGAGGAACTTAGAAAGATTTAAAATGAGATTCATCAAAATCTTGAAATGTTTGGCGATTATAGCACTTTCTCATTGTATATTCCGGAAAAGTAAAAAAGAAAGCTTAAAGCTATCTATTGGAAGAACAAGTTAGGTGCCATTGGATCAGACTTCGTTTTTATGGATGACAATGCATGATCACACATGACTCATGATGTTGAGGAGTTCCTGGAAAGTGAAGATATCACTCGAATGGATTGGCCGGCGTGCTTCCCTGATTTAAATCCGATAGAACATGTGTGGGATGCTTTGGGGAGACGCCTTGTGGCACGATTACATCCTCCTGGGAACACCCGACAACTTAAACAAATGCTGATTGAGGAATGGGCACTCTTACCTCAAGAACTGTTGGACAATCTGGTGCTGTGTATGGGGAGACGGTGCGAAGCAACCATTGCAGTAAGGGGAGGGCATATCCCATACTAAGGAACATCTGCTTGCTGTTCTTCCTCTTGGACAGACAATCATGTGTAACGATACTATGAGTTCAATAAAGCCTTTTTTTGTTTGATTCCATACTGTATGCATTGCATTCATTTCTGCGCAACTATGCTTTCGTCATTCTTTCAGAACAAAATGCTGTATCTCATTTCTGAATTTCATGTCTCTCAGATGATTTCTCGTGAAGTTATGGCAAAAAACATACCTGTTGCTTAAGTTTTGAACACCAATATATAATATGATAATTTTTCTTGTTAAAGAGAATAATTAAAATAAATTCTACTACGATACATACATACTACTATAAACTCTTCAAAATTATTGGCCTCATTTGAGTGGTATCCAATCTCAACTTGTTTAAAGAACGAATATCAAAAATAGATTGAATTTCACTTTGAGCCTTTATTAGTCTCTCTAGTAATACTATAAATTTCAAAGTTCTATTTACGGAAATGTAACAGATTAAATTAATTTTGCTGGAAGCAATATGATTCATAGAATCAAACTGAATTACCTTATTCAAACGTCCCTTATTTACTTTAAAATGATGGTGTTGAGCTAAAATCAGATAAACAATTTAAATTTTTAATTTCATCTACTTAAACTGAGCACTTAATCAAATTTCGATTTCATATTGATTATTTATGTTGATTAAAAACGTAAATTTCATTATAATGAATGGTGGGTTTTGCCGTGGTTTTTCTTTTGAGTTTTAATTTTACTCTTTCAAAACATGGAATTTATAGATTGCTTTGCTTTATTTTCTTTGATTTTCTATTTTTAGTTTTTTCCCCATTAGGTTTATGAATATGACTCTGCTGATTTCCGAGTAAGTAAAAGACGTTTGGTTATATTTGAAATGAAAGATTTATTCAAAGTACATAGTCTGTCGAAAAGCTATTGGAATTTTAAATAATTTTCAAGTGTAAATTTAAATGCTACTTAAGAGTACTATTCTTCTTTATTCATACACAATTCCCAATTTGTCTTCCATTGGTAGACTGGCTCTCGGGAATCCTCCTTTAGGAATCATAAGTAAGTATCGCAATGAATTTTCTTCTACATTTTCAAAACTTTTGACTTTTCATAGTAAATTTCAACTTTGGAAACAAGTAAAAATTTCACTGGGTTAAATCTCCGGAATTACAACATGCTTTTGATACATATTTGAGCGGTTCAGCCATTATTGATGAGCTGGGATACGATTCGCGTTTTGCTTGTTAATCAAGTGTCAAGGCAAAACTTTTGCTGCTATGTAATGCGTCTGCAAATTATCAGCAGACATTTTATTAAACGAAATTTTGCTGTAGGCCAAATCATGGAGATCAGTCAATCAGTCTCATGGAGAATTAAAGGATGATTTATCGAATCCAATCATGCTCTTTCACGGCATGAAAATTTCTGTTGGAAGGAGTTCAATTTTCGGTTCGTCTTTGGCGAATGTTTTGACTGGTTCCAAAAATTAGTATCATTTATAATATTCCGATTGAATAAAGCTATCCTTTTCTATATATTTGTTACAATATTTCGGTAAAGAGTACGTTATGCAAATTATGCTGATCCATATTCGATATATAAAATATCACCTAACACGCATACAGAGGTTTTCTTTGCTTCACAAAATAGTGACAAAATAATGTGGGGCTTTCGAAAAAAATGTTATTGAAAATTAAGTATTAATATTAACCAATATCATTGCAAGTAGGTTGAAGCTTTTATTTCAAAATTCGTTTTCTTTTTGGATAAATCATGCATTTTCCATCAAAAACTATATCAGCCTCCTCCATCTATATCTTTTGAAAAGGGATTTTTGTTTTCTATTTAAACAGTTCAATTCACAAGTCAATTCTTTCACTTCTTCAGAGCTGATCGTTGGAAGATCTCTTTGTATGGGTCAAAGCAAAAGTTATTTGAAGCAAAACGTCGGAAGAATAGGGCAGATGGGGCAACACATCACTTTTCATATTTCTTCAACTAGTCTTGCAATATATGGAGGAATTTTATGAATAAAAAATATTTATATATATATAAATATCTTTATCAATTTTTTCAGCATACTTTGAGTATTTTTTTCTTTAATGATTCGTTTATTAATATTTCAGACTTTTGTTTCGATTCTATTTGGATAAATTCGAACTCCGGCAATTCTTCATTAAGTATTTTTGCTGTATTACATATTTTTGATCGATTGAAGCTCTTTGTAAGATGTCAATGGAGCATGCTTATAGTAGATTAGAAAAAGCTAAAAGCTGCTGTGGAGCAGCTTTAGTCAAGCTTTCCACAAACATTTTTTCCATACAGAAAATTTAATAATTTTAATGAGGACAAAAGCAGATGTGTTTTCATGAGGATATCAAATACTAATTGTTAGAGGTTTTCATCAAAAGCTTTGAATGGAAGTGATTCTATTATTAAAAGGGAGACGACAATACCACGATATTTTTTAACTCTTTTAAATATTCGGAAATTTTACAGTTAAAAAAGACTATTGGGTAAAGCTAATAAATCTGTACATAGTACTAACATGAAATATTTGTATTTAATAATTTTGAACAATAGTTAGATGACGAGGATGACGTTTGAATCAACATCCCCTTATCCAAGATTCTGTCCCGCTCGAAAGAGAGAACATTTGCATCTGAAGTAAGATTAAAAGTGCATTAGACCTACATAAACTGTGGAATTTTGGTTTAATTCAGTTTTGAATCTAGAGCTCTCTAGTTTCGCTGTCGAGACTTTACTACGATGTCGCCACGACCAACTTATTGTTAGACTTTGCAATCCTAATAACGAAATGTGATTATTATTGTGATAAAAGACATTATAGTTTAATAATAAAAATATTGTGAAAGAAGACTGATGATAAAATCAAATTTTAAAACGCCCTAAAATCTTCGAACAAAAGCGATATCTATTACATTACTGAATGATATAGATATCGCTATTGTATGTTACTTCCGAAATGTATTGTATTTTGAAGAAATTGATCCAATTTTTGACAAACACTTAAAGCGAAGAATGAAATTTAGGTTTCTAACAAATTGAATCCATCAAAGAAATTTTTTTAATACATTCGACTGAAATATCTTAAATTTATCTTCGAAAACACTGTCATTACTTTGTTCTCACTCATTAAACACATCAAAATATTAGCTATACAATTTCAAAAAGCGTTTTAATGGAATTTTCGAAATATATTTTTTTCTTTCTTCTTTATGTTAAAGGTAGAGACGCACGCATAAAAAAAAACTAAAAGCAGTGTCCGTTTTCTTTGTAATTATGTTGTTCAAGTAAACTAGTTTTAGGATTGTTTTATTCCTTTTGCGGTCGTTATTAATTTAACAGTAAATTGTCATTTAATGACGTATTAAAATATCCCATACAGAAAAACTGCTTCGGAAAATTAACTTCGTTATAGTGATTTAAAGTTAAATTATTTCCAACTGAAACGAAATTACAGTCCATACAGAATAATATAGCATCAATCGCACAGTGAAAAAATATAGTTGATTCAAAACAAAGAATTAAATTTATCAAAGAATTAATTTTATTAAAAAGAATAAGATATTTTTTCATTATCATAAATCTCTGTATATTTAATCAATTCAAATTCATTTTTAGTTTCTTCTTACACTAAGTATTATTTTACCTTCACTTTAAAGCAATTTTACTTAGCGTGACTTGTTGCTAATGTTTTTCAGACACGAAATTTGGAAAGCGGTTTTCCACTCCTTTTCTGATACGTTCGAGTTTTGAAATTTTGAGTATTCTCATGAGAATACAATATATTAACATTTTAGAAGTTAAATGGCAGTAAATGGATTAATTTTATCTGATGTTTGAGTGGCATTACCTGGTGCTGAATTGGAGAAAATATATTTTAAGAGTCTGCAATGTTTCTAATAAGGAAATATGAAAATAGAAATTAAAAATCAAAAACATACTTTTATGAGTGCAGCAATGAATTTAAAGCAACTTATTAATCCAAAATATATATTATATATGTACAAAGTATATAATATTATGCTAAATTGTAATAGAGTGAGGTGCTGAACACTGAAAAGAAAATAAATTAGTAGTATATCGCATGAACGTAAATTCCAAACCATTCTTTAAAATTAATATGATAAAAATTCCTAACTTTCCAGAATATTTTTAGAAGAGTCGTAGCGTTTATTTTGTCTCAGAAGAGTGTAACATCTTTGTTTATAAGGTTAATGTATCAAGAGTATTTTACTAAATATGACGAATAGAACCATAAAAATATTTACAAATTTAGACATTGTCATTTTTTCAGAAGTACATTTATTGACTCAAACATCATAAAATATAGATTTTTACGCCATTCAGAGAATTTTTAAAGTTGTAAATTTATACTGCTTCTAACGGTTTAGAAATTAGCTATTGATTAGACATCCTGAATATTATAATGAATATTGACAAAAATTAATCTACACTTAACATGACTTTCAAAAATATGGATCTAGGCAAAATAGTGCTTAAGCCGCAAGTCGCATTTTCTTGTAAAATTTTTCTTTTTCGTTTACAAAATATACAAAGAGAAAATATAATGATTATAAAAAAATTCGACCCCAAGATTTTGGCTGATCACTGCATTCCTGAGGCATGGGCCGCAGGCGGGTATAAATTGTGGAAGGGTCATTCTCGTAATTGCACTTGCCTTTCCGTATATCTGGTAAATCGACACAACCCAGTAAATTAAACCGATGAAATTTAGCCACAGTTTTTGAAACTGAATTTGAAAATCTATCAAAATACATTTAAATACGGAATATCTGATTATCTATTTGTTCGTGTATTCGAAAATTTAAAATCGCAGCGAACTAGATAAATAAAATTTTATATATGGTTTTATTATTAGAATTCTAAATCTAAGCAGAATGTAAACAAAATACCTCAACAAGTAGATTATTTCTTTGTTTGTTTGTCGGCTCCTGTACACATGAATACAATAACTAAACCAATGGGAGTGTATCACTGAAAATTTCTCGTATACTCTGATAAATGTACTTTTGCGTAATTAACCGCATGCCGCATGCAAGGGTTACGAAAGAGCCTATTAGAGTGGGATTTTTTGAAACTAATCACTGGGAGGCAGTTAATGCGCAATTACCATAATACTGAATGTGCATTTCGGAAGCCTGTTTTCCAATAAATTAAAATCAAAATTTGAAACAGAATTGCAATTGTACTTACAAAATCACATACCAAATTTGATAGAAACAAGTCATTTCTTTTTTTGAATTATTGCGTTTATATAAGTCTGAAAGTACAGACCGACCGACTATCAACCCTATGTTATATTTGTCTCAAAATGTGATAAGTGTCTACATTACAGATGGTAAATTTGTATAACGAATTTTATCAATCTCGTTCTCTTCTTTTTGTAGTTATCGGGTGAAATTCTATTCCAACAGCAAGACAGATAGACTTTCTCTGAATGGATTTTGCTCAAAAATTGATAAAAATCTACAAATTTGGTATTAATTGTATCAAATTTCATCTTTCTAGCTCAAAAAATGTTTTATTTATCGTATTCACAGAGACAGAAAGACATAACTCAGAAATTATTGATCATATTCACAGAGACAGAAAGACATAACTCAAAAAAGTGTTTTTCGGAATGAGGGAGGGTAGAAACGAGTAGATTTGTCAAAATCTGGAGTACGAATTTTTTGACAGTTACAATATTTTCTTTTTGTACATTTATTATACGAAAAAGTAAAAACGTAACAGGTAGGGTAACGAAGAAATACATCAAATTTTTGCCTTAACTAGTCAACGGAAAGAAATCCAAACGGAGTACTCGATTCTCTTGACTCTATCATTAAGCAGAAAATGTATTATATTATTGAAATATTCTATAAAGTCAAAGGGAGAACGCTCTCCTAGTTTGCCATGTAGCATTTACTAATCGTTTTCATTTACACAAAAGAGCAAACTTATAAACTAAACTCTTTCTTAATAGAATTATTGCAAACTGACAAGCAAGCGATCTCGAAATATTTGAGAAATTACTGTTGGAAAGAAACATTGCACACAGTATCCTAAAAATCTGATTTAAAAGCACTTTTAAATTACTACTAACAACTAATGAAAGAAGAACAAAATATTTTCTATTAAAGGAATAGGTTTGAAAAATCAGATTCTTAAAATTCGAAGCATGAGCCTATTGATAAAAGTTAATTGTGTTTCTATTGACCTCGAAAAATTAGTGAAGAATAATCAGAAAGGAAATGAATATGTTGATTCATGATTTCGACCCTATTTAAATTATAAAATAAAAGTAAAATGCTTCGTACTTGGTTCATTTGAAATCTTAATACTTTTTTATTTTGGTGGTTTTTCTAATAAAAAGGTGGGAGGTTTACTTGCTTAGCTATCAAAATAAAATAAAAATTTAACCTAGCTCTATTTAAAAATTGAATGAACAGTTGTATTCAGTCTTATAATTGCCTTTAAGGCAATTTTCAGATATTTTAGTTTCTGCAAAACAAGATAATAATAATTATTATTATATATATTCATGAATTTAACTAAATTAAATCTGTGAATATAAAAATCATATATTATCAAGCAATTCGTTGTTTGATATCGATATGGATTAGCAATTGCACACTTGATATTCAAGAATATTTGAAGAAACTCCAAATTATTCAGTTATTGCTTTCTTGAAATACACAAATTATTGAAATCGCCGAAATTTCAGTACCGTTTTGATGAATCTGTATCTTTTGAAATCTTTTAGAACAATACAATTGTTTTTGGAATTATGCCTGTCTGTCTATGAACAAAATCAATAATAAATACATTGAGATAAATAGATGTAATTTATTACGTGATTTTATAGCAAAACCATAAGTTTCCATGAAATCCATCCAAGGGAAATCTGCCAATATGTCCGTAAACACTTGTACATGATATCTGTAATAAATCACTGATAATAATTCGCAAAGAACACACCGAATGAATTATATGAATTTTGGTTTTAGCACTCAAATTATAGATGTGTGTTAAATTTAAAACCAAATACGCAAAAGAGTGTCAAGCTGTTTATTAGTTTATTCGCATATGTGTGAACGAGATAATTAAAAAAAGCAATAAGCTGCACAAACAGTTAGTTGTTGTAGTTCAAACGCAATAAGCTGCACAAACAGTTTACTTGTTGTAGTTCAATATTGCTGTAGTACAAAATTTGATTTTGAATAACATCTTTTTTCAAAATCAAATATTGAACGCAGTTGTTCAAAAGGAAGTGAACCCAAAATGCATACTCGATTTGTTTTTCACTATACTATAAGATTCAACACAAAAAGCTCCATATTGCGTAAGTATGTGTGAATGTACCGACAATCTTTCCGCTAATATGACTGCATTTAGTTCAATTCAGTTAGATTAACATTCCGTTTTGGGATGTAAATTTTGAATGAAACTTCGCAATTTCCTCATCTAACTCATAATTCTGAATCATGGAAGTTTGACATTAACGACATCTAAGTTAGTACCCACCTCCTTTTCGAAATTGCTATCCCATAACAGTAGCAAAAAGGTTTATTCTCTACAAATTTAACTTGTGCCAGGCCGTACATGCGACCGACTTCAGAAGGCCTTCATCCTAGCCTTCTGGTCTCGTAGCCGAAAGTCTGTCACGATACTTATGTGCAGTGGCTTAACACAGTTCTTCTATGTTCTTACTACTGCTAAAAAATGCTATAGAAAATGCAATTGCCTAATAATCTCTCTACCATTTGGCTACCGCTGCGGCCTAATATTATTATTTTAGTTTTAAACTTAAATTTTATAAATAATTAAAGATGTCATGTTGAAGGAAATTGTCGTAAGACTAAAAAGGACGAAGATACTACCATTCTACTTCCAATTAGTATAGTACTGGCCATTAAAATTTGCTAAACCATGAAGAAAAGCAAATATAAAAAAAGATATTTATTGTACGTAAACAGTATGTCATGAAGACAAAATGATTAAATTTGTAAGCAGTTTGGGAGTTTACAGGGCTACGAAATTAGTAGTAACAACTGCCACCCCTGTCACCTAAAATGTCGTTTATCCGGTTAGGTATAGAGTGGAACTGAGTTTGTATGATAGAAATGGGAACTAATTCCAAGTCTATTTCACACTTTATCAACCGTATTAGCTGAAGAAGGGTGGCAGGTCAGTCTCTCAGCAATCCATGACCAATGCTTTCAATGGGTGACAGATCTGGAGACCATGCAAGCGGCGGAAACAATCGAATACCCTGTATATTGAGGAATGTCAGAACACGATGTATAACATGTGATCTTGCATTATCTTGTTAGAAGATGGCGCTTGGAATGGCTCGATGATAGGGCGCAACCACTGGACGTAAGAAGGTCAGAAATGTACCGATCTGCTTTCAAATTACAGTCGATACGAACTAGAGTTATGAGTGTCGAGTACCCAATGGCTGCCTAAACAATCACACCAAGTGCCATCAGAATAATCCAAGCAGAAATGGGACTCGTCTGAAAAGACGACATTGTGCCACTCCTGTATCCAGCCTTGTCGTTCGGCGCACCAGAGTTGCCATCTCTCTCTATCCCGCATTGTCAAGGGAACCCGAAGTAATAGTTACCGTGCTGATAATCCATGATGCTGCTGCATACGTCGTTGCACCATACGAGCAGATACTGGGTGTTCTGGAAGCATGTCGATTTCCTGACTAATGGTCCATTATAGGGTTGTACGGTTTTGCAAGGCCAACCTCACAATATGTCTGTCCTCTTGGGCGTTAATCATAGGAGGGTGTTGACATTCTGCAGGACTTTCAGTATGACCCTCAGCAACCCATTGATTCCATATTCGCATGACAGTGGTTGGATTTCAACCAGTGCAACGGGCGATACCACGGAACGATAATCCACACTCTCGATAGACAACGATCCTGCCTCTAAGTAATTCTAACGATCATGGTAAGTTATTATTATTATTCGAGAGGCATAACACGAGATTCTCAGCAAACTCCATCCCTATAAAGCGCTTTTCGAATGAAAAATCCACTACACAACTTTTTTTATGCTGTGCTTCAGATGTCGTTCCTGTTTCGTCTAAATGCGCTGAAATATTAATCATTTGCATATCGTAACCTCTTCTTTCTTTCATGCGATTTTGACGTTCGTCAGATCATTCTTTCCGGGTTTCAATTTTAATGGCCAGCAATCTATCAGAAAATAAGAAAAGTTTATAAAAATTGTTGGCCATTATATGCCAACTATGCCATATTAAGAACAAAGGAAAAAATTTGATCCAGGAGATAAGCTTGAAAGGAGACAGGAAAGTTGAAGAGTTAGTTTAACAGAAAGGGAATTTTTAAAAAACATTTTTTAAATGTTTGAGAAATGTGCATTTGTTCTTTTAAGTCTTCTATTTTCATGAAAACTTAAAAGAACAAATGATACAATGACTCCCTACTTTATGTGTAGCGAGTTTTCGTATATTTAAGCTTAAATTAAATCTCTCGTAGACGTTGTTCATTCCGATAAAAAATTACATTGCATCCATAACCATCCAAATTATTCGCTGGAATCTAAATTGAATTCAAACAGCAGTATAATCCTGAAACAGACTATTTCATATAAATAAATAGTAGATAAGACAAAGCTGTTAAAATGTAAATTAGAAATTCTTTATTCACGAATCATCTTTTCAGAAATAGCTTATTCTAAAACTGTTACTCTAATAAAATACATCACAATATGCTTCAAACTATACTTCTACTGGAAACTATAATTTGAAATTGAGCTAAAGGTGTTTATTATTTTGCCTCCCCCCTCCCCCCAAAAACCTTATACTAATTTTTGAAGGAAAACAAACAATTCAATAGGACAATTCAGGCTATCTTAAGATCAAATCCAACTCGGAAACGCAATAAATAAATTTAGTTATCAAAGTCGGTAGCTGTTGAAGATTTCCGATGTATTTAATTTTTTCTATTCTCAGAAACTGGTTTTTAATGGAATGAACCGATTATTTTGTCCCATGGGAATAGTGTCTCAATTTTTGCAAACAGTAGAAAATATTTTATTGTGACTCTTCATGGCATCTTAAATTCTGAATCTAATTCGGACATAAGTAAATAAACTTTCATGGCTATGCAGCTATCAAAATTGTTTGATACTTTCTGCTTGGCGCTTATCAGCTACCCATTGATAACCTACTTAAAGATTTTTTTTCCTTTTCTCAATAATTACGTTATTATGAAATTATTGAATAAAAGAGGATTATTGATATATGTTTCCATGCATCGAAATAAAAGGAAAGAATTAATTTCCTTAGCATTGCTGTTATTATTGCTTGTCTCAAGCACATTCAACTGTCAAATGCGGTCTTAGCCAACGCAATGGAAAATGTTATCCTAACACGACTCGTCAAAGATATTAAGCCTTTCCGCTTTATTTAGAAGCGATCTAATGCAACATGTGATTTTCATGCCACACTTGTTGTCGGTCTCTTTCAAAAGTCAAAGTTTTGACAGATTGAATCATATACCATAGATAGAAAACGAAAAAAAAATATGAGTTACCATCGTTGCCTCATAACTGCTTGATTTGCAATGTTTGCCATTTGTTTTACTTTTTTTTTTTCATTCAGCCACGTAGTTAGCTAACAGGTGGCGACGAGACGCCCAGCTGGCTGGCAAAGTCGAAGATAGCAGTATTCGTGACCTCTCTATCCCATCCTTGAACTTCGACCTCGGGATCCAGATTTTCTAATACAGAGATTAGTTTCTTTTCTCCATCATCAGTATACTTATTCTCAAAACAGAGAGAACATTAAGGCTTCCGACTGAAGTCGTGAATTTTCTTTCCGTTCATATGCACCGACTGACAAAATGAATATTTTATTTCACCTCTTCAGATCTCATTCTTTTCGCCTTTGTCTTCCTATTGTTCTGCCTTCTTACACAATCTAAAGAATTATTTTAATGTTATTCAAACAAATATTTGAAATCACATTTTTTTATCTGTTTTGTGCTCTTGGGCATTATGTCTCAATCTAGATTGCGTCCACATTAAAATTTATTTATTTAAGATAGACTTTTGAAGTATTTCTATTCTATCAACAACAAGTCAACAAATTCAAATCCAAGATGTGTATACAAGAATATCCATAACCCCAAATCCGATTTTTTTTTCGAATATGAACTATGAACACCACTATTCTAAATAATAAAAGAAACCTTCACTTTAGAACAATCACCTGTACATATTGATTAGTAAAAAATTAAGTCATTTAAAACACTACACATTGAGTACTTTTCCATAAACAAACCAGTTGTTTCAGCCGTTTTAAAATAAGTTTTCCAAAATATGAACAACGTAATAGTCCACATGGATATGCATGATATTTTAGCATAAAGTAAATTCTAAAGAAGCCGCGCCATCTGTAACATCCATTTCAGAATGAAGGTTGCTGCATATTCTTTAGATAAATACAAACATATTGAATATCATTATATTAATAGCTTTTTCAAAATAGACTCCTTTCGCATAAGTAAGTTTAGAGCTTGTAACAGATCATCATCCTATTAGTGATGATTTCGTGATAGCACTGTAGCGATTTCTTGATAGAGCAACGAAATGCAATTTCTAAAGCATTCGCGCCATTTGTTGCTGGTTGACTTCTGAAAAGTAAACCTCTGCTTTTCGTTTATCACAAAGTCTCACGGAATTAAACCACTTTATCCTTTCCCATATCCAGATTTAATCTCGAGTTTAGCACATCCTTGTAATTCCAGCTAATGTCATTATAATGTGCGAATTATCAAGTGATGCGATATCTTTTTAGTTAATTTCGGGTAATCTAATAGCAAACATTCATTCTAACTACTTCATATAGAAAGATCTTGCTCTTAAAAATTTTCTTTTAATAATATATATATATATATATATATATATATATATATATATATATATATATTATTATTATTATTATTATTTTGTTATATAAATGAGACATTTTGTAAACATTGATGAATCACTAAAACCTATTGATAGAAGGAGAGTCACTTTTCCTAGAAAAGGCCAATTCTTCCACGGACTTTTATAAATGCAGAGGAATTTGGCTAATTCGAAATGGATGGAATCACCATTAAAGGATTAGAATTCAGAAGAATTGAGTCTAAAAAGGGATACAGCAACAGAAGACAAATGCTGTTATTTTTAACTAAAACCGCAAACGAAGATTTATTTAAAAATTTTAATAAATATTACATTATAAATTAAATAATTAACTTTAATAAATAAAAGGGAAATTATAATATTTAAAACAATCTTATAACTTTAAGAATAATAATTCAATAAATAAGTGATTAAATTTAATAAACAAACCATGCTATAATAACTGTGCAATAAAACTTCAAAATATAATATAATTCACAAATTTCTATTTTTAATTCTATTAATGCCTATTTTTGTTTCAAAAAAAGCATTTTAATATTCTTGAGTCATGTACGATACATATTGATTACTTCAAAGTATAATCAAAAACTTTTTCAAAGCAGAAGTTTTCATAGAAAATTGAAGAAAATTTTCTTATCTCATTCTATAATTAAATTACTTTATTATACTTAAAAATTTTTGTTCCTCTACTTTTTCAATGTAAAAAAACATATTTAAAAATTACAGCTTTTAAGTAGAGTCAGAAACCACGTAAGTTATTTCTTTATGATGGTATTTAAAGAAATTTAAAGACTTCATCCAGAAAAGAAGAATAAATTAAATGTATCGGACGTTTATAAATCAATATCCCAACTTTGCAGGACTATTAAAAGAAAAGAAAGTATAACCTAGTTGTTCGTCGGAAAATACAAATAGCACCTGAAAATTTAAATTTTACACAGTTATAAATATTAATTGTAAGCACCTCCCAAAACACGAACGAGATCACGATGATACGATATCTCCTCCCATACCTTCTCAGCATCTCAAATGTGATGCTTTGAAAGCCTGCAGATATGCATGTCTTCAGTTTATCAATATAAGTTGATTATGGTGGAACAGACATTTGCTGTATGTAGCCCAGAAAAAAAATCAAATACTCCCATACATACATATCTGCATCATTTCAAAACATCACGCAGAAAAATGTGGAATGAGTTATCGTATTATTTCGATATCCTTCGCATTTTTGGAGCACTGAGCATTTATAACTGTACTGAATTTAAACTTTCAACTGTTATTTTAGATTTCCGAGGGACAAGATTGTGCTTTGTTTTGCTTTCTTTTAACAAATCTGCAAAGCTGGGATACACATTTAGAAACATTCTGTATATTTCTTTCACAAATGAGGAAAAATAGATCACACATGTGGCGAATGTAGGCCAGAGTAATCCCTAAAAAGGAAAATTCTGGCGCGTTCTCTTTATCAGATGGGAATTCGTTCAATATAGATAACGGCATGTCCCAGTGGGCATGGAGTCTGTGAAAAGCCGATATAAAATGGACCTGCGATTATTATCATTGAGTGTATTATGTTTTACATATTGAATTGAAATCGTCTTGTATTCATGAAATCTTTTTGATGTCAGAATGAAATAATTAAAATGCCAAAGAAGATTTATTATTGAAGAAAAGTACTGATTATTTGGAACCCACAGCATCTGAAATGCGTATTTGATATAATGCGGTCAGATATATAAAATCCAGTCAAGAGGAAATTCGGTGAAACCGGAAACCGTAATGGTATTGTAAGCTCCGAGAAAGTACTTATTAATTCCTAATTACAAGTGTTATTACATTCGCAGAACTCTCACAAAAAGATACGTTCCGTCATCGGCGATAAGATAGTTAATCAATCAACACCATCTGAAGACAAAAGCATGTTTTATACAGCAATTATTAATAAACGAATAATTGAATTTGTAATTATTAATATTTCAACATTTGAAAATAATTAGCATTTCAATAACATTGGGAAGTTTCATTTATGTTGTTTCAGTGGTTCTGAATACTGAGTTTGTCAGTATAATTTTTTGAGCGATGTAATTTTTAAAGGCAAAAGTTAGCCAACATTTTGAGAAATTTCAAAAACAGTTCAACTAAAACCAACAAAAATACAAAATTATAAACTATTCTATTGGCTCACTTTAATTTCTTGGATTAATGCTTTTAAAATTCCAAGAAGCTCTTATTTTAAATAGCTTATATACTGGGTAATCATGATTAAAGTATAGGTGTTTAAAGCTTTATTATAAAGCAAGTACTGGGTCAAACTCAACCTATCACCTAGGTATCAACCTAATTAGCATACCTAGAATTTGGAGCGCAAACGCTCCAAAGAATGAAAAAAGAGTTACAAAGGCAAAAGTATAAGGAATGGAAAAAGAGTTACAAAGGCAAAAGTATAAGGAATGGAAAAAGAGTTCATGCTTTCATTACAAAGGCAAAAGTAGCGCTACAGATTGAAATTGCAAGGTAAAAATAAGCATCAAAATTTTCAAAAAAGAAATTTATATTTGTTTATAAAATATTTGATAAGCATTTTTAATTAAAAATATTTTTAACTATTATATTTGTCTGGTTAGCCATTAAAATTTGTTTTTTTTCTACAAAACGCATATGAATGTGAATTATGCAAATTTTTCTTCGTCTGATTTAAACTATGAATTACTTATACCCAGTAAAATATATCTAGTTTGGAATTACCTGTCTCAAAACAGTACAAAGCTTTTCTGAGTTTAACACTTGTTTTATAAGCAGATGTATTAGGAATCAGAAGCTACTGTTTCTATCTTTGTCTCCCGAAAAGTTTTAAGCTAACAAGGAATTTAATTAGGATCATTGTCGTGCAAAATATGAGACTTCTTAGAAGAACTGAAAACGGCAAATATATTCTCTAAATATTGATATCCCTTTTTTTAATTGAACAATTTTGATTCAAATATTAAATTAATTCAAAATTTAATAACCATCTTTTACCAAAAACGATGCTTCAAGAGTTTTTACCTCTTAAATAAAACATATTTAAATCACTATAAATGCATGAAAGAAATGCAAGAAAAATAATTCCACAGACTTATTTTGGGTCAAGCATATTAATTAAAATGAATTCATTTGTATCATACTTTAATTGCTCAGTAATTTCTATTATAAAAAACGTTTTTCATTAAAGTTAAAATAAAGTGCTTACATAATTCTATCAATCATCTGCTAAATTACCCTCATTTAATTGAAGAAAGCAAAAATAGATGCGAAGGAAATATGAGTCATTGCGTAATAAATGTACATTTTTTTTAATTTTAGAAATTACAAATACGTTTATTAAATTTAATCCTGCTAAAAGGTAGAAGATCATTTATTTTTCATCAAAATTTAAAACAGGGTCATATTTATTTAAATTCGTTTGTCTTTTACTACCTTCAGTTTCTTCAGTTTTCATCCATCAGGATGTAGGAGAAAGCAATTAAAAGAATATGTGGTAAACTCTTTCTGTTTCAACGTTTGTCTCTTTCTGTTTCAACGTTTGTCTCTTTCTGTTTCAACGTTTGTCTCTTTCTGTTTCAACGTTTGTCTCTTTCTGTTTCAACGTTTGTATGAAGCACAGATATTTTGGATATCAAATGCTACAGTTTGTATCATTGTCTCATTAAAAATATTTCGAGTTATTGGGGGTTATAAAATTGCAGTTAATGATATGATAATTTTAAGTTATTGATGATTGGTTTGTGTTTGTTCCTTGCTCCCTGACAATATTTAGAGTATATGATTTGAATAACGGACAAAAATTAAAATTTGCATCAAAATTCAAAGTAATCTAATGATTAACCATAATCTTGGCGCTGTTAATAAAATTGACCAATGAAATTTCAAAAGGCATTAAATATAACATTTGATATTTTGGTACATTCTTTTTAAATGCATGCTCTCATATTCTTGATTGTAGCTGAACTCAAACATTAAACTTTGTGTTTCTTATATCGCCACAAAAAGCTATCTACAAAGTGAAATCTTAAATGTCTGAAGTACAATTTTGCTATTGTATCAATTCATTAGAATCACAAAACTTCCAATTGCTGATAATGTTAATTTGAAAAATGAAATTTTGAAGTAAATGACTATCTTCTGTTTATAAAAGGTGTTAACAGTATTTATACATTTTAGGGATACTTTGTAATAAAATCAACAAGTTAAAAGTAAAGATAATATTGCCTCACTTTTTGTCTAATGTCAAATAAATATTAAATTATTATTCATGGAAAAAATAGACTAATACTCTTTAATAAACCAATCCGTTGTGCTGACAGGAAGTTAAACTTTCTAAAGTATGTAGGCAATTTAATAAATTGTAAAAGGTTTTTGAAAATTGAGGCACTCGTTTTTAGCAACCTATAATCCAATAAATTTTGTCGGAAACATTGTTAAGACTTTCAGTTCATCAAAGAATTCAAGTAATATTAATGCCATAATTTTACCTATACTATACCTTTACAGTGCTAAAAAATGCTTCTTTAAAAAAGTATTCAATTCCATATACTTGCTTAACAGTTCTATCGATTTAAATAGCAATGTTACATTGGAGCTTGGCTAATTCGAACATTTTTAATCCGAATTTCCTAGAATCTTAAAATATCTTCCGCAATTTGAATTTGTTTTGGTTAAATTGAAGTCAATACTAAAAATTGTAAAAATCTGAAAATTTTACTTTAAAGAATTCAGAAAATTCCGTTTTAAATTATCTTCGGTTTTTAAATATTTCCCTAAAATGTATCTTCAGTGATAACAAAGAAATAAATTTTAATACCTTCAATTCCCTCAAAGATTGAATTATAGTACAAACATTTGAATGAATAAAATCCAATGCATTTTTTCACTTAATAGAAAAATTTGAGCACACTAAATGTAAGTTGTATTATTTTATTTGAAGTTTTATTACATAAATGTAGTATTCAAATTTCTATCTACTTTCTTCTTTAAAATTACTTTCTTTGTAATAGAAATTATTTTTTAAATTGTAAGTCCTATTGTTAATTATAATCATGATTACTTAATTTTTTTAAATTAATTATCGTCTTTTATCAAATATGTATAATGAATTAAAACTGTTACATATTACAAATAATTCTTGATTGCTATGTATTTAAATAATTGTCGCATTGTTCCCCTTTTATAAACTAGTTTTTTTATTCGAATTTTTGGACGATTCCAATTCTTAATTTATTCCCATCACTGCAATAAAGAATAAAAATTGCATTAAAGTTCATTAATAAGGATTCTTTAATAATAAAAAATAATTACAATGCATAAATTTATTATATCATTCTTCATACGAAAATCTCATTCATTACTAGATTTTTTAATAATTTCTTATATTTATATCCACTCGTGATTTCCACAATCTTTCTAATTTCCTCCCTTTATTTCCTGTAATTTTTTCCGAATTTCTTCACAGAGATATTTTCCTCACATACTAAAAATAGCGGTGAAATTTATGAAGAATTTTTGCTATCTCTCCTGATTATGGAAGGCAGATTCTGATGAAATTGGACGGATTTCCCAAAATTAAACATTCCTTTTATGCGGTCGCTTAATGACTGTCAATCGACGTACTCCCACGTAAAAAGTTTTTGCTAAAAAACGCATGTAGAGTAATCAGACAGTTATTCATCGTGTTAAATAGTCTGGTGATCAGTCATGACTGAAATCTCGACAAAATAAATAAATACATAAAAAAAACTTGGAAGTTTCTGACTCATAGAATAATCAGATTACAGTCTAGGCTTCGTTATACTTTATATGTGAGCAAAATAAGTGAAAGAAATCCATTTTGAAATAAAAATAAATCATATTAAAATAGTTTTAAAAATAGATGTAGAAATTAGTAGTATGCCAAACAGGAGATTTTTTTTTACTTTGATTATTTTCTATTTCTTAATCTTGAGGTATGTTATTACTAAAACTGACTAACAGGTGACTACTTCTATGCAGTGGAAGTGTGATTTAAGTAATAATTAAAGGTTAATTAGATGCTCAAAATTTTAAAATAGCTTGTTTGATCGAAAATATACAAATATGTATAAATTCGGTCCTCTAGGGCGACAAAAAATGAAGGAAACGTCGATTATAAAATTCAAAAAAATACAAAAGGGAAATAAAATAAAAAGTTTCAGAAACTAACTTCGATCAGCGTTTTTTCTAGTTAACATCTTTTCTAATATTGCCTACTTTTTAATCTTTAATTTACAGTTCTTTGCTGTGTGTTTTTAAAAATAGATTAATTCTTTCTCACTACTAAATGGCGTCACTTGCAGGGAATAAAAACTAATTAAATTAATCTATTATCAGATAATTTAATTCTGAAATTATTAAAATGCTATATTGTCAGCAACAACACTCAAATGTACAAAATTTTCAGAGCTCTAAAATATCAATAAGTGATTGAAAAATTGAGTGTAAGATTCAATTTTTATGGTCATGAAATAAATACAATTAAATAAAAGCTGTGAGTAAAAGCCTGAAAAGAATCAGAGCAAATAACTTCATAATGATTATTGCTATGTGAAATATTTCATCTTTTACTACTATTTTAGTTTTCTACTTAGCTGTTCCTAATTATGAAACCAAGTTAAAAAAAATAAACAACGTATTTTGTAGATTTTTTACTATCCCTTTTTTTCCGTTTTCAGAAATAAAATAAAAATAAAACTGCAGGCTAAAGACATTTTTTGAATGTTTTTGTTTATTGAAATCTATTCTTTTAATTTCATTAAGATAGCAATTGCTTAAGAAGAAAATTAATATAAATTCCCACGTCCATTTCAAATAAACATAACAGTTTTCAGTTCCGCACGTGGTAGGATAGTGATAATTTCATTATGATTCAAATCCTGCAAGCTTCAATGTATATTTTTTTCAGATTGATTGCTGAAGTAACTATGATAAATATTATGGCGCTGATCTACTGCTGATCTGCAAATTCTTTCATTGAAATCAATGGATGATAAAATTTTTATACAGCGTTCAGTCATTTGTCTTTTGACTGGCAGGATCCATACTGCTGATTTTGCAAATTGTTCCCAAAGCATTGAAACGAAAAAAATTAAAAATATTTCTTGGAAATTGTTTGTCAGTTTATAAAAGATAACATTTTCATCTCATTCGACGATTTGCCTTTATGGTTTGAGAATTTCTCAGTGCCTTTTGTAAAGGGTTTATTTTGATTTCTAGATTTTTTTTAATAAAAAAATATTCGACTTTTTAGTATTTAATGTAGTTCACAATTGTTGTGAATATAATGCAATCTTGTAATTAATTTTTTCTTAAATTCATGCTAGATGGCACTCTCGTATGTAATTAAAATTTAATTAAAAAACAGCTTCTGCTGGATATTAAGCAACTGATTTAAAAAAAATGTATCAAATAAAATCAATTACGAGGTACATTTACATACATATGCATACTTTCTAAAAGATTTGTCAATTTCATTTGTTTTTACAAAGGATTCATGTTGCCCCACTTATGTTCATCAGATACAAGAAAAGAGAAAGCATGTCCTTTGTAAGAGAAATAACCATCTGTTATAGTCACATGTTAAACATAATTGTACTTGCTACATTTCCTCACGACTTATCTTTCTCTAAGTTGTCTAACGTTATGGTATAACTTTACGTTCTTCTTCCCTTTTCAAAATATGCAGTTAATTCCAAAATTAGATTGATGTAGTCAGTGCATGAACGTGCAATATATGAGCATAAAATGAGTAGAGAACAATAAGTAAGGAAAATTATGGTTTAATTCTTTGAAACAATGAAATATCCAAAAATGTAAATCTTGCTTTCAGATTTTATCTATGTTAAAGCTAAAAATATTGATCAATAAGTTGATCTTATAAGAAACATAACATATTCGTTCCTCATAAGAGAACCATGTTGTCAGTCTTAAAAAAAGATTAAAAATTTAAAAAAAAAACTTTAAGTTGAAAAAAACTTCAGTCATAAAGAAAAGATTAAAATAAATCAACAGTAGTAAAATTTACTTCATCAATCTTATTTAAGACATATATTTTATATCATGTTCTAATGGATATAATAATGTTGTACAACATATATAATGTTATATATAATTGATATTATGTTCTATAACAATATGAGAATCTAAATTAAAAGACTGAAACTAATTAATTGTTAAAATAGTACAGATATGAATATGGTGTACTTCTGTAAACTATTCTTTACTAAATTTATATCTGTGTATATTTATTTTTTTAAATATTTTAGAAGCTTGAAAGTTGAAATGCATATAAAACAATGGATATTGCTATTGAAAATGTCGGTCATTCATTTTTTTAATTAGTAAGATTATTTTTATAAATCATAGATAAGTTTTTTTCAGATAATGGGGTCAAATTATGAGCCAAATAATCAACAATATATTAATTTTAAATTTCATCACTCATATTGTGACAGCGCAGTACGATATAGCGTATCTTGACACCAAATAATCCTCGCAATTTCGTTTTCCATAAGATTGAATGTGACATTAAATAAATTGATGCAATTGATATTTCATGTCAAGTTATTTTTTAAAAAACTTCTTTAGTGGAAAAAGGGAACTTGCAAAAAAATGAGAATATTGACATTATTCCTATTATTATTGGGAGAATAATTTTCTAATACTTTTACTCGACTTTATATAACTTGACTTAATCCTGTACAAAAATGAAATCTTGCGTCCATTGTGTCATCGTTATGCCATTACTGTTATATCCAAATGTCGTATTTCAAAAAAACGTTTAGATGGTAAAACGTAAGAAATTTTAATGTACCGGAAGTACTAAAGACTATCATTTCATAACAACGTACAACAATTTTAAGGCAAATATAATTAACCGATACAATTGTTTTGCTTCAATAAAACATTTTGGCAAATTTGACATTCGACAAATTTATAAAAAGTGACGAATGCAACCCACTCTCTGTATATCCAAGCTATACCTTGGTCCTATATGACAGATTTAATGCGCTTCAGTTTCATATTAATATGAAATTTTAATGTAAGATTTAATTTTATACTAGTAATATTATTTTAATCTTTTGTATTACAGATATTTTTACTTTAAACGCAATAGCGAAGTTCGTAAATATTTATTCCCGTTTTATAAATAATTATTAATTTTCATTAAAACGGATTTTTTCTAATCTTCTGCCATGTTTTTATTCTTAATTAGCGTCATGTATGAGAATTTCTGATTTTTGTCATTATAGTAATAACTTTTCAAAAAGCATTGTTTGGAATAAAATACCATCGAATCGTACTTTTACATCTTCCAAGGGACCAGAGATATAGTGGTATAAAAGAAGGGACTGCGGGAAACCACTTAAAATAATTAACACTAAAACTGAGGCGTAAACGTTGGGAAAGAATTAGAAAAGGAATTTAAATAAGAAGGGAGTGGGGATTTTCTACTTCTACTATTAGTTTACATTGTTTATTTTTTGCGCAAAATTCGTTTGCGTTTTTGAATAATGATTTTGTCCTGTATGCTGTAGCTGAACCTCTCTTATAACTTCGTTCAAAATTTGATGAAAAACCTAAAATTTTCATGTAAAATCGTGTCAAATTTTATTCTTCCAACTCTATTGTTTGTTTGGTTATCGTATTCACAGAGAGACAGCTATCATTTCAAACATGGATCCTAAAAGATTTTAACTTGGACAGTCATACAAATTTCAATGTCTAATTTTTTGGCATTTACAATACTTTCTCTAACTGTAATTAATTCATGAACAAATTAAAATCAACTTTAATTCAACATATAAATTACTTAAGCTGTATTTTATCATTATTTGGAAGTCGTAAAAAATTTCCTGTTTTTCCTCCTATCATTATAAAGGTAATCGAATTCTTCTTATTTAAATATCAAGTTTCCTTGGAAAATCATTACGTTCTTTTATAAACAGATAGAGACATCAGTTTCAAAACGCTTTTTTTTTTCTTTTTAACATTATTGATCAAAAGAACAATCAACTACAATAGTACAAACTCGTTTCCTTAACAAAATCATTTATTCCTAAAATAGTAATGATTCAATTTTTTGAATAACGATTTGAACTTTTTGATTAGACATTGTCACGCATACAATTTTTTATGACTTGTTTTACCTCGGTCGATCGTAGCAATTTATCGATAGATTTTCCTTGTATAAAAGAGAGTGGTTTTGATTATTTGTTTGAGACCACCTAACAGGCTTGTTTATTCTCTTCTTTTTATGGCACGATGTAGCTAAATCATTTACTAACATAACAAAAAAATATATCATCATATTTCCTAATCAGAAATACCATTTCATAAAAAGAAAAGCCGCAGACGCAATGGAAGACAAGATGAAAATGAAGAATGATGGATACACTAGGAAGATAAAGAGGAAAAGTGTGACGTTCTGAGATAGTCTAATATGAAGCATGGTGTAATTAAAGAACAGTGCTTCATCTAAGATCCATTCGTAGATCAAGCACAATTTCGGAATGATGTTTTATGCATATTTTCCTAATAGCGCAGTTTGATTATAATAATAAAGAAGATCTTTCTGACACTCTTTAGATCTTTGATTCATAAGTTTGTAATCGCGAGACCTTCTCAACTTTCTTCGATAATATCTTCCATACATTTCAAGACAGTTGTTCATGATGGGCTTTCAGAATACCTCATTAATAATGTAATTTGGTCACGTTTATAAAGAAAATTATTCTTGATATTATTCAGAATGTTAACTTACAATTAACGATATACTTAACATTCTTGAATGAGAGATTTAAGTTGTTAAATAAGTTATTAATTTATGACTATTTTATGAAAACGTTTCTCGTTTCGAAATTAAAAGTATATTAAACCTCGAAATTTACCCATGACACTATGTTTATCCAATAAGTATGATTTGTTTTTATGAAATACGTTCTTGGAACCTGATGGGATATTATCAGTGATCTAGTAGTTGTAAAAGAGATTAATTTTTACTTTCTCGCATGCGAAATATATAAAGAGAATATATTCTAATCGTCGAAAAATTCGGAAACTAGAATTAGACGAATCTCCAAGTTTCAGATCTCTCTGAGTCCGAAAAACATATTTTTGGAACTATGTTTGTCTGTCGCTCTGTCTGTCAATAACTCAGAAAAGCTTTGAATCAAACTTTGAGATGAAATTTGCTAAAAATCTTCTTGCTGAAATTTCAGAAATGCTTTGAGATGAAATTTGATATAAGGACATGACACCAAATTTGTACATTTTTATCAAACTATGAATGAAATCCACCCAAATGAAGTATGTTTGTCCGATTACCTGATTAAAACCGAACTCGATAATAAAAAAACATAAAAAGCTAAATAGATAAAATTTGGACTACGTAATGTCTTTTTATCTATTTGATTATCCGTCAGATCTCAACACCTCGTTTAGATTTAGACGAAATCGGTCAACGGGAAGATTGAACGGGTTTTATTATTTATTTTTACGTGTAAGCACAACAGATTTAAAACGCAGTTATCTAAATATTTTTCAAATGCCTTTTATTCGTCGAAATTATGGATGCATATCAAATTTGGTCTAGATCTGTTGATTGTCTGTCTTTCATATGTTTGTGAGCACGATAATTCAGAAGCACAATAAGCTAGATTAATGAATTTTAGTTTGTGATCTAAACACTAGAAATGTAGTTTTGTGTGAAAATTTGGACCATATTGGTTGAAAAGAAATTGTACCAAATTACTCGATTCCCTTCAACATAAGATGAAAAACTGCACAATCGCATACAACCTTTGATATAACTTAAAAGAGAGGGCCTTTCTATTGAGAATAGAAAGGCCCTCTCTTAAAATATATTGCTTTAATAAGAAATGTTCAATAAAATTGAATAAATATAAAACAATAAAGAAATCTTTTTCTTTCTTTTCTACTCAAACACTAATTTGATTCCCATATTTCATACTGTTAATCCTTTCAAATCTATATTTGAGAGTTGTTATTTCCCTTTCAGAGACTGAAATGAAAAGCATTTTATGTAATTTTGGTATATTACGAGATTTATTTCCTAGGCAGCGATGTTTAAAAATCTATCAGCAATATATTGTAATAAAATGTTTCAATTAATTTTCAAAAAAATTGCAGGTTTTCTAACATTTTCAGCGATTAGCGAAAGTCATTTCAATAGTTATATCGAACAGTTATCAGAAGAAATAGATTTCGATATGCCTGATTTTTCAGGAATTTGCAATAAGCGCATTCTTTAATGCAGTTTTTGAACCCATTTACAGCGAAATATTTCACGTTGTACACCGAAAATAATTATATAATAATAAAACTGGCTCACTAGCATCAACATGCTGATGTTATAAAATAATTCATTCTGTAAAGCGAAAGGTATTTAATCTATAAAATAGTTGAATGACATACTAGTCTTTTCTGAAATAAATTCTTATTTTAGGTTTTAATTTTTCATTCTATCCGATTTACGTGATTTTTTTTTCAAGTTTATAATGATGGAATTTTGTACTTAATTTTTGATCGATTTCACAATATATTATTTTAAAATTTTCAGAAAATTATTAGATAACTTAATCAGTTATAATAATTAAATTTTAATCCCATACAAGTGGTACCACCTGATAGCAAATTTGACAAAAAAAAATTTCAAGATTTCATAATATTTATTTTAGAATTTATAAATTAAATACTAAACAGTAGAAAATAATTAAAATAAAAAGAAATTTACTTTTTAGCACGCATATAAAAGTGTATTTCTAAAAATATTTTTATCAAATTTGCTATTGTTATTGCTATAAATTTTACAATAAAAGTAGTTTCAATTTGAAAAATTTAATACGCTTTTAATTCATTTTTCATTTTTATTTTTACTGGTTTTTAACAGAGAATCCTTGGTGAAACTTGTGTTATTAAAGATACTGAACTGTAATCCCGACGGTTTAAAATCCTGACAAGATTGAAATCCCTACAAATCATTATCTAAATCCAACAGCTCTGTTTCATTTAAATGCAATTTTTAACTAAATAGTAATTATCATACCAATTTCTATTGTACAGACATCTCTAATAATTTTAATCATAAAAATTATTTTATAAATGATATAAATTTTGTCAAATTGAAATGAAAATTGAGGAAATTCATCTCATTAAAAAAAGTCAATAAGAAGGAAGAAAACATCTATATTCTTCTTCTCTGTACTTTACTGCTTCTTTTACTGATTAGATATAAAGGAAATGGCAGAGGAAGTCAAGCAAAAGAGAGAGAGAGATGAATTTCAGGCCCAAATTGGCAACAGTATAGCGTCAAAGTTTGGTTAAGTTATACTTATGTCTATTTTAAAGCAACGCGAACGTCATTTTACTTCTTGAGCTCATCATTTTGAAATGTAATTCAATAACGACAATGAGCTGTAGCTCCTTCTACAAATTCCCGCACCGCACTAGCATCAAAATATCTGAATCTGATGTTAGATTTAATTTAAACAGCATCCGACCCTTGCACTCGACGAATCTTCCATGGAATTCAGAACCTTTCGGTTTTGGAGCCGAAACGTTATTAAAAGACCAACGAGATTTACAGGATTACAACGAAAGATGTTGAGGGGGGGGGGTTAAACTTCGCTATTCACTCGAATTCTGATTCTGTTGTGCGACTGTCAAATGGCTCCCATTCCTAAACTGTGTAACTCTTCACTGGGGAGGTGAACATTTAGGACTTAACTCGGGAGGTGCAGTCGAGGAGACTGCAATTTCTTTACACTCAAATTAAATTTTCTAATCAAATTATTAGTATGAAAATCTGTCAATATATTCTGCAAATATTTTTCTTGATATATAAATATGTTTCAGAAATTTTTCAAAATATGTTATCATTGAAAAAAGTAATTGCGTTGGAACATACATTTTCTTCTCAAATTACACGTTACAACAAATAATATTCTTTAAAAAACATAACACTTATTATTTTAAAATTATATTTATTTTTCCAGTATACAAAGGTATATAGAAAACAATATAAGGGAAAATTCAACAATCATATGAAAATTAAAAAATTGACCCTTTTTTTTATTAGCATCATCGGTTTTCGAGGGCATTTTAAACATACAGGTATAAGTACAAGTATAAAAATCAGCCTATAAATTCTGTAGATATTTCTCTTAGTATATTAATATACAGGGTGATCAAGAAATAACAGGAGGTGTTCGGAGTCCTGTAGCGTGTTATGTACTAGACGAAATATAACACAATTTGGCCACTATAAGCATTAAAGTATGCGGTTTCGATTTATCAAGAAAACAAATAGTACCAAAAAACCGCCGATAGGAAATATTTTGGCGCTGTGATCGAAAATTTTATTATATAATTTGCTTATGTGGGTACTTTGGGACATGACATAGAAGATAAAAAGAAGGGTTGCGGGAATTTAAGTCATTCTGCGTTGTCACTACGTGGACGCGCCTTATTAGTCGAGCTGTTTTATCAGCGAGATTAAAATGCAAGTGCTGCTCTTCGTGAATACCGGCGGTTAAAACAGTTACGTAGAGGACCAATGACTATAACAAACTTACAAAGAATAGTTGAAAGATTTGAAACAACAGTAATTTTGGTGTGCGAGAATTCAAGGCCCAGGATGTAAAGGTATCAAGCAGGGACAAGTTTAAGAAGTTGCAACTGCCGTTATGGATCAGGCGATAGCTAATAAGCAGAGTACCAGCAGCGCACATTCAATATCACGACAAACAGATATCCCGTTCTCGACAGTGCATAAGATATTGCGTAAGATCCTGAAATTTTATCCGTTTTAGATAACATCCATTAACTGATGACACTGATCTGAATCTTGGGAATTTCTGGTTGTGGGGCCTTCCGGTTAACTTGAAAGGCGTTGTGTATCAAGGACATGTTCTTGACATTCCTACTTTGAAAGATCAAATAATGTTATATGCCAGATGAATAAATGCCGATATGATGCGAGCCTCTGTCAAAAACTTCGTGTACCGCATACTTTATTGGAACATCAAGTTGGTGGTCATTATGTATTCTTTTTCCACACATTATGAGCTTGCAGCGCTAGAATTTTCCCTATCGGCGTTTTTGGTACTATTTTTTTTCTTCTTGACAAATCAAAACCGCATACTTTAATGTGTATGGTGACCGAATTTTGTTAGATTTTGTCCAGTACATAACACGCTACAAGGCTCCGAACACCTACTGTTATTTCTTAATCACCCTGTATTTTAGAAAATTTTCAAAATACATTATCACTAGAAAAATAAATTATATTTGAACATACACATTAGAATCAGCCGAATGAGAACTTTCATCGAAAAAAATTTCTGCACAATTATCCTCATCAGTAAAATCACTTTCTGTTTATTTTAAAAATCTCTGGGTAGGATGATGTTTCGAGCACCAAGGTTTAGACCCTTCTGCTAAGCCTAGTATAAAACTGGAACACTAAAAGAGAAGTCAGTTCTCATACACGTCGCTCTAAGAAATGGTTGTAATATTTAAAAAAATCATCCGCTGAAACCGGCTAAAAAAGTGCACGTGTAGTGAAGGTCATGAAACAGGAAGCTGCAGGGTCAATCCATTCAATTGAACTAAAAATAGAGTAGGGGTGACCGAAAGTCCATCTTTAGTGGTTTGACAGATCGCACTGCCCAGTTAAGGGTTAAGATATTTGACAGACAGGATTTCGACTCTGTCAGGATTCAGACTTGCCAGTAATTTATATGTTGGATCATGCCTTAATAATTTCATTAACTATATTTTTATTTGTTATGGTTAGTAAGAATGTTTGTTAAAAATTTTTAATCCCTAATTATTAACCTTTCATACTGATTATACTGTGAGAATGATTCGGACATAAGCTACTGAATAGTTAGTTAAAAATGTGTTAAGTATAATTTCTTCAGAAAGTTTTTATGATCATCTGCAAGCATTAATGGTATTTCATATGTAACAGTTTCACATAAAATGTATATATCATTGTGAAAGGTGGTCATTTCAAGTCTCAATGTCATGTCCAAACACCAAAGATTTTATTACACTATATACTAATAAGTATTTGGACACCCATGCAAATGAGCATATCTGCTGTCCTCATCTACGTCAGGCCTTCTGTACTTAAATATCGTGTAAGAAATGCATTGGGATTGGTCACATGCAAGAAACCTCAAAATTCAGAGCTGTTTGACTTCGAGAAAAGCCTAATTGTCGGATATTATAGAAACATTCGATCCTTAAGGGACATATCTAGTGAATTAAACCTTCCAATATCGACAATGGCTTTTGTGATTAAGAAGTGGAAGGTGTGTGGTGATTGTTGGAATGTATTTCGACCCAGCAGACTCACAAAACTAAGAGATTGAGACAGACAAGTGCTGTCCAAAGAAATCTGGAAAAACCGTGCCCAGCCGATGACCCACATACTCCAGGAGTTCCAACAAGCATCCGGAACTGTTGTTTCGAGAAATACCATCAGTAAGGAAGCCCATTTGCTTGGTTTCTATGCTATGTGCCGCCCATAAGCCTCTTATTACAAAATCCAACCGGGCTTCTTCGCTGAGATGGTGCAAGCCACATCGAAACTGGACCGTAGATGAGTGGAAACAGGTTCTCTGGAGTGATAAATCAAGGTTCAATCACTACTAGTTGAATGGCAGAGTCTGGGTTTGGCGTATATATGGTGAACTCCTATTGCCAGAATGCGTTGTACCTACAGTAATGTTTGGCGGAAGTGGAATTATAGTCTGGGGAGAGTGGAAGAAAATACCATTGCCCATTATCCAAACACTTGTGGAAAGCATGCCCCTGAGAGTTAAGGCTGTAATTGCTTCATTTGCAGGTTCTACCAACTATTGAATAGCAATAAATTTTATTTATCTTATTTATCACAAGTGTCCAATTACATATCAGTAGACAGTACATTTTTTTATTGTTTGCAAATTATACAGAATTTTGTATTTCTCCTCGCTTTTTTTTTTTCTACAGGATACTTGATCAGTAGAAAAAATTTCTCTAGTTAATTTTATTTTTGACATAAAACAAAAATAAAGGGCAGGATATATTTTTAAATGGAATTCCAAGCCGTTTTTATTTGCATTTCTTTTATCTTCGCAAAGAATTTCAATAGTTTTTATAAACTGCAGCAAAATCTCTCGTCACCGGCATCCAATTAACCGGCAATACGAAAATAATGACTATTTCGATGATATAAATTTAAATCCGAAATTTAGACTTATGAGACAAAAAAAAAATTTAACAGACTAGAGAAGAGGAAATGTAAGCATGAGGGAATGGAGACAATTATCGTCTCACTCTCAAATGATAAAGATAAAAATAAATGAACATTGAATTCAAGAGGAAGGTGAACATAATATGCGGCTAATAAAATCGCATGAAAAGAAATTGGAGAAGAATTTCAAAATTTCATAAAATCTGTCAGTATGTCCACTAAGTCAAAACAAGATACACAGAGTGACTAGTATACACGAATTTTTTTAACTCTAATGACAATTTAGTAGCCAAGAAGATATTCGAATGCATTTCATAATATAAGATAATTTTAAAATTTAACCTAATTTTGTTTTCTTTAAATATAAAATACATCTATATATTTTAAATAATATGTATTATTTTCCAAATTATTTATTTAATTGTGATTGACTGATCTGGAATCATGACTAACGATCGTTTTTTGCACCAGTTTCTTTAGATGGCATCACAAAACATAATTGGGTAAAACTATTAACAGTAATCAGAAAATAATTATTTTTTTCTCTTAGATAAGCGAGTTTAGTCTAGTTTAGTTGCATTAACGTCCCGTTAGAAAGCAATACTGAGGCTATGTTGGTGCAGACCTCATAAATTTGAGCTCTGGTCAGAAGAAATATTCTATTGTCTATATAATAAAAGAATTCATTAATAGTCATATTTATTTTTAGCTGAAATATATTTGTTTATTAAAGATATATGGATCTTCTTTAAATAGTTTTCAGAACAAGACGCAAAATATCATCTAGGTCACAATGCAGCATATAAAATGAAAAGAATATTTCTTTCTTAAAATTTTTTCATAGATTTTTTTTTCTGTTTGGACAGCACCGTTTCTTTTTTCGACAACATTTTACTTTTCTGAATCAAATTATTCCTCATTATTCTCTAAACCCTGCAACAAGTTTGAGAGAGCAATCTAGAATTTTACAGCAGATCAAAAAATTCAAACATAAATGTAATAAATTAAATTCAATCTACTTCTTTTTTTTTCTGTTTCAACTAAGGATGATCCCCCGGGCCTTTCTAAAAACGCCAAAGAAGAAAATCTTATCAATATTACTTTCTATTAAATGGGGCTTTACGTTTCTTTTCGATATACGACATTTATATTTGAATGTCAGCAAAATATTATAAGTTTCTGATATGCATTTCTTCAGAATCTATCTCAATGAATGAGTATTAAATTTATTAATACCTAAATATGCGTTAATAAACTGTTTACTACTGCAGTTTATCTTAGAAAAGAATCTTGTGCTAAAATAATATACACATTCAGAGTTTTCAGAATTCATAGCATATCATAAAATTTTCAAATTCATTTTATATCTGCAATAATATTGAGTTACATATTTCACGTTTATTTTTTGTACATTAGCTCTTAAATAACACTAATCGCGTATTTCGTTTTATATATTAACTAATAGCAGTTTAATTTTCTTTCAGCCATCCCTGCTGTTATTTCAAGCTCAACCTTGCACCAACATCCCTTTTCCAATGGAATCATTCAATTGATTATTGAAGGTAAAAAAAAACCCTGCTGTTCTATCATTTATTTGAAAAATTATTCCTCAATAAAATCCTTATTAATCCTGTTGAAATAATTATACGTAAAACTATTTTAATTTGTGTTTAAAAATTTGTGTTAAAAACTATTATGTTTAAAAAATGATCTTATTTTCATATTTGTGTTATTCAATTGATTATAGTTGAACTTATCTATTTTGAGCTTTTTAATTTGAATTCGACTATAATTTTTATCAGCTTGACTGACTTAACCTTTGTGAGTTAGTCAAGCATATGAGCTTAATGTTAAAATATCATTTTAAATTTATGGTGCATTAATATAAAATCGAAAATAAAAATTGCTTTTAATTCCACACTGATTTTCGATCTACACAGAAGATCAATTGTACAGTTGTTGTATTCAAGGTTACTGGTTATTTATTTATTAAAGCTGCAACTTCTGAAATAATTATTTTTAATACAAATAATTATAACTTTATTTCTAGCCATTTATGATAATTAATAAAATAGTTTAAAAAAACTGTTAGTATTAAAAATAAAAACTTACTGCCATTCCATAGCTTAAAAATTGTCATCTAATCTTGCTGTACTCATTCTTATGCACAATTTTTCTTTGCTCGAATTTTTCGATAGTTCAAATTTTTTATCATTGCCCCTTCAGTTTCGAATACACCATAATCGATATTGTAGTGACCGGTGTAGTTGATATTTTCTTAGGTTCTTTAAAATATGCCTATTAAATGAAAAATGATGAATAATTTCTGTTGAATGTGAAGGTCAAGTGTAGCTGAAACCCTGGAGTAAGAGGTTTATGAATTTTATTTGAAAATTCTTTAGTATCTTAGAAGCTTTTGACTTTCTGAAATGCAGTTGTGGAAGAAACACCCACTTGTTTGGGTAACCATTTGGTTGTGTGTTTACCATTTCAGAAACTGTTATCGATATCTGCGTTCAGTGCATGAACTATTTGCAAGACTCGGATATTGTCCTACTGTATCCAAAGGTTTCTTTATTGTGAAGACTCTTATTTTGCGATTTTTTTGCCAATTTTAAATTCCAATTTATGGACATAAATGTGTTAAATATTAGTTGACAACAAAATTGTTTAGAAATTTTTAGTTCTCATTGGTGCATCTAATTAGAAGAAAATCTTGTTATACTTGAAATAGTTTTATGCTAAAAAAATTAAGATTTTATTTGGATAGTTTTTTAAATGTGTTTATAATAATTCAAATTGGAAAAGCTTTCCAAATATTTCGTTAAAAGCTTTACTTTCTGTTGCACTAGAAATTTAGACTTTGTGAAAAAATAGAAAAAAAAATGGAATCAGACAAAAACAACACTAATAGGGAAAAATATGCTGATTATAGCGATATTTTAACTGTGATGATTTATTTTACTCGCCAAAAGGAGCGGAAATGATAATCCCCGATATACCAACTCCAGTTAAAGGATTTAAAAGACTGACATATAAAGACTTCAAAAAATCATTGGATTCAGATTCAAATGAAATAAATGAACTGATAGTGCAGACGGATAGCAAAATATAAATGGCCACAAAAAGAAAAATGTAAAAATGAAAACAGGGGAAAATCGTCCTAAAGATAAAAGACCGTGCATTCCTTGTAAAGACAAAGAGAAAAAAGAAATGATAAGGTTGCAACTGCTAAGAAGGCAAAGAATGTGGATGCAAATGAAAACGAAAAAATACCAGAGGAAAATTAGCAACCTTCGGACCATTGGGAATATTGGAAACATTTGAAAATATTATCAATAAATATGGGATTGCGGGTAACACGGCTGAAGAACTGAGAGATTTATTTTTGAATTTTTGTCAAATTTTTCAATAGCCAAAATGAATTCATCCGATGATAATCATAGACCAGCATTCGCAAATGTGGTTAAAAAACTAAACAACGATGGCATAGTGAAAAATAAAAAAAATTCCAATAAAACCAAGTATAACTTTTAATAGAAGAATCCAAGCCTCCAAAAAACTATTGGTGGGAGAAAAAAAGGAATCAAACACAACAAAAAATGATAAACCCGATGAAAAAGATAATAAATCAACACTATTGTTAACCCTTAATAACCTAGAGTTTCAATTTTGATACCAATCTTTTAAACCGAATGTTCACATTACTATTAGTTTTTTTTATAGGTTGGCTGTACGTATTTTACTGTTGTATAATATTCTTTCCAACGAAATTAAAAAAAAAATCAAATGTCATTATTGTTTTTTTTTATCTATGATATATTACTTGCGCGGCAAAGTGAACAAGTAAACACATTTTACTAAAAGTTTTGTTGAATACAAATTTGATATATTTTCTTTTTCTGAAGAATATAAATACTTTTGAGGTAAGTGAATATATTATTTTCGCTATGATATAATTATTTTTTGCGAGTGCATGTTTTACTTGAAGAAACTAGTGCTATTTTTATGAGTATCAATTTTGATACTTCAGGCATTCCGCCCTACATAAAACCTACCTACTAATTCTTTAGCTATTTTTCCCTTCATCTAGTCCCTCAAGCAAACACAGTAATATTAAAAATAAATCACTTTCGTAAATCAGGCTACTAAGGGTTAAGACCTAAAGCAAACCTGCCTACACTGGTGGTTAGATCAATTACAGAGGCAATAGACTCATCGATTAAAATGAGAAAGACATTGGAAGCGAATATCAGCTCAAAGGAGATGGAAATTAAAATCATGGGTCTGAAGCCAGCAATGGGAAATGGAGTTCTGGTTCAGATTGAAACACCGGAAATGGTCATAAAGTTAAAAGATGCAATTAACAGCCATACAAATCTACGAAATGCATACAAGGCTAACCTCCACAGATTAGAATACCTCAAATCATTATATATGATGTGGAAAAGAGTGAGAGTCCCAGGGAGGAGGAGGAATTGGATTTTCACAATCAAATCAAGCGAAGCAATGCCATAATAGGGAACATGCGGGTTCTAAATAGGAAAAAAGGAAGAGGTAGCTCGACTCGCTGGGTTATAAGTTTGGACCCGAAAGCGTTCCGAATAATTAAATATAAAGCAAGACTACAGTGTGGTTTCAGATCGTATAGATTTAGAGAATTTGTGGAACCTCTTAGATATTTTAAATGTCTCAAATATGGGCATGTCCGATATAAATGTATGCAAACAGAAGAAAGCTCTCCGAGTGCTTGGAATTACATTATAAAAATTGCACAAATCAAAATCCAGAATGCAGAAACTTCAAAGAGTATCACAAAAGAACTAGAATTATAATTCGAACGGATCATATTGCAACATCTGAATATTTTGTATTTAACAGGAAGAGAGATCAGTTGATCAAACAGAAGAATTATGAATAATAAACCTTTCAATGGTAATTTTTGGAGTGTAATTCAACATAATATAGGTTGGGGTAAATAAGCAACAAAGTAACTCCCAAATTTGTTTGGGGACAATATTCCAGATTGTCCCCAAGATGTTGACTTGTTACAGGAACCATATGCAGTTAAATGAAAAATAATGGGACTTCCCCTAGGATGAAGAATAATTGCTCACACTTACAAGAAGGCGATAATAGCAGTTAGAAACAAAATTATTTCTGTATTGACAAAATTTACTAGCGAAAATATAGTAGCAGCCAATTTGTTAGTGTGAAATAACGAAATTACTGTAGTATGGGTATACTTCCTATCGACTCACAATAAGGAAGAAATCTTCAGGGAGCTTGAAAATCTGTTTGAACAGTTGGGAACATCATCCATACTTCTAGGAGGGGATTTCAATCTTCGTTATCCTCAGTAGGGAAATGAAATTTCCGATCATAGACCACAAGATGAAACCGGCTCGTTTATAGAATTCATTTTTAAGAAAAACCTTGTTATTAGGAATGATCCACACTTATTGCCAACGTTTCAATTTGCACGTGGAAGAAGCTGGATTGATGTCACCTTATCAAATAAAGACCTGCATGACAGAGAATAGGCGGAAGGTAATCCAAAGTACTCTGAGTGACCATGACTTTTTGGATTTTCAAATTAATATGGGTGGCAAAGTTGTTTCAGCAGAAAATTTAAATTAAGCAAGAGGAAAATTCGAAAAATTAGCTCTCAAGTGGCTGAAAAATATGCTAATATAAGAGAAACAATGCAAAGGATAAAAACTAAAAAAGACTTAGAATTATGAGTTAAGGAATTTACAGAATTCATCCAAGGAATTAGCCAACGATCAAATAGTAAAGAAACGAATCACCTCAGGCTCCCCTAATGGGACACTGAGCTGGAGAAACAAAGAAAATTGACAAGAGGCTTGCAGCATAAATACCAACGATGTAAAAACATTGAAGAGAGAATGAAGTGAAGACAAATTTATATAAAAAAAAGGAATCAATATACAGAGGAATGTTAAGAAATAAAAGTAGAGAATGCTTTGAAAAGTTATGTAGCGAAATAACGAGAATGAACCCTTTTGAGCCACCTTATAAATTAGCGGAAGATAAAATGAAAAGGAAAATAGTATTGCACGGTGTCAAAAAACGGGATGGAACAAAAACCAAAAATACAAAAGAAGCTATTGTGAGATGCCTTTTCAAAGAGGAACAGTCTCAACAAGAAAATAAAAAGCAGAAGAAAATAAGGAAAAGTATTGAGGAATATAAAACAAAAGAAAAATATAAAATATTCACAATAAATGAAATAAGAACAATTATTAATAAAATGGCTAAAAAGAAAACACTTGGATTAGACAACATTAGAATGGTGATGCTTGCTGAAATTAACAGAAAGAATCCATTCATACTTTTATAGTTATACAACAAGTGCTTAGAATTAGCTGGGTTCCCTAATCAGTGGAAGGTAACAAAACTGATTTTAATTCCTAAAACTAATAGACTTAGAGGGCCCTAAATCCTATAGACCAATTCATTTGCTAACAACAGCAAGTAAAATCTTGGATAAACTGATAACTCAAAGAGTAGAGCACTTATTAACGGCACAAAGTAGACTACATCATGATGAACATGGTTTTAGATATAATCACTCTTGTGAAACAGCCCAAAATGCACTATGGAGTAAAATAAATGGTGCGATGAATCAAAAACTAAAAACAACAATTATATCTTTGGATGTAGCTGGAGCATTTGATTCAGTATGGAGGAAAAGCATTTTATATGCCCTTATAAAAATGAATTGATCGAGCAATCTTTTTGAAGTGATTAAAGATTACTTAAGTGAAAGACAATGAATTTACCAAGATGTAGAGAATAATTGGGAATTTATAATGGATAGAGGAGTGTCACAGGGCTCATGAAGCTGGTCGTTATTCTGGAACTTGGTTATGAATTCTGCATTTAAAACCAATCTTCCAGACAACTGCTTTATACTTATGCCGATTATGTGCTACTAATAATCTCTGGAAGAGCAAAAGATGAAATGGAAATTAAAGAAAAACAAATAATTCATAGACTAATGAAATGGGGCAAAATATATAAACTTGAGTTTAATGAAAAGAAAACAATTCAAATGCCTATTAGATTTGGAGAAAGTTTAAAATTGAAAGATCTGCCTAACATAAAAATGGGCAATAACAATATAAATATGTCTAATCAAATTAAATACTTGGAAGTTACATGAGACAGTAAATTAACATTTACGTCGCATTTTAGTAAGGTCAAGAAAAAGTGGATGCATTAACATGTAAACTAGTGACAGTTGCGAATAATTTTTATAGAAAAAGGAAATACCATCTAAGAAGAATCTACACTGAAGCCATTGAGCCATTTGTTCTTTTCGGGCACGGGAGAAGCATTAAATGTAATCCCACGGCGCCCTTCCATCATTATATCTGGGGCATATAGAATCATTTCTACCGAAGCCATTCAAGTGATAAAGGGAATTTTGCCAATGGATCTCAGAGCAACGGAAATATTCACTAATTTTCAAATAAGAACTACTAGTAATAAAGTTAAAATAGGAAACAAATGTTTCAGCAATAAAGATTATGATATGTATTTTGACAAGTTCACCCTGCAGAATGGTTTACTCATGGGTTTCAAATGGAAATCCCAAATACGGATGGAATAGAAATTTTTACAGATGGTTCCAAAGATGAAAATAAATTAGGAGTTGCAATACTAGTATACTACTATGGGAGAGATCGATAAAAGTCTTATCGAACCTAGCCACAAGTTTCCAGGCAGAAATTCAAGCTTTAAAGATGGCCATTGAATACTGTGAAAGGGTGGAGGACGGACAGAAGTGCTCAATTTTTTCAGGTTCTTTGTAAGTCCTGGAAATCATATAATCATGTCACAATTGTAATAGGGAAATATGGACGATGAAAGAAAGGAAAAAAATTGTAAAAATTAACAATGGACAGAGTTGAATTGGATTAAAGCCCATATTGGGATATATGGTAATGAAAAGGCGGATCAATATGCAAAGTTGGCTGCACAAAAAAAGAGTGTTGATGTAATTGTTCCCAAATCAAATGGTGTCTTAAAATGGGAATTAAGAGAAGAAATAAAACTACAATGATTTGACAGATGGTATATGTCCAAAAAAGGAAGAGCAACTTACGACTTTATTCCTAATCCAGAAATAAAAATAAGAAAGTACCATCCACTGGTAATCCAAATTATATCAGGACATGGCAGATTTCCTGCAGATTTCCAAAGATTTGGAAAAATGCAGGAAAATAAAGGCATTTGTGGAGGAATCGGTACTGTTTACCACTATTTAAAGAAATGAATAGAAATCCGGAAAAATTAAAGTTGAAAATAATGACTTAAGTACAGTACTGATGGTACCAGGTAATCTTAAAACTCTGAAGGACATGATGTCAAAAATTGTTAGGTTTTTACCAACTGTTTGAAAGTGTTCGGATTTCTGTTGTGAAACGAGAATTTGAAGAAATATTTAGAATTTCGCGGAGATTTTCTTTTAGTGATGGCCTGTTCTTTGTTTAATAGGAAGATGAGGAGGAAGGTCAGTAATTGACCACTTTGTGGCCAATTACCTCGAAGAGAATGTCAGTTTGACAAATCGGTCAATGTAAAGATGCCCAACTCTAAAGACAGCAGTCGGCCACAACAAATCCTGTTGATACTGCTACGTTCAGTGGTGGCGGGGTGGTCGGCTGTACACAAGAAAAAGAAGTTTCGAATACACCAATTTCACAGTATTTTATTACGTCATTATTTTACTATACAAAGGAATGGATTGGATTGTAGATTTTATTGGCAAAAGAGCCAGAAAAGGCCATCCTGCGCCTACAAAGGAATGAGTGAAAGTTTGAAGTATACCGTATGGGCCAGAATTTTAACAAAGGAACCTGTACAATAGCAAATATTAAGTATATAAGGTATCTCCTCTAGTCTGCCTCTAATCCAATAGCTGATTTTTAAACCGTGAGAGATATACATATATTTCTAGTTGAAAAAATCCTCTAGAAGTCGTAAATTATTGTATTTTATATTGTTGGAAAATAAATGTGCTGCCAAAAAAATAACGATGTCTAATGTTGCGTACAGTTTCACTTTTCTATTAGTCATCCTTAGTAAAATATTCTCGACTCTCAATTATTTTAAACAAAAATATTTCTTTCCTTCTCCTTTCTAAAACTGACAGAGTGAAATCAAAAAATCACTATTTGAGACGAATTTCCGCCATTTCACTGGCCGCCTGCAGAATGATAAAGCAATCAACTCATAGCACTTCCGATCGTTGATTTGCTTACAACAGTGAAGTTCAAATTTGCAAATCTGACTATTAAAATGTATGCTGAATCTCATCCTTCTATTTCTTTGCCTTTTTGGGTTATTGTATCTATATTCACAAGAAGGGACAGACAAAAATACTACACACAAATAGATTTAATCAAATTTTTTGACAGAAAGTGGAATTGTGTTATGAAACCTTATACAGTACACCATCCGTCTAAATCTTTGCGTTTTCGAGCTATTGTATTTACGGACAGACATCTTTTAAAAAGTGGGGAGGGTGAGGATTAGGATCTTGAAAGGTCTAAAACATAGAGATTGATTGAAATGTTTGATGATCATGAGAAAGGAAGAAAGAAGCACCGTTGTTTAAAATATGCCATTAAACCAAAGAACAACATTAACTTTTTCATTTAATGTTAATCAACTTTTTCACTAATTTAATTTCCATGCCTTAACGAAGGACTGGAAATAAAGTATTTCTTTCAAACTAAAGGAAACATATATTGTTCACTAAATCATGGCACTTGCCCGGTATATCTGAATGGCCAACCATAGCGAACATGAGAACTAAGCTCAGATATAAAATACCCATTACCAGTCAAGCTCCAATTCCTCCCATATGAAATACTTCATGTCATCAGAGATATGGATAATGTAATCACACCACCACTACTGTACTCTTGAAGGAAGCAGGAACCTTCATAATTATAATGTGTCTTTTCACTCCCATATTTGAGATCCTCACTCCTTGGAAGGACTTAGTCAAAAGGCATAAAAGATTCGGAAACTGGATTTAAACACCTAGTTTCTTTTGTTTTTCTCACAAAAATAATTATAATTTTAAATTTTAAATAAAAATGTATTTCCATTATGTATAATGCTATTAATTTTTTAATAATGTAAAACTTCCAATCTCTAAAATTATTGCAAAGCCCAGCCCAGACAAACCAATCTCTCTCGACGTCTAATTCCCATTACTTAACATCCACTCTAACTTCATTGAAAAGTGAATTCCTTATTTATCTCCGACTTTTTTTTTCCAGTCAAAATGATGCAACGAAATTTAATTCGCTATTCAATTAGAGTTAAAAGAGTGAAAGTTACTTTTGTCAGGATATCGGCTCGTTGCCTTTAAAAATACTTTTTCTGAAAATCAGAACTTTTTAATTTCCCTGACTAAAAGATTCCCAAGTAGTTTTTCGCATTTTTATTGATTGTTCAATACTGAATGCGCTATTTATGTTTTTACAGACTAAAGATATGCCGAAAAGAAGATATTAAAAAACTTTTTTAATTATGCTAAATTAAAGAGTAATCCTTCGTTCCAGTGCTGTCGAAAAATTGATATTTTTAAAATTGGTTCCCTTTCTTTTTACTCTACCGGAAGATAAAAAGAAACTAGGAAAAAAAATTACATTAAAATTCGGAGTAATCAATGGAAGAATTTGAGACAGAAACGAAGAAGACTGGTCATCTTGATATTGGGGGGGGGGGGGGGCTGCTCAATTAGGCTGAATGATTTTAATTTTACTTCAAATACGAATGTAGTCTTTTTTTTAACTCTGATTTATTTTACCATCGCAGCCAGATCACCAGTATTCTCAGAAGCATAATGAGAGTTCAATTTTGATTAATATTGGAAACCCGTAACAAAATACTATATATTATTTCATCTAATGTAGAAATCATTAAACAAGAACTGATTCTATTAGTTCTGCTATATACAAAATATTATTTAAATAGTGTAAAAATAATTGTACAGTCGCCAACAAAAAAATGTAACACTGTAACTTTGTTATTTATTATGGCATCTTCACAAGTTTGATGTCGATGGAAATGATTCTAGGGGAACAGATTTGATGAGATTGACAAACTGATTAACCGAGTTAATTAACATAGTAGTTAATTGCTATCCCGAAATTTAGCCATCAAATCTATCAGGGTTTTTTATTTTTTTACTGAATTGATTTGTTATAATAAAATTTTATGGAATTACTCCATAAAACAATTTTATATATTATAATATTTTGTATTAATTATAATGTATTTATTTATCATGATTTATAATTATAATAATAAATATTCCCTAAAATAATTTAATGAAATTATTTTATGCAATTATGATAATTTCGTAAGCTATACAGTTTTAAAAAATGACGCTCTCAGCATTAAATGAATCGTGTGAACTTTCGGCGATATCTCGGTAATTATTGTATATTTTTTTAAAAATTTTTTAACTCACCTAAAGTAAAATATCATATTTCATAAAGTCATGAAATAAATGCATAATTAACACAAATTTAATATTTTTTAGGAATTTTTAAAGATGAGTGCGAAAAAAGTGAATTGTAACATTGCAAAATTGACATGCTGAAATTCCGGAATCCAAAAAATTGTAACCATACTCTACATATTTATCGAAATATTTACAAAAATTATAAAATTTCCACCGCCGATTTGTTCAGCCCTCTTTTAGAGGGACCTTATATTAATATTATTTGTATTTATAGATATACTGTCGATGAAGATCAAGCTTTAATGGCCATTATATTATCACAGTTAGTTAAAAATTAAATTTATTTTCAGGTCAGACGATTTTAATTCAATATGAATTTTCAATGCAATATGAAGGCTTAATTCATATTGAATTGACGATTTTAATTCAATATGAAGGCTTTTTTCCAATGCAAACGCCATAAAATGTGATCATAGGACAGATTGACTGCTGAAAAGTTTAATTAATTTTTACCTTTTTTTTAGGCAGTTATTGTTTGCAAGTAAATGAAATAGAGATCAAAGGAAATCCGTATCATTTATTACCATTCAGTAAATTAATTAACGCTAAAATAAGATAATTAATTAAAATCTATTTATATAATTAATGGTTTATGGTGAGCACTCATTCATAAATTTCTTTAATTAGGTTGAAGCTTAATTAGATTCCCTCAAAGTTATGAAGTAATTTTCTTTTTAAAATTGCGTTTATGAAAAAACATAATTTTCAAATCTCTGGTTCGAGATACTGCAGTATGATAATGTGCTTGGCTCAAATCGTCTGAATTACAAGAAGAGCCGTTGCATAACAGAAAGAATGTCCATCACTCTGTCGTTCTTACAGTAGTAAACTTAGTTATTCTTCTATACGATTAACAGTTTTTTCCGCTTGAAAATAATTTATGCTTTAAATAAAAATGGATCATTTCATTGGCTTAAAATGTCTTTAAGTTATTCGCATCACACCAATCAACGACTTTGAAGGGAAAAAAAGAAAGGGCTAAGCAATGTATTTTATTCGCTATAAAAATTTAGGTTTATGTTGATTTCTTAGGGCAAAATCAATCAAAAAAGCCTAAATGATGAATTGATTTTAAAAGTAATGGAAACGCTTCAATATTTAAATAAAAAGAACAAAGTTTTTATATTTTTATAAATCATACTCATATTAAAGAAAAATTTGAATCGTGTTGTTTTTTCCTCTGAAATTCTTGTAATAAAAAAGCGAAAAAAGTCTTATTTTGCTATTAACAAGATGATATTTCTTTAATATACGGTCCTCGTTAGGTTAGCTCTTTTGGGGCGGAGTTTTCAGGACACAAAATTAAGTATATCTCAGAAATTACTACAAATTTCGGAAAGAAATTTGATATACATATAAAAAAAAGAACCCTACTGAATAGCATAATTTAAAAAATCTCGATTTCTGTAATGGAAAAATTTTGCTAATTAACTGCTATTGTTAATTAATTGTTATTGCTTTGTTAATTAACTGCTATTTCAAAATTTACTATGTTAATTAGCTCGTTTAAACAGTTTCCTTATCTCAACATATCTGCCCCTTTAAGCCATTTCCTTCTATTTTAATTTTGTGAAGATGCAATAATAAATAACAAAGTTACAGAGGTATTCCATTTGTTGTTGTTGACGACTGTATGAAAACTGCCTACACTCATTTCATTGGTGTATAATATATTATTTCATTTAGTGTAGAAATCGTTGTACGAGAACTGCCTTTACTTATCTCCACTGCATACAAATATTATTCCATTTAGTGTAGAAATCCTTAAACGAAAATTATCTCTATTTTGTTCTATTGAATATAACATATTTTCCCTTTAATACAGAAATCATTGTACGAAAGTTCCATCGTATATAATATCTTATTTCATTTGGATTAGAAATCATTGTACAAAAACAGTCTCTGAGTAGTTCTATTGTTCAATTTAGAAAAAAAAGGAGGGAAAAAGTAAGCGGGGAATGCGTGAAGCGATGCATTTATAATTAATTTCATAATTAAAAATTTGACATAAATAATTAGCAACATAAATAGCCAGGAAGAATGCTTCTCGGCTTTTTTAGTTTTTGAGGGTGAATCAATAAGTAATGCACATAATGTTGAACATAATAATAAAAAATGCAGTGGATGACGTTATGAAACAGAGATGAAAGTATTGCCAATTTGCTGCCTCTCGACGTAACTTCAATTTATTATGACGTATTTGTCTCTCACTGTTTCTGTTTGAAAATCGAGATCGCATATGAATACGATGGAAATAAAGCCACTGTCGCACGGCCCATTTGATGCAGTCGTTAGATTTAAGCTTCTAACTGCCGATTAACCTTTTTATGAGAAGAAAACCTGAAAATTACATGTCCGATCTGTATTGTGGGTGCTCCAAAATTTCTTTGTAGTTTTGCATGAACTGTTCCCATAACTTGCCATAAAGCAATCGGAGCATAATACCTTCAGGTTTTCAACTGTTTGGGGCCATGAAGAGGTTACTCGATTGTGAGAGGCTCGACTCTTGACAACGAACTTACACAAGGGACGAGAATGCGCTGTACTCGCAGTCGTCGACGACGACGTATTATGAGATCTGTATTTTCAAACTGATCCAGCACTAGAGCAAATGCCTCAACATGAATGACAAATATGTCGAAAAGTATAATCGTCATTCATAACGGTACTTCCATTTACTTCTCATATTCTCAGTTATTGCACTTTTTATTAATGTATTCAAAATTATATGCGTTAGTTATCGATATTTCCTTGTATTTACAGAATATAAAGAGTTCTGTGTGTTAGCTTTGCCATAGGGTGAAGATAATAGCTTGAATTTTGCGTCTTTGGATTCCTTTCCATTGCCCGATTACCGTCATGATTGCCTGCTGGTAAATCCTCGGCTTCGGTACAGGAGAGTTCTGCCTTCGAAATCCGACTCCATTAAAGAACCTCTGATTTGATTTGCTTTGATTTGTGAGGTTTCTTGGCGCAAGAGCCACATTTGGCTAAGCTGCGCCATGCAAATGGTAATAAAGAACCTCTGTGTAAACGATTCAGATGCGCGTTAAAAACACTCGGGCTAACTATTGAGTCTTCCCAATAGTGAGAGAGGCAGCAGGCTCAGGTGCTGCCATTGTCATCTGACTACGGTTCAAATTTGCAAAGTTCGTTCTGCAAGTGCCATCGTAGGGTTTCGAAATGGAGGTGAAATATTTTAGTGGTCAGATTAGGCCCAAACTTTTTATAAATCTCTATTAATGACAAAACAAAAGGTTAGCTTTGTTTTAATAATCGTGTTCACATGTGCGGAACGAAATTTAATACAAAGATACAATTCGGATGACAAAACCATCAGTTATCGTGTGCACAGACAATTATCATTAAAAAATAACTGTTTGGGAGTCAGAGAGATCTAATGATGATCATGCTAATCTAATTCATGAAAATCTCGAGGACGAATTATTTCAAGCTTGTAGCATTTTCTCTTTGTATACTTCGTATACGATAAAGTAAAAATACTTTGTAGCCGATAGCTTACATCATTCTTGAAGAATTCTAAATACCCTTCCTGTATATAATTTTTGATGAAGCGTCAGGCACCTGATAAAAAATTTACGTAGATGCCCCCCCCCCTCCTGGAGTGCAGCAACAATGGAAAAGTGTTACGTTCCTGCTCAAAATGCCACACGTAAAAGTGTTTAAAGATGCTTCGAAATGAATGCAGTAGATTAGTGGTATAGAAGCTGGTTTGAACCTGGATGTGATTTTCATTCAAATATATTATAGTTAGATAATTCTATTTTAGAATAAATCCTATCTTATAATCATAAGTAAAACTTAGTTGTCTCAATAACACTTTTCGTAATATATTCTGTTTTTATGGATAAGATTTAATCTGTAATATCGCAATTATTTTTATTATATAAGAAACTTTAAATAATCGCATATGTCCTTGTCACGATTATAGCATATTTAATTCACATTGAAATTTCGTTAATTCATTCATTTTTACTTTGGAATTAGTTGATAATTTGTCTTTTCGCCGGGTTTCATTAAGTGTCTGTTCACTTAGTACTAAAATTTCGCCTTTAATTCACATTTATAACTGAAAATTGAGGTCAATTATAATTCGTTTCATTAGTTAAATAAATCTATACTTTGTATGCTCAGGAATCACAAATGAATAATTTTTATGACTATTCGAGGGGCTTTAAAGTTGAACAATGTCTTCGATTTAAAGGGCACTAAAAAAATCCCCTTTTTTCCAAACTTTGAGCTTATTAGATGTAAACTGCATTTCTTATTTTGGAGGGATTGAATGCAGCTATTGTATTAGAAACTGTTATATAATGATTTTCTATTAAAAGAAATTGCTTAGATAAATTATTTTCTTCATATAATTCTAAATTATATATATTAAATTTTTTATTGCAATTATTATTAATTTATTTATTAAAAGTTTTAATTTCCCATTTGTTTTAAGTAATTTATTTAAAATTTTATGGATTAAAAAACTTCACTGACATTTTTAGTTTAATATTAGTTTCAGATTAGTAAAAATTTTAATTTTATCCCGTCAGCTTCGAATTAGCCAAGTTCCACTATATATATTTCCATAAAACTAATTCTCCAACTTTTGCAATTGAAAATATATTTTCCTGAGTTAATTTTTGTCTGAGCCTTAAGCAAACAAAAAGATCTCGCTTTATTTTGCAATTTATTTCCACCTACGTCTCATTTTTTTTTTCTCTTTTCTGTCAAACTTTTCAAGATGAAATATGCTTTACTTGTACATATAGTGTCGGATGAAAAGATGTGAGCAACTCCATCATCCGTCTTCATCCTCATCCATCTGGAAAGCGAGCAAAATATTTTTAACTCATATGATCGATTCAATTGTCGTCATATTAAATCTACCTACACGATTTTCAAATTTATCGAAACATTTACTATTTTAGTATCGCTTTTTTTTTTTTGAATTTTGGTTCTCTTTGCTAGAAATATTGAACCAATAAAAAGGTTATTTTGTTAATCTAAGTTTGAAAAACAGTTTAGATAAACAATGAAACTATTTGTCTGTGTCTTTTTGTTGGAGTATTTCAGGTAACGATCAATGATACGAATCAAAGGACTTTGGCTTCATTTTTTATTTAATTCATTGATATCGATATTTAATTTTAAATGTTCTGTCGACATTATTATAGGAAATATAAAAATCAAATAAAATAAAGATGAATACACCGACAGTTAGCATTTTACATTCCTTATTTTCTTGCATTCTTTTTTCTTTACCTTCTCATAAATGAAGGACAAGAGGATCGAAATTAAATTTGGCCTAATCAGAACAATCTGTAGCTACTAACTAAAATACGAATTGATTCGATAATTTGTAGATAGATTATTCAAAGGACACGCCGAAAGATTCCTAAAAAAATTCATTTAGGGGAACACAAGATATTGAAATAAAAAAAGCGGCAAATTTCAATGCAAGCGTGTACATACTATTTAGAGATGTAGCGTATATTGTTCAATGTGGGTCCCGTCTTTAGGGTATAACATATTAAGACCATCAACGGTTTGTTCAGCAACTAACCTCAGCTGATCACCAGTGATTTGTCGCACATATAATGTTATACGGTCCTTCACGTCAGCCAAAGTTGCAACATTCCCCGATAAACTAAAATCTTTAAATGGCGTAACCAAAACTCATACGGTGTGAGATCAGGAGAAAGAGCCAGCCAATGAGTGGGACCTTGCAACAAGTTTCAGAAAGGACAGTTAATTACTCTGTCGTCGGTAAAATGTTGCTGCGAAAACCTCTGCACACAGAGTCCATTTTGTGGAAGGGTATCATCCTGCATAAAAGTAGTAGGTGAAACGCATTGCAGCTGCTAAAGTTCAAGTACGACGAAGTTGTTGAGCATGTCATGATATCGAAAGGCCATTACAGAGCATATTAAAGGACAATAATCGGGATTTTCTTTGAAAAATAATGGTCCATTGATAAATTAGGAACAAAATCTGCATCAAGCGATATGTTTAGATGAATGTAGAGGAGTTGTCTGGAATGCACGCGGATTTTCCATGACTTAAATTCACCAAATCTGGGTATTCACCGTTCAGTTGAGATAAAAATTGTGCCTCGTCACTCCACAGGATGTTCCATGGCCAGAAATCATCCACTTTTATTTCGGTATTAAAAGTCAGTGCAAAAGATAAGCGACATTCAATGTCAGTACCGAGCATTTGCTTATACGGAAAAAAAGGACACTATTTTTCACAGTATCTCCTCACTGTTGCATATGATACAAATTGTCGTGGCAATGCACGTGCACTACTGATTGCATAAAAACTCATCAGTGACTGATCGACAACGGTCGTTGCTACTTCTGAAACGACTTCTGAGCTCATCGGCTTTCGCCTTCTAACACGTTAAACGCATAACGACCTTTTTTTTTTTTTTTTTTTTTTTTTCAAATAGAGATGTCAAGTCTCTCACACATTCAAGGTCGAAATTCACAAAGAGTTACTACTGCATTTCCTTGGTTTTCATAAAAGAGTTTCATAATTAACGCACTTTCTGAGAAACTAATAACCATCGTGACTGAAAGAATGCTACTCACACAATCTTTTCCTTTTCATACCCAGAACTTACGCTAAATCCATCTGCTTATGCAAATCAGATTACTTCACTTGCAGTGCCTTAATTATCTTTCTTTGTACAACTATTCTAAAGCTAAATGCAAAAATGAGAGTTCAAAACTTTTATTTTAAATTCCATAACGCTTGAAAATACTTAAATAGTCCCCAGGATTTATTATATGCCTTTTTAAGCCTTTTGGCTTTAAAGCGCCCTCTAGCAAAATAATTAATTATTAATTTTATTATTAATCTTAAACCAATTATTTTTCCTGAATATTCCGGGTAGACTATCCTTTGAACAGTCTATCGACAAATTTTCAAATAAATCCGCATTTTAGTTAGAGCTTTAGTTGAATAGGCCAAGTTTGATTACGATCAACTTGCACATAAATTTTCCAAATATTTTCGTTTTCTTCATTATAGAAATTTTCCAAATAATCCTCAAATCCGACAAACAACGCGTCCCATATAGTGATTGTAAGGTGAAACAGTCTAACAGACTCAATAACAAATAACGATGTTTATTCAACACAAAATCCCGAACACACAGCCAAAGTGCACTCAAGAACAGCATTCACAATAAATAACAGTACCTAAGCAGCAAATACACTGAAGAGCAAAAAAAAAATAATAATAATAATAACTGGTATAGCAAGTCGTACGCAAATAACGGGTGTGTTCAACCTATCAGAGTAACGCGATGCAATCGACAATGCGTATATAAGACAGCAGGTATCTGATTCTTGCTGTTAATGGTAGGTTATCAAGATTTAAGTGATTTTCAACGGAGACTAATCGTCTGCGCACGAGAGATGTGGCACAGCGAGTTTCCAAAAGCGACGAAATTTGGATTTTCGAGCACTGCCATTTCAAAAGTGCACCACGAATATCAGGTTTCCTGTAAAACTTCAAATTTCCAACAGCGGTAAAGCCGGAAAAAGACCTTGACAGAACGGGATCATCGACAGCTGAAAAGAATCGTTACATGAGATAGACATTTAACACTTCCTCAAATTGTTGCGGATTTTAATGCAGACCCATCAACAAGTGTAAGCATATGCAATGTGCAACGTACCGTATTTAAGGACATTCACTGTCGCAGACCATCTCGTGTACCATTGGTTGACTCAGCGACACAAAGCTCTATGCCTTGCCTGGGCTCTCCATCACTGTCATTGGACTCTTAATGATTAGAAAAACGTTATCTGGTCCGACGAGTCACATTTCCAATTGTATCGGGCGGATTGTCATTTACTGGTGTGGAGAAAACTTCATGAATCCATGGATCCCTCATGCCTACAAGGAATTATTCAAGCTAATGGAGGCACGGTGATGGTATGGGGCTTGTGCAATTGGAATTAAATGGGACCGTTGTTTCGTCTAGACTCGACCATGATAGATCAGCAGTACGTTAATATCCTTTCTGACCACCTGCATCCATTCACGTCCAGTGTGCATTCCAACGGACGTGGACAATTCCAACCGGATAATGCGCCACCCCATAGGTCTACAGTAGCTACCAAGTGGCTTGAAGAGCATTCTTCTGAATTTCGTTCCCTTTCTTGGCCACCTTATTCCCCTGACATGAGCATTATCGAGCATATCTGGGATGTTTTGCAAAATGCAGTCTTCAGGAGATCTCCAAGTGAGCATAATATCTAAAAAACGTAAAAAGCTAGACAGATAAAAATTCGGTGGTGCATAGGTTAAACATCTAAAATATAAATTCTTATCAAATTTTGAACCATATTTGTCAAAGAGTCTGTTAGGCTGTACTTTCGTATGCATGTAAACGCGATAACTAAAATATGTAATTCATAAAAAAAAATTGGTACACTGTTTTAGTATCAAAGATATAAATCTTTTTAAATTATGAAATAAATCTGTCAAAAGACTGTCAATTAATATATTCTCAAGCATGTAAACTTGGTATCACAAAAATGGCAACGACTTAGATTAATAAAATTTAATATGTGATCTTGTTATTAAAATTGCATTTCTGTGCTAAATTTTGGTTCCAATCGGTCGACAAAAACTAATCCAAAATATATATATATATATATTCGGTTTTCTTCCCAATTCTATGCGAGGCACAAAACTCTCATATGTGGAACTCTGCAAATAAAAATCTGATCATTCTTGATGTTCACGGCTCACAATTGTGCTCAGAGCAGTCATTTTTTATTCTTGAGAGAGGAAGGATATCATCTTTATTACGAAGTAAGCTAAAAAGTTGCGGAGAGACTACTCTCAAAAAATTATTAATTATTCCCACTTGCTTTTCCCCACTTCCTTAGCATTTATCGCTTTTCAATAATAGGGTGTACAAACATTATTGCACATATTTAACCAATCAAGCGCAAAGGAATCAAACAGAGGTGTATATGTTAAAAAGGGGAGAGAAAGAAGAAGAAATGCTGAAATATTATAATAAATACAAAGAGAAGAAACTGATTACGTTTGAAAGCAATGAAAACAATGATCTATAAGAAGAACGAGCGGGTATGTGTGTGTGTGTAAAAAATTAAATTGCCATGGAAATGAGAAGTTGCAAACTTTTAAGTGATAAAATGAGAAACATTGCAAAATCATACAAAAACTGTTCGATGGAACCAGGCACATCCCACTAGTGACTTTTCCACGCACTCTTTTTAATTAATTAGAAGCATTCCAAATACTTCGCACGTTTACTATATTACAAAAAATTTCTCATTTGACATTTTAAAATGAAAAGCAGTTTTTGAATATTTTAGATTCTACCTCTTATCATTTTGAATCTTCATACATTCCAGTCGATTTTCGAAACTACTGAATTCCAACATTTTGACCAGCTAGTTATTTTAGTTAATATAACGTCCTTTTAATCTAAAAGTGGGCTATTTTCGGACAGAACTCATCCCTTTTATGTTTTTCTCAGATGAAAAAGAATGGCACCCTGAGTTGCTTCAATCTTCAAACTTTTTTTTATATGAAACACAGAACTGTAAAGAAATTCAAAACTGCAACACATTAAGGAAGAGAACGAAAAATTAATTACAAAACTCTATTTTTAAAGTCATGAACGAAATTCAGTTTACAAAAGTTAATATAATTCATTTTTAAATACTCTTTATTAATGTATTAAGAAGTTGAAATTATTTTCTACCTTTTAGACCTTAATTTAGAATTCATTTTAATAAATAATATAAAATAAAGAAATAATGTTTTTTTAAATTCATTAAGAGGTTGCTTGAATGGAATCAAAATTTAATTAAAGCAATCGATTAATTGATACATAAGTTTTGAAATAGTGAACATACTAGTCTAGAAAATCTAGAACACGCTATTTCACAAAATTTCTCATCAAAAAGTGGGATGAAAATGAATTTTAAAATTTCATGTAAATGTACTTACGTACGCACTTTTGTGTATGCGTGCATGTTAGCACTCTACGAAGCAGATCGTTTGTGCAAGAACAGCTAAAATTAGCGCTGATATATTTTGGAGGTGCAACTCATAGCGATTTTTTTCAAACTTTTAACTAGTTAAAAATTAAGTGAGATTTCCTGCGATAACCCTTAAACATATTATTGAGCAAAACTGAATGTTGCACCATTTTAAGATTTAAGAAATTTTGATACCAATTTAGTTACTATGCAGATTTTTTCTAAATTTTGGTAATTTTCAAACTATTTTTTTGCATAATTTTCAATAATGTATTTCATTATTGTAATAAAATTCAAACTGTTTCATTGGTCCATCAAATATTTAATCGCATAATATTCTGCCATTGTTGAAATATTAAAAAGAAGAAGAATTCTGTTTAATATTCATGTAGTTTACATAACGAATTAGAAAGTGAAGTTATAGTACCACAAATCTTATACAGTAGAATATAGGTTTTAATAGCATTATGATGTCATAGGACTTACCTCTATTAAGATGGTCCATGCACACAAGAGCTGGCACAAAGCTATTAAAATAACACGGTTTTGATGTCTGACATAGTTTGATGCTTAAAAATATTTTCTTGAAAAATCATAAACATTAATCCATGCATATTAGATTTAACTGAAAGCACGCTTAACCACTATTTCCAATTGGTCGCCGAGGATAGATAGTGTTAAATAAAAGTGTATAAAAATAACTAATTTATATTTAAGGGCACAAAATTCATTCTTAAAATTGGCGGCTCAGAATAGTGGATAACAGTAAACCAATACATAACAGAAGTGAAAAATGAAGGACAAAAGAGCAGTATTGGAAAATGGGTATTTTGAAAAGTCTTTTAGAAAAAAAATGAACTGTAGTGCTTCAAGTAAGAAGAAATCTTTTTTTAGAAACTACTGGTTAATTTTCCAAACTGTCAGTAGCCAAAGCTAAGTCTTCTTTCATAGAAATATGAGTCCTATTGACAAGAGAAGAGGTAGGCGGGGGGTTAATCCAAGAATCTTGGCACCACATAGGGGACAGAATTATAGCCAAGAATTCCGGAAATTATATCCCCTATAACACTGTGTGGGCGTTGTAGGATTAAGGCGTCCATCGAAGATTCTGTTTCTTAGGGTCGGAGAAAAAATAAGCCAGACACCATACTTTGAAATGTCTTGTAATATCATCCCAAGACATAACAAATAATCAGCAGGACCTGAAAATAGATTGCTTGAAGCGGATATTGGGTGAAGTAGTTACTGCGAAATATTTTTTTTTTTCCTTGCTTAAAATATTGTTTAGTTTAGAAATACTTTTATTTGACTTGTCTTGTTTCATGTTTGTAACGATGGAAATTTGTAATTGTTTATCCCCTCATTTCCCTATGCGCAAGAAATTTAAAGTTTAGTACACTTGTAAATTCTATATGAAAATACATTTTTATATTTTTATAACTTAATCATTAATTACATAAAATTTTCATTTCTTTTCTGTGGTGACATCTGGTAGCGAGTTTAAGAAAAAATATATCTCAAGATAAAATTAAAGAATGATAATAATAATAAGTATCTGCTACTTAGTACACTGATAAAATAATCAATTGTATTTTTGTTGCAATGTTCATGATTTAAATCTCGTTGCTTAGTTTTATTCTAAATAAGAATTATTCATTCTAATAATTTGAAAGATTTAAATACAAGAAAATGATAAATTAAATAAAAGCGGTTCTTAAAAAGCACATTTTTATTAATATACAAAATAAGTTGAAATGTTTAAATTTAATTTTTACTCGATATTTAATCCATAAATTATAGTTCATTTTTGTTCATAATATCGTTTGAAATCAATTTTTTTCTCAAATTTGCTATGACGCGGAGCCATTTATAAGGAATTACAATTTTAATTAAAGTGAAAATTGGTGAACTTGAGTGAATGAAAAGTCTATTTCATTATTTCAACTTTTTAAATACGAAACAAATCAAATTGGATCAATATGAGAAAAAAGATAAAATTTTTTACAATAGTTTTTATAATTTAATTGTGTCATTTATGCATTAGTTGATGAGTCAGTTTTGAGAATGAGTGATCATTTTTACTCAACCAATAGTCCATAGAAATTTGAGGGATTTCAAGCAATTTTTGTATCGAATGATAACATTTATAGATTTCTAAGTTTTAGTTTAAAGTTTAACAATATTAATAATTCGATGCATGACCAATATGCAAAAAGTTAAGTTTTTTAATAAAAGAATAATATTTAAAAGAATATATTAACCTTGCTAATGAACTTTTCAGGACCAAGCCTTGTTTATTATTTCTCAATAATAAATGCTTGTCTGTTCGAAAATTATTATTCATCGAAATGTTTGGTACATCAAGAAGAACTTTTCGCTCATGAAACGGTTAGCTTCACTAATAAAAGTAATATTAATACTATGATTGTATTCATGGGTATATTTATTCGGATAATGAATGAAATTTAAAGAATGTTTGATTACAAAATGTTTGACTAATCTGTAGTTTCGTGATAATGTACCAACTTTAATTCCATCTTTTAGAAGAAGATCTAATAATGACGAAATAAAATGTATCAAATTGATCAAGAAATTTTTAGCTACAAAAAATTTTAACTCTTTCGAAAAAAATTATATTAATGTATCTTTAAGAAATTTCAATTTATTTTAAGTATGGAGATTTAAAAATAAATAAATAGGTTTATTTTACTCAATGCATTCTCTTATAAGTTTTAGTACAGACGCTTAGTTTATTTCGAAATTTTATTGCACAATTGTTTATTAAAAATGCTGTGTGGTATTTGCTTATTAAAGTTAATTATTTGCTGAAATATGATTATTAAACTTACATAACAATTATAATTATTATTAGCTTATTTATTAAATTCCTTTCGGTTCATACCATGCTACCACACGAATATTATGTATAGTGCAGAATTAGCCCTTTTTACAGACTTTACAAGGGACCTGTAAAATATTGCTGCAATCTGGGGAAAATGTAAAACTTGGAAAGTCACTTACCTTAATGCCGGAAGCGTAAAAGCGGAGTAATGTAGTGCAAATAAAAGCGAACAATCTTTAATAATAAAATTAAAAGATAAAATAGTAAAAAAAAAACCCATACTACTTCAAACTTTCAGGAAACAAACAATTTTACTATAAAAGAGAAAGCTTAGAATTATATTTGTGAGATTTTCTTAACACCCTATACTTTTTTGTTCCTTTTCGATTTTCTTTGTTAGAAATCAACAAAGTAAAAAAAAAAATTGATGGAAAGTGTTTTCCTTCCATTTGCACAGCTGTTTTTGTTGCTTACCAATGTACTGTTTTTATGTTACTATAGAAATTCATTTTCTTTTCTTTCTTTGTTGATTGCAATAACAATGATTCTTACAAATTCTAGTATCTTAACCAAATATTTATTTATCCCTTCCATATAAAATATTGTCAATTTAATGAAAATTATATGAACCAAAATATTTAAGAATGAATGAAAAGCATTTCAATTTTTCACTTTTTATGTAAATTTTTGGTGTTAATTTTATGCAATAGAACTTGACTAATTCGAACGCTTTTTATTCAAATTCGTTGTAATTCGCTTTTTTCTACTGATCCATTAAATATAATCTTAAGATATCGTATATATTTGGAATTTAGTTAATCAAAAATAAAATTATAAAAAAAATGAATTCTCCAACTTTTTTCATTATTCAAATAGGTCGTCCCTCAGTAACCATAAGTGAAATATTTTTCAAGACCTTCAGTTCATTTGATGACTTAATTATGCTGTAGAATTTGAATCAAATATATAAAAGCCACTACAATAAAAGAAGCAATGAAAATGTTCTCGCTTTTAAAAAGATTTTATACACATTAGATATGAATTGTGTTTATTTGAAAGTTTTACTGTACAATTTTTCTATTTAATGAGATTAAAACTGTTTTGATTAAAATTATTTACTTACCTATATAATTCATTTTGAAACTTATCAAATTTTGTATTATTATTACTACTTTATTAAAATTAACATTTATTTATTTATTTATCATGCTTTATTAACTAGAGAGGATAAATATTAAAAGTAAATCCTTATTGCCATATTAATTTAAAAATCATTACTTTTTCTTGCTGTACTCTTTTCAGATACCTATTTTTTTTTAATTCCGATATCTGATTAAATCGAATTTTTATTGAACTTCCATCAACTTCTATTTAGCTGTTTCATTAAATAAATAATTTTTTTACGAGAATGTTTCGTCATATATCGACTCAAAAGAAGTCATATTTGGAATAATGATAGAAAAACTTTAACAAATAATTAATCTGCATCTTTTTTTTAAAGCCTACACAGAAGAAATGCTCCGAGAGATGAATTCCATTCCAGAATTTCAACTGACTGAGGTTCAATATGCTCTTCTGAAACAAAGGATGAAGTCCCTTTATGAGCATATCCGGCATCATCCGGCTTTGCATCAAAGATATATGTGGGTTGGGAAAGGACGTCCGGATATAGACCCTGATATCAACACTTCTTCACAACCGATGAGACAAGTGAGTCGTATTCGTTTATATACGAATTTTCCCGAAACTGAATAATTAAAACTGAATCTTAAAACTTAAACTAATTTCTTTATTTTGAAAATGCTCGAAAAATTAAACATTCTGGTTTACAATGTCAAGAATAGAGTTTCCCTATCTTAATTAACTTGTAATTTCAAAAAGAATAAAAAAACCTGATATCAACACTTCTTCACAACCGATGAGACAAGCGAGTCGTATTCGTTTATATACGAATTTTCCCGAAACTGAATAATTAAAACTGAATCTTAAAATTTAAACTAATTTCTTTATTTTGAAAATACCCGAAAAATTAAACATTCTGGTTTACAATGTCAAGAATAGAGTTTCCCTGTCTTAATTAACTTGTAATTACAAAAAGAATAAAATTGATTTATTTCACAATTTGTAATATTTATAATAGAAGTTATTGACATTCTTTAAAAAACGCCTGACATAATGACAGTAAACATCCCCAACTGAATATTTTGTACAATGCTCTTTACTTACACGTATTAGAATAAAGTTAGGATGTTTGGATTTTTAGTTTACTTGCCGCCTTTGGCAACCAGTTAGTTTGCCGGAATCATGGTTGTTAAAAATTTCGATTAAATATTTTGTAACTTGATCTTGATGGCTTCTTTATCAAAATAATTTTAGACTTTAAATTTTTATAGACATATAGATCTTATTATTTGAGAAGCCTTACACAGTTCTGTTCAGTGTGCTATGCATTTCCGTAATTTTCTTCCCATATTTTTATACATCCAGTTATATAACTGGAAAGTACAGCAATGTTTAAAATTAGACACAATTAAAAAAAATGTCGCAATTGCTTGATTTTGAAGCTAAGCCTTTATTGTAAGTACAATAAAATTTCAAAACTTTTATTAAAATAATGTCTTATACTGAAATCTATTCAACATGGATGAATACGCCTAATCTTCATACACTGATCATCGGCAATGAAAGAAATAGAACATGAAATATTAGTAGCAACAACGGAAATTATTTGAATTTCACTTTAACAATGATATATATTGTTGTAAAATTCGCTTAAAATATTTTTTAAAATTAATTGAAAATTTAAAAAATTATACGGCAAAAAATTTGTATCATTAAATGGATAGTTGTTCTTATTTTAAAATAATGTAAAAATCATTTTTGTACTGTAATATTTCTTTAAAGTTGCGGTGAATAAAAATTCATAACTTCGCTTAATTTTTAGTTAATTAAATTTTCAAAAATATCTCTGAAATGTGTATTCCTATCCCCTAAGGTAGATAGATATGAGCCAAAGTTGGTATCTCTAGATCAAACGGCTTGGCCTGTAGACCTCCCATTTACACATACATTCTTCTTTATTATTGGTAGAGATTTAGATTAAGTTATAAATATAAATGAAATTAATACAGTTTTCATTTTCTCTTTATTATCAATATAATTTATGTTGATAGAAGGAACAAGAAAGAAAATAACTGTCTGCATTTAAATTACCGTTTTGATATTTGAGAACTAAAATTGGTAAATGTTGTAGGTGCCAAAAGCAATAATATTAGAAAATCACAAAACACTTATTGATCGGCCCGTATTTACGTTACACTAATAATCTCTTTTCACACTCATTTTACAGTAATATCAGGAATTTTTTACGCTTATCACATTATAAAACGTGCATTTTAGATTTAATGTGAAAAATAGCTGCTTGAATATTTTTCACTCTTACATTATTTATCGCTTATTCTCTGATTTTAGTAAAGCCTCAACATCTATTTGATATTTCTCATCAATAATTTCGACTTTGATTTGTCATTATATTTGTAGATTTCGTTCCCCTTCATTTCTTTCTTTAATTGATTACAGTTTGATATCTTTGATATTATTTACAGCAGAAAAAACTTCTACCTCCTCTGAGTGAATTTCCTTTCTTTCTTTCCCTCTTTATTCTATAAAGCCATGAATTACTTTTAATCATCGTTTAAATCCAATGCTCGTGACTAATTCATAATTATTTTTAGACGAAACGAGTTGCTATTTATATGTAACGCTTTAGCAGATTGCCTACAAAATTGCTAGAATGAATAGAAAAATAATTTCTAAGTTACCTGAGAAAAAAGCGATAGTAAAATTATTCTGTAACTCGAAATTATCCAAATCTTATTATAAACCTGAATAAAAAGTTCGTATGTTTTTAAAAATTAACCTATTAAAAGAAAAATTTAACTACATTCTGTGAAATATATCCTAAAGACATTTATATATTTCTATCCACATAATTCTACGCAATTAATCAAACGAGAAAATACCCAACAGAAAAACCAAATATCAGATTTACAAACACTACATTGTCCGTAAATTGGATGTCTTATTTACTATAGTAATCGAGAGTGAAGGTTGCTCGAAAATTAAAGATACAACGTCTCATTTTTCATTTTTATTCCTTAAAATATCTACTACGTATTCCTTTCTGGTATTTGCTTTATTTTTCAACACAGATGCAGCCATTTCCCAAGTATTTATGAAATTCAAGTGCAATCTTCTGTATCCCAGAATTACAGAATCTATACCACTTGTTGCTGAAATCACAGTTCAATTTGATTTCACAAAAAGCTGTCTTAAACATATCCAGTATTCTTTAATCCAATTTTCTCATTGATCTGCTTGAATTTCCTCTTAAATTGTATGAAAAATTCATTATAAAGAGCACTGGCGATCTCTCGCCCCTGTATTCATCATGAATATAGATCCTAATTCTATCGGATGACCTTCAGAGAGGTTATGACATAATTTTATTACTTTGTGCCGATTCATAATATACCAATAAACAACAACTATTCCAAACAACAATAAGCAACAACAACTTTTTAACAACTACTTTAATAATATTCCATGGGTTCTTATTTTACGTTACATTAACAGAAAGTATTTCACATCAGATAGGATGCCCAGTCTGAGCAGCCGATTTAAACACGAACTAATACCAGAAAGATAGAACCAGATTTAATGTTGACTGCCATAAGTTGGCGGCTGACTTCAGACAGATAAATACATTTGCTAATAATAGAGAAAGTATGAAACAGACAGCAACTCACGGAAAAATAAAAGACTTGTAATAAATACAACTGCGTAGTCTCTTCTTAATTTATCAAAACAGACTCTTTTCATATCTCATGATGCTTGCTTCTCAGCCATCTTCTCTTGAAAACCAGGTATTAAATAGTGGAATGACAAAGAACAGCGAAAAGGAAAGCAAACAAATCAAGGTCAAAGCCAGAATTGCCAACGACAGCAGCAAAACAATAAATTTTTGCCTATATATAATGCATCTTTACTTTCTGAACGTAACCTCAAAATCCATATTCAGAGTCAGTAAGAAGTGGCTGACTTTCTAAAATACATTTAAATGTGCTCCAGTAGCTTTTAAATTAATGAGATTATTAGAGATTCTTTAACGACGTAATAAAACGTACAAATTAGATAATGTTAACAGAATTCTTATGTAATTCTATGTAATATTTTTTGTACCAGGGACGTACCAGTTCTAAGCGGAAAAGATATCTAAGTGAGAATTCCTCAGACCAGAGTCACGAAGTGAAGTCGAACCCTCAAAAGAAAGCCCAGATGAGCTTTCCATCCCAAGAGATCTGCAAAACGGATCGTCAGTGGAAACAAATCAACAGTACCCACGACTTTTATGGCAATGAAGTAGAAGTGATTCAAGACAGTGTTCAACAGTATGTCTTCTCGTACAGCTGTGTCGCAGAAACTGGACCATGTATTGGAATATCCCCTTTGTAAGTACTCAGTTATGAGAATAAAAAGATTTAAAAGGCGATTAAACTGTTCTAGAATGTATTGATAGTCTTATATTTATAATATTATGGTGAAGGAAATCTTTCTTAAATTTCATATCTCATTTAAAATAGTTCTTACAATAAAATAAATGTTTACATACTCCTGCGCATTGAATTTACACTTATACAATACCATGCATTTTTTTTTTTTTTTCTTTTCTATAAGGGTCGTAACAATTCTAAACGCAAAATACACCTAAATGGTAATTTCTCAGATGAAAGGCACGGAATGAAATCGGGCCTCAATACCCAGTAGCTAAATTTGAAAATAAAAATACTGTTTTTTGAGCAGGTGGTTGTATTTTTTAACAATGAGCCTTTCAAATCATGCATAATTTTTTAAAACTTTTAGAAATTAATTAATGAAAACTAGGTGATAGACAACTCTTCCAGGTAAATGTAGGTCATTAAAATATCTGGATCACATACAAAAAAATGTGAAAAAAAATTAATTCATTCATTAGAATTACAACATAATTCTGAAATGACAACAAATTTTGTGAAAATCTGACAACTTAATCGGAAATAATTAAAAGAAACAGTTATTAATCTCATTCACAACACTGGCGCGAAAAAATGAAAGTAATAAACATAAAAAAGAACTTAATATTAAAGACTGAATTTTATTATACGAATAGGGAAAATTTTTGAACATAAATTCTGGTTGTGGATTGTAGAAATAATCTTCGAGAACGCATTAGATGGATTATGAGAAATGACTTGCGATTGAGAGAATAGAGCCGCTCAGATACTAGCACGGCTTTATATAAACCTAAAAGTTGCCAAAAACATCTTATTAACAATCTTGAAATGCTTTAAAAATACTAATGATCAATGTAGAAAATAGGTAAGATCGAATATGTGTCACTAACAATGCCGTCATTTATTAACGATTACTAAATGAACTAGATAGCCCTGATTGTTAGGGAGTTTGCTGCAGTTTTCAAAACTTGATTATTCAGATGTACCGTTAGTTACGAGCTGTATAGAATAGAGCTATTTGCAAAGGAAGCCATGATTTGCCATCCATCCAGCTACGAAATGCACTCGTTAAAGTGACGCAGAGATAATCGTGTTATGAGTACCACGGATAGGAACCGGAGTGGAGAGATTCATTTTTGTTTAAAAAATGATCATAATCTATACTCAAAAATCCAAACAAGACATGGATACAAAATTGGTGCTATCATGACAGGAGCAACCATCATTTTAATTGGCCTCTCTACGATTAGCATATTTTTATCTATTCAACTATGAATGTTGAGAGAAACAGAGTACTTGGTCCTCGTACTAAGTATTTTTATGGTAAGTAAGTAACAGCTGCTTAAGAGACGATAATTGATGTCCTCATCGCACTGTACTAGTGACCTATTCGAAGACGAAGAAACAATATTCATGATTATACACCTTATTAAACATTCTTTGAGAATTTCATGGTGCTATTTACAATAAATACAATTCTTGCGGATGACACTTCAGTATAATTTAATACATAGCATAAAAATAACTGCAAAGCTTGAATTTTAGTCCCGATAATCTTGCATTTTATTAATTGCTTCCTATTTATCTCTGAAATAATTGCTTAACATTATTTTCCCAATCCTACCTTTCATAAAATTTCCTCTTTCCCCCCCCCCCTCCAAATTTATTTTTTACAATTTAAAAAAGTTGCCTCCTTTTAATTTTTAAATATTAAATAATTCTAATTTTATTTCAGGCAATGTACATTTCGAAAATGTCAAAATAAAATAAAGTTCTCGTACAAGTTTCATGTTCATAGTTTTTATTGTTGTTTCTTTAATTTTTCCTCCAGTGTATTTCAACTAACACTAAAGCAAGATGAGGTGAGAAATGAACTAATTTGCAATTTCGCTTTGAGGTCAATTATCTTCAAAACTTTCCAGACAGTCAACAAAGTTATCGGAATCACAAAGAAACACTAAAAAATAATCTAATATCTATTATACGAGGGAAAAACAAAAAGTAAAGGGACTTTTACGATTTCTCTTCCCAGGGTTTGATAGCATTGTTAGTATTCTGCGCTGAATTAGTGCAGTCGGCAACACTTCTATGCAACGCATCACTCTTAGTCCCGCGTTAGTCTTTAATGTGCAGCCGACCATTAAATATGGCAGCTCCATTGTCGACCTTAACCAAATAGGAGAGGAGGGCAGTGATTCACTTTTTGTTTGCGGAACGCGTTAAACCCGAGGAAGTTATTCGTCAAATGTAAGCGCAGTATGGTGACAGCTGTTTATCGCGAAGGAAAAGATCTACAAATGAACAGGAAAGAACTTTATACGACGACGGAAGATCGGGCAGACTATCGGCGTCAACCACTGGGGACAATTTGAAAGTCGTTGAGGGTATAGTGATGGAAAACAGACAAAAGTCCAAACAGAAGATAATCCAAACGTCGTGGAAAACTGCAAAAAAGGCGCTCCCATTCTGCTCAACGGACAGCCAAAACAATAAAGGAGTTGGGTTTCGAAGTGCTGGAATACCCGCCAGACCTGGCTCCAAAAGATTTTCTTATGTTTGGACCATTGAAGAAAGTGCTAAGGAGAAGAAGATTTGCATCTGATGAAGAAATCATTGATGCGGTGCAAAATTGGTTGCAGATAAAACCAAAAAACTTTTTTCCGACGGAACCAAAAAAACTTCTGAAACGTTGAGAAAAGTGCATTAAAGTTCAGGGTGGTTATGTAGAAAAATAATGCATGCCTCAGTTTTCTATCATTAGAATAAATGTTTCTTTTCTTTTTGACTCTCTTTCGTAAATATTGCACGAAAGCATTAAGTATTTCATTATAAAATCTTAACTGTTCACACCTGTTGTATAAAAAAGACAGCATTTAAAAAGCCAAAATATATATATGTCTTGCTTTAGTCACTAATAAATCTGTATTTAAACATTTAACATCTGTATGTATACACCTGTATATCTGTATCTGTAAATTTAAATATCAGAGAAAATGTATGATAGGGACAATTTTAATTTATTAAACTTACTACAATGGACGCCAGTGTTCTTTACTGGGAAACACGAAACCTAAATGGAGATAAAAATGAATCCATACGACATCAACTGCAATTTATTATTATTAGGCTCTTAGAAAAATTTAGTTGAGTTGCTTTTCTAAACTTTTGGAACAAGCTATATATTGTAGTTAACAGCAGAATGAAAAAAATACATCTTTGAAAATCTAGTTTTTCTGAATAATATCTAATCCAAATATTTTGGTTTTCAACTGTGGAGTCCAAGCCCCATTCATACATTTATTTATGGCATTTTAAAACATCTAGAGTGAAACTGAGTTATTTATAGTTATAACGATATGAAAATAACTATTAATACATTAACATATCCAGTAATATGTAGACACTTATTTGAATCAATACGACGATATCTTACCATAATAGAAAAAGTCATCTAATTAGATAGTAAGTAGAACAACAACACATTTAAGAGTCTAAAACTTATACGGTTTTTTAATAATTTAATTCGATGTCAGATTTGCAGTATTTCTTTAACAATAAAAGCCAAATACATTGAGCATTTTTTTATTACTTGCTCTATTAGAAGATTAATTTTTCATCACTACTGTATCAAAGCACCGTATGTCAGATTTGTTAAAATATTTTTTTGACCCAAAAAATTGCAGAGATTAGCTACATCTGTTCTCAAATTGTTCTATGTGATATGTGATTGTTGAATGTGACCACAAAACGTCATATGTCGCTAGTGGTTCCAAATATCACATTGTAATTTCCTCAACATTTCCATGTGTGGTTTTTGACATTGTACACTTAAAATGAGAGCGACGTTTAAAAATATCATTTTAAAAAAATAGCTTTAATAAATAAATTGCTCAAAAAGGCAATTCAAACTAGTATTGCGTATATTGCGTATATATTCTAAATTTAGAATTAATCGAATTTAGATTTAGAGATATCACTACATATATATATATATATGCAATGATATCTCTAAATAAAAATTAAATCCTAGTTAATTTCCTAATTTTTATCTTAATTTAACTCATACTAACTTAATTATAAAATGTTCTCTTATTTCCTGATCCAATTCCGCCTCTTTTTATTTGACTTGTAAAAGTGATTAAATCTGAACTTTCACACGCTCCGAGTGAAGGGATAAACATCTGTTGATCTAAACAAATTCTTTTAAAAGATACCTATTTGCCCCTATCCTAAATAGACAAGTATAAAGAAATCCCTATCAGAATCTCATAGTATGTAAACAACGAGGATAAATATGTAACGTTTTATTCGCTCACTTCTGCTCTTGTATCGCTTGTGAATGGACACCAGTTCATCCGCTCTTCTTGTATATAAATTATGCCTCCCGGGATGGAATAAAACGAATTTTTAAAAATAAAATTCAAAGTCCTCTCTTATCGGCCACGACTCAGTTTCTCACTCACTCACTCACTCACTCACTCACTCACTCACACACACACACACACACACACACACACACACACACACACACACACACACACACACATATATATTCTGGGGTTCATATCCCAGAGATCAACGTGCTGAATTTTGGTACCACTGAAACACAATTATTTGCATGAAATCAGTAGATGTTAAAACGGTGAAAACTCGGGTAGTGAGCGATAATTAAATCAATGCATGCTGTCCTAGCTTTTGCATCAAATCATAGCGGAAAAGCTTAATCTGTCATAGATTTAACAAATACTATTGCACAAAGAGAAATTTCAAGGTAATCATCATCAATCCCATCGATCTGGAAAGTAAAATGCTGCCACTTGGCCACCCCAACCCTGTCATTTTTTAATCCATTCGTGTCAATGGACACCCAGCAGCACCATTTACTTTGAATGGGCACATTTTTTCAAGGGGGAGGGGATGTAGGAATAAACAAATTATATAGCGATCTTACTTTGAGTAATTTTCTCTGCATCGATAATTTTTTCCTTAAAAAAATCTTGAAATGAGCATTAAATTCTTCATATAAAATTCCTCCAGCAATAAAGCAAATTTTATTTAAAAAAATAGGTAAATCTAAATTTAAAAAGTGAATAGGGGATAAAAAAATATATATACAGTAAAATGGTGCAAGCAACAATATCGAAAAGTCAATAATTGATAATTAATAGTGAAATAATTGCAACCTTGACATAATTTTTTTATCACTAGCGAATTTAATAATTCTATTGTTATTTTTTTTTATCTGAGAAAAGAAGTAAATAGTCTAATGTGGTCCCCTCATTTCTTTTGAAAAAGTATCCGTGCATAAATAAACCACGTTACACTTACTGAATGAAAATCATGTGTGAAAAATTTGCGCACTTCAGAATCCGTCTGACTTTAATTATTGGCATAATTAGGTCGTATTATACTCCTTAAAAAATATTTAAATGACAGACAAAAAAGTTGACAAAAGGAAGAAACAGATTTTAAATTTCAACTTAATTATTCCTCTTCTCCGCTAGATGTCACTAGGAGTAAAGGACAACATTCGACACCGGTTGGTTGATAACCGGCTGTGATTGAATCAAGCAAAAATTATCCAACCATATTACAAGATAGAAATCAATGCTTTATTAATAAATCATGTGATTTATGAAATTAGTATATCCTCTGAAGCCGGTATTCTAAATGATGGAATTATATTTGAGCTTGCATTCTACTCCACAATTTTTCACAGATCATCATCAGGACATCTGAACATGGAGCAAGTTATTTAATATGCACTAGAAATATATACACTGGGAATTTTTATTTCAGTTGCGCTTCCAATATCGAAATGAGACACCACAGCCACCATTCCTCCATCGAAAAGAAAATAGTGTTGACAAAAACATCCGTTTCGTGCTGCAGGATTACGGGTTTGTAACATGATTACTCTGAAATTCCGCATAGTTAGATTCTAATGATAGATAATAAAACGAGATCACTTTGATGGAAGTGTGTAAAAGTCTTTCTATCCCCCTTGCCATTAACGAAGCATATTATTATTAATTCATCCCCTCATTTTATCTGCACTCAAAAGTGACAAAAATTAATTTGTATATTGTCTCAATGGCATATTCTAAAACTGGTACCCAGAATCCCATATTCCATGCTACTGCTAGAGCAGTTCGAGAAAAAAATGTAAAATCATTCATTGTCTTCATTATCGGACAACAATTGATAATTATGAGATCTCTTGCCAATACAGAGGCATAAAGAGAAAAGGTGCTATATAAAATATATTTGTCGTCTCTCCCCTATATTCTCTGTAAATATTTGGGAATAAAAATACCAAATAATGATGATCGCAGTGCTTCTCTAGTCAAATAAAAATACCCTAAAATATCTTTACAATATTGTTACAAATATCAAACGTTACTTCCCTGCACAGTAAGTCTCCTGGTAAGGAAGATAATTTTGCAATTATATTAATGGCTGATGAATGGATGCCAGATTAATTAATAAATGGCATTAGGGGCCATTTGGTGACAAAATGAAACTGCTGGAATTTGGGCTATATATCGATTAGGAGAAAATATATTTATTACCGATTTTCTACTTGTGTGCTGCTGTTTACTGTAAATGTTGTTCTTCTACACGCTTAAGTTGTGTTTTTCTGCTGTGTATATGTGTAGAATAAAATGTTATTATCCGTTAATGAGCCTGCTGGAATTTTCACCGTACACCCATCGAACGATTTTTGGGATTTTTCAGCAACAATATAGTAAGATATTCAAAGTATCGAACAGCATCGTGAAAATATTGTACAATATCTTGGATTGTGTCATTAATACCAATCTTGTATCCCATATGTCCCACTGGCCGACATATTTCTTAAAATTGGGCTATGAATATAGTAGATGATATCAAATATTTGAAGTATACACTAAAAAAAATAATAATAATAAATTGTTAAGTTACATTGGATTAATGCAAATTCACCAGCTAAAAGAATCTACCTGTCAATAGCAGAAATATAAACAAATGACCTGATTAAACCCACAAAATTTCATCAAATAATTACAAAATGAATTCTGTTAACGTAGCTAGTGAGTAAAACAATAGTTTAAAATTTTATCCTCCAAACTCGGATGAACTTGATTCAATAGTTACTTGCCATGATCTTGTAATTTCATGAATATTTCATTTCACTTTATTTATTTATTTATTACTTATTAAAGGTACGAAAGCGAATGTACCGAAAGGTATGGATGGATGTATATGTACTACAAAAGAGTGGACGACCCATATCGAACTCCTCAATGGGGCTTTGTGGCTGCACCTCATCATTGTGCTTGCAAAATTACTCCGAAGTACATTCCAGACTCATGACTAAAATGCGGAAGTAAATGTCGTGAACTTCCATTGCCAAAATTGGTCGCTATTCCACCAACTGATTAGAGGACCATTGTAAAGGAAACGGCTGATATGAATGTAATTTTGTTGTCATTTCCAATCGATACTATCAAAAAGTATGATCATTTCATTTTAGATGTATATTGTATTTTCATTTCAAACAGCACTTTTTATTTAAAAGGGTTCCGTACTTAATATATATATTTATTATGTTCTTTTAAGTTAGGAAAATGTTATATTTGATCGTACCAAATACGATACTTAAAGAAAATGTCAAAACTTTGTGTGGCTTTCATATTTCATTAAAATAAAATATTAAAATTATGGGATTAATAAAACACTCCATTTTCCGTTGTGTAATTCTAATTAATAATGATCAGAAAAAAATAACAAATATGTAGATAATTATAATTCAATTTTAATTACGTTTTTGCACATATAATAAAAGGCTCATAGGAATAATAAAGTTAGGAATGAATTTGAAAAAGATTTAATAATTCTGATATAACAAATAAAATTCATAAGTTTATTTATAAATTTTTTTAGTCCACAAATTTCTTGACAATAAAGAGATTGATAAATGCTAATTTTATTGATTTATTTATAATTCCTTCCGACATGAAGAAAAAAGAGCCCAAAAGAATACTGCCATGCACTTACAGTATTTATTTATAATAAATATTTATACGATTTCTCTGATAGAGATAGCAATTATAAAGATTAATTCAATTTAATTTTTACGGTTCAAATTTTCAAATTGCATTAATAAAAAAGAAATGAAAGGCACATTACATCAAAACTATTTAAAATAAATATAATTTGAATGAAAGTAAGAGAATTTGTTACATTTTCTCAATCTTTAATATAAAAGATACAAAAAAAATCTTATAAAACTAAAATTTCAAAATAAAAAACGCTACAATTATAAACCTAAAATCCATAAGCAAAAATAGTTGACAAAGTAAAAGCACGGTTTTGAACCATTATTTTCTTTTTCAGCACGTACACATGGAAAAGACCTACAAATGTTTTAACTTATACATGGAATCTCAGTCAACAGAAGTAAAACTAACACACTGGAAACTAATACAAAATCGTGATTAATTCTTTAATATCAACAACAACAAAAAAAAAAAAAAAACCACTACTCATAACTACAAATTCAATTTAAAATAAACATGTACGCCGTACGGAAATGGCTGATACAAATGCAGTCACAGAATGGAAAACATTTTATTCACAAAAACTGAATATCACATTAGATTTACTATCGAATAAAGTTTAAGCATTTTCGCCATTTGGCTCGGAGTTTCCAAGTGCGTGTGCCAAACCATTCCACGAGTGTGCTGGTGCCCCCTCTACAGATAATTGACTGCAATTCACCGTTACCTTTCGCTCTGCAGGTCATCATTATGCCCCCTATTCAGTCCATATCAAAACGAAACGCCCAGCAATATAGTTACATCTTCAGGATATTGTTCGACTTTCGGAATATCGAACAATATCGTGGAGATATGCCATATTTTGTGCTTATAGAGCCATAGTCACATAAAACACTTTATTCAGTAAGACACTTTTATCAGTTGCCGTAAGTAAAGGATCGTTACGTGCTCATACCTTTGGTTGCAGTTTCCTGTGCACTGCTGCACTTAGCCAATCAATGGCACACAGTCTGTCTTGATGACACTTTTTCTCCTAGATCGGTGTGCGGATAGTTCGTTTCCACACATCGATATCGTATGAAGACAGATATCACCTCTTAAAACCTTCTCTTTCCACAAAAATCATATTGTTTATCGCTGACCGGAATAAACATTTTCTATCGTTGCTGTCTATGAAAGGAATCACTCTCCTTAATCGTCAACTGGTAAAACTTTTTTGATATTCCGCATAGATCATAACCCCTGGTGTCTATTTTTCGGTGTTTCGCTGTCGTGTGAACTTTATTTACGGCGCTAGGTGATTAGCGACACTCATTTCAGTACGGCTTCCTGCTCAGAAATATATGCGTTTTTTTTTTTAAATCTTATTGTAGATAAACTCACATTTCACAAAGGAAAGTTTATCTCCGTAAAATCTTTGTTTATCCAGCTTTATCAAATGAAATGGAGTGTTTTATAACCTGTGATAGCGATTCGAACAATGATGATTTTATTAAGTGCATAACATTTTTTAAGTCATTTGAATTTGTAGCTGATCCAGGAAAAATTAAATGTTCAAAACTTTTACTTCATTATTCAGTTATTTCAAAACTGCGCTTCTTCCTTTTCACGATTATTTCATAATTCGGTTTCCTTACATTACAGACCTGCTTTTATCCCTCTCTTCCTAGGAAGTCATTATTAATATAATTATATTATTGTAACAATTTTCACTTTTCTTTGTTACAAAAATGCGTCTAAAAACTGAACACATTGACTTGAACATGTGTAGCTCCGTTTAAAATCTCACATATTTTTAATTAAGTTTTAACATACCATTTACACAGAAAATCTAGTCTTTAAAGAGTTCCAGAGTGTATTTACTGATTCTTAATTTTATACCTGTGATTTTACAATGTTTATTTGTCTAACAAAATGATATAAGGTGTCATGAACTTCGTTCTTGTTCGTAATCAGATGAATCAAAGCATAATAGTGCTTTGCTAAAATGTGTGTCTCCACTGAGAGCTTGTCTCTATAAGTTATTTAAACATTTGTGCTTTTATTTTAAAGAAGGTGGTAAGTGGTTGCATTTAAATAAAACATTTCATTTGTTACAAAAGTATTTTTAGTTTGTTTTATTTCTCTCAAATAAAATGTTGGAAAAACTTTTGTAATAATACATTATTATGAGTAATAATACATTATTATGACTTCTTCACACAAAAACATTACAATTATTATGCTTTACCAACTCCATTTGATAAAAGCAGCTTTATATACAATATTACTGTAACAAAATAGCTGAGAAAAAAATTCCAGGAAAGAAAATTTCAAGAATTTTATGAGAAAACTTCAGTACACTGTCCCTGAAGAAATCTAAAATAAAGTGGTTAAACAATGTAGCAATAATTGATAAACTGAAAATAGTATAATTGTTTAAATCCACATCGGAAATAAGCACTGGAGATCGAAAAACTTTAACATTCTCACCGTATCAAAACTCACTTCAACCTCATTAGATAGCCAGCAAAATGTGAAACACAATCGACAATAAATACAAAGAAATACCGATATATCATAGAGTGAAAATAATACCCCCCCCCCCCCAAAAAAAAAGAAAATTTTTTACATTAAAAATAGAAACAAAGTAAAAAACTCCATTCGTTTTTTTTTTTTTGCTTAAAATACTTAGGAATATACTCCTAAATATATAATAAACTTCTGATGAATTTCATATTTATAAAAATAAGCATTTAATCCTTAAATATATAAAGTACAAATCTTTTCAAGAGCTAACATCAGATTAATATTTTTTCAGACAAATCATATAATGTTCCTATAGTGAAATTTCGTTTCATAATATTAACCTTTAATTGCAACGCCGAGCGTAGTTCGTGCCCTGAATAACTAAATTTTTCAGCTAATTCAAAATTATGTAATTCACAGGCATTGTAATTAGATAAATAAATTACAAAGAATCCATAAATATACCAAGCGTTACCATGGACTCTTGATTGAATCAATATGGCAAATCAATTTCTAAAACAGATGTCGTCGGATTAGATAGCAGAGAAAATTACAGCTCTACGGTGTTAATGTTAATTTAAACTTCAATCATGGACTAAAGATGACTTTAAAGCTTTAATTTTAAACAAATGACAAGGTATACATTTGAAACTTCATACTTCAATATCACATGTATATGAAGAAAACCATAATATATTTAGAGGTTCACATATATATATAATGGTCTCACTAAATTAAACTGCTGAAGCTTTCAAGAAAAGTAGAGCAAATTTTCAGATAATTAGTGAAAATGGACGCCAGAATAATGTGACAGAAGGCTTTGTCCAATATTATAGAGATTAACAGTTTACCTTCAATAAATACTGTACAAGTATTCACGACATTATTTATATAAAATTATTTTTAACGCAAAAAGTACTAAACTGATTATTATTCTACTCATTTCCCTTCACTAATAACTGCCATCATATCTTAATTTTATATGACAAAAATAATCATGCCATATATGAAGAAAATATGCAACTCATTATACTGCATTAAAAAAGTGAAAATATTGCATGACAATTTTTTTGTATGGAATTTAATTAGTACTATAAAGATTTCTTCCGTAATTTATTTATCCTCATTACTGGTCTAATCAGAGTTACACTAATGCAAATGACTCACCAAATTATGCAAAACCTAGTACTGCTTCTGTATTCCTATAGTCTGTGTATTTTCTATAGGCGGTTCAAGGTCACATTTTCTACCACGTTTCTGGTACCAGACAACCAATAACGAGGTAGAAAATGTGACCTTGAACCGCCTATTGAAAATAGACAGACTAAAGTATTATTTTATTGTTCGATCGTAGTAATATGTCTAGACCAGCATCTTGATTATTTTGTTATAGCTCTTTTTAAATAGATTCTACTCTTGATAGTATTTAAATTGTTTTGGTATTTTTTCTACGGTTTGTATTATTATGGTCAACAGAATCAACCATAAAATTCATTCTTTGTTTTTCATGTCAAAAAATTACAAGAAGTATTTTATCAGTCTAATCCTAGCAATTCTATTTACAATAGTTGGAGAGTCTATAATTTAAATACATTAAAAACTAGCTCATTTTAGATCTTAAAATTATTAAAACTTTTTTTAAGAACAATGCATATTATTTCTTCTCATAACTGCATTCTTAAATTAAAACGAATTATCTATCATTATTTTCTAGCTACAATCAAACAGATTCATAAAGTGCTTCTATATCAGTATTCTATGCCTCATTTTTCCCTGCTGTAGCTTTTAAAAAAATATCTAACCTGTTAGGGCTATTCCAAAATTCGAATCTTTTAAAATTTTAATTTCAGATTTAGGTATTAAATGCATATTTCGTTGATTATAATTGTGAAGGCATCCATTAATATATTGGTTCGTGTGGGTACGACATTGCTTTCAGTATATCAAACATCAATGCTAATTTGCAAGATGACATGATTTCAAAAAATAAAATCTACACGTTCATTAATTCGTTTATTTTTTCATCAAAATGTGATGAGAAAAAAAATGTGAAAATATTATTTTAAATATTTACTATTAAGTAACGGAAACACACAAAAAGATACAGCACATTCGTTTTAAAATAAAAGTACACCAAAACATACAAAAGGCAAAATAAAAATACTTGGAACATAATAAATACTTTGGCAAATCACATCATCAAAAATGCATTTTCAATCAAGGTTATCAGAAAGACAAAAATCTAAAACAAACTCCTCGTTCAGACAAAAATTGCTCTTGCATCACTCATGTAAAATGGTGGGTTGCATATTTAACACAGAAAGGAAAAAAGAAGTATAATAAAATCTAATGATCTGCAAATTTTTTCTAAATAAAAACCAACTTTATATATAAATATTAAGTTATAAGAATCATTTCAATTGTTATAAAACGATAACATCGTTAGAAAAGTAAAGCAATCATTTGCTGTAAACTTTACAAAATATGATGCACTAATAATAAATGTAAATAGAAACATTCAAACCTTTTATGAAAATTTAGAGGTACATTTATATATCATTACCACTAAAATTTAAAATAACAACCAATTATCTCTAATACTTTTCTCAATTTATAATATAAAACACCAAGCTTTCAATTACAAAATATGTTCCAAAATATTTCAATGCTCAAATATATTAGAAACTTTTATCTAAGCATTTTATTTAAATAAAACTATGAATTATCCCAAATGCTATATTTTTTAAATTTCACTTACACATGTGAATATATAATATTCGTATTACTAAAAACAATTGATTCATTAATACATTTTTTTTAAAGTTTTCTCTCTAAAAAATTTACAATTTAAAATCAAGTAAACCCCTGGTTTTGACAGTAAAACTTTCAACAAAAAAAAAAAAACAAAAAAAAAAAATAATTCTAAATCTACAAATTGAAAAACAAGGATTTAAAATGTGAATTTTGCGAGCTTTGGAAACCCTTTACGTTTTTATAATGAATCCTTACACATTCAAAATATAATGTCAGGAACTTTCAAAGACATAATAGTGAAGTGCCATGTTTGAGAACAGCCTGATAAATACAATTAAGCATTCCCTTTTTTCACTTAAATATATTTTCTAATAATAAATATGGGAAAATCATTTTATAGGAAACATCTTTATATGTACAAGAAAATAAGCAACTTTTGGCTTTAAAAAAATCCTGTCTAGTTAATTTTAGGATGTAACCATTCACACAAAAGAAAAGCAAGAAATCCCGTAAATTCTGAAAATACACTTTAATGTTAATTAACAGCAAATGTAGAGTAATATGAAACGCATGTTACTAATTATTAATGCTATATACGATACAAAGCTCAACAATAAATTTAAAAAATATTCTTTAAACAGTTTATCACAATTCCCTTATTAAAAATGATACATTAAGAAATTACAACATAATAATTCAAGACTAGCTTCGGGAATATGTTTCAAAGTTTAAACTCTCACTAAAGGAATCTAAAAAATTATTTTCTTGGGTTGAATGAGAAGAGAAAGCATCTATCACAGAAGTGGAGACATAAGAATCAAATAGTTCAGTATTTACATCAATAATTTGAAATGATTCGTCAGCTGAAACTTCATCGATTACATTATTAGCACTAATTTTAGAGCATGGGATATCAGCATTTTTAATCTCAGTTTTTTCCACCACAGAAATATCCTTATATAGTTTGGAGGAACCAGGAGAAGAAACACAATATGGAATCAGATTATCACCAAGGACTTCTTCAGTAAAGCTAACAGTTCCCTTTAATATATCTCGGACCTATTTTTTAAAAAAACACAACTTTACACTTAAAAGAAAATATAAAACATAATTTTCAAATATGCAATACTCAAAAACAAATAAATTAAGCATTATTTATAATTATTGTTGTCTTAAAGATAGATTCCAAAGACGAAACAGTATTATCTTCAAGAGAACACTACTTAGTAATTACTGGGAATTTATATTAAAAAAAATATTGTTATAGATCTTTCCTGAACTCATTAAAATTGCAACACAATTCTAAAAGTGCATTAACTTCGCTAAACTTTGCCTATTAGCGCTCGCAGTTATGCGGACAAAGTAAAATATTAATCTTATGAAACAAAAAAATCAATACCTATTATAAGACTACTCTGATCTATAACAGAAAAATTAGCAAATCCTGATATATTGATATTTATGCAAAAATAAATTACTCTGAGGAAATTCAATTTTTTCATATATTATTTACTTAATATTGAAAAAAAATTGAAGATTCGCTTTTCTTTCCTTTATTTATAAACAATGATATTTTTGGATATTTATTATCAATATTATATTAGTTTCTGATTTATTAACAATAATATATTGAAACAATTAGCATGATTCTGATAATAAAACATTACAAAAGTGTACTTCAAACATAATTTAATTAAAAGTATCACTTAAATTTTACTCTTATGCTGAAACGACTATCACAGCAAGAAAAAAGATAGTTAAATTAATTAGAATATTACGCAATTTAACTATTGTCCACACTAGAAAAAAGAACAAATAATTTCATGTCAGTGTTACTTTCTAACTCACTACACCATTTCGCTGAATTTACAATATGCAGATAATTCAGAACTTAATGTACAATAATGAGATTCAATCAATTGCTTGAAGATTAATGCCATTTATGATAATTTTCGAATCCAAATCTTATACCTAACATACTTCTTTTTCCAATTTACTTTTCTGTAAAGCATTTACAATAAAACTTCTTGTTATCATTCAAAAGAAAACAATGACATTTATAATGATACAATTTACTTCACACCTTTTACTTTCTCTCAAATTTTAAATCAATTTAAATAGATTTCAAATGCGAAGGTGCAAACAGCAGCATTATAAACTTTATGAATTGTTTCATGATGTAAATATCTTTCTAGAACCAATAACTCTTTTTCACAGTCTATGTTTCAGAGATATAAAAAGTCCCATTATTTGATAGGCATTATACGTGCAGCATTCACTTTCATTTCTTTCTTTCTTTTCTGTACTATATGAAATAAATTCAATTCATTCGCATTCTTAAAATTAATTATTTTCCAACCACTTGAATTCAAACTTCACTTCTGAATTGTGTGAGGTTCTGTC
>JAPMOR010055114.1:74688-85388 GCA_026543865.1 Argiope aurantia | reverse complement strand
GAGGTTCTGTCTTTCCAAGCCTTTCTGTAACTTCAATTGTTCAACGTGAAACAATAGTACCACATGAAATGCTTATTCAAATCAAAATACTTGTAAAATAAGACTTCGGTAAAAGATTTCGATGCTTTCTTATGATCCCCTCTCGAATGTATGCATGCTTTCTCACGATCTCCTTTTCCTTATTCTGTGTTGCTATGGTGAGTCTGTTGCTCCAATATTGACCATGATTTTATAAAAAGATAAACTTTAATAGCATTTAAAAGAAAATCAGCATTCTGTTTAATCAAGAAGAAACATAAATCTATAATTTAAAGGTAATCCCTCTCTTGCTTCTTTGTCTGAAATAAACATACATACATAGAGATAGATGTATTAAATCACTTCAAACTCTTGATTTAAAAAGCAAAGAATGGTTTTTAAAATTGACATTCTGCTATTTTTATAAAGACTACATTCACAGAAACATTTAACCCTTCCTTCGTTTCTTAAGAATATTTAAAATCATTTTTTCTATTTTATTAAATGGATTTAAACTATTGCAAGTAACAAAATTTATGGCGATCTAACTTAAATCGATATGAAATGTACAAGATGTTCATAAATGAATATCCCAACTTTACAAAATTATGAAAAGAAAATAACGCACAACCTTGTAGTTCATCGGAAATTAAAAATAACAATTGAAAGTTTAAATTAAAAACAGTGACAATATATGTATATCAGCACTCTTTCAAAGCTCCACATTAGACATGCAGAAAAAAATACGAAATAAATTAACGTACCGCTTGATACTGTTTGCATTTCTGGAGAGGTTCACACTGAACACTTATAAGAGTGCAGAATTCAAACTTTCAAATGTTATTTTTGATTTCCGACAAAGAAAAAGGTTGCACTTTGTTTTTTCTTATAATAGCCCAGTAAAGTTGGGATATTGCATTAATACAACCTGCATTTTATTTACAATAATCTTTCCAATCATAAAAATATTTTCTCAAATTTTGTTAGATTTACTTAGGAGTTTAAGAAAGGTCATCAGATTTAAAACAATGATCATTCATTTGCAGAAGTTTTCATTCATACATTACAATTTTATTTTATTTTAAGAGAATTAAAAAAATCAGAATATCCAGTTTATTTAAATATTTCCTTTGGGAATTGTGCTTTTGTCTTCTCTTATGTAAACACCACTTTTAATGTTAGACATACAATTAATATTGATTCAGTTTCAAGTTATTATATGGAGAAAAAAAACCCAAATAAAAATCGCGTAGATGAAAATTTTCCACATCGATATGGCACAAATTTTGCTTTCAACACAAAGATTATAACTGTGGTCTTTATTTACTTTATCGCCGCCTTCTACAAACAAAATGGGTGTCGAAATCCTGAAGAATACACAACTGTCGGAGATCCAATTTTTTGAAAACACAGGACTTAACACAAAAATTTGGAAAAATGAAATGATTTTTAAAATAAATAAATATGGCAAGTATTTGTTCAATTATACTGAAAAATAAAAAAACTAAAGAGAAAATTCTTGAAATCTTAAGATATAGTATACATACCCCTATAAGACAAGGAAAACTAGGGAGAATTGATTCTAGATGATTTCTCAGAATTTGATTTTCCACAAATTCTGTGACATTTGTTATTAGTTAACACCATCCCCATTTAGTCATTTGGCACATTAGAAAGAACTTTTCATTCCAATCTGAAAAACCGTGGTAAATGTGAATAGTGCGTGCGTATGTGTGTACGTGTTTTGGTATCTCTGAACTAATTTTTTCATATTCCTTTTTTTGTGGATGTGGACATCGCTAATCAAATTGAAGTTCGAACTACGATCAATGAGACAGATTTGTCTTGTTTTCAGAATATCTTAAACAACAATTTGATACAATGATAGTGCGCAATATCTTAATTCAATATGATTTAATTGTTAGGTTAAACTAGTTACAAAAAGTCAAATAGGGCGAACATCAACAATACAATTTCAATAAGCAAGAGAGGTATCCGTTTCTTTTGTTACTCACAGCAACTTTTCCCGAGTTGATTGGAATAACATCATCCTGCTATGGTGGAATTTGTCTCGAATATAGCAAACGAAATACGGCCAAATTAAACTATGTAGGGGTCATGACAATGAAAGTTCCTGAGGCCCCCTTTCTCTTCCAAAATTTTCAAAGCCAGAAATCTTGCATTTATTTTAACTTAATCTTTATTTTAGAAGACCTTAAGTAATAAATATTGTACCACTGTGTTTGTATTGTTATGTTATGTTTAATAATATAACATTTTATTGCAGTGAACTTTCAGAACAATTATTTTATCATCTCACGTATAAATAAATTCAAATTTAAAAGTAATTTTAAATTGAATAGTAAAAAAAATCAACAGAATTTGTTATGAACATGATTCAAATACTAGAATTCATAGTTTGATGAAAATAAAAATAAATATGCTAACCTGACCAGCAAGTATGAAAAAAAAATCATTAGAATATTATTTTTAAATTTAATTGATACTTCACTTTAATTCGCATAAGTCCGAATATATGATCCTTATAAAGTATAATGAAAGTACGGAATTGAATACCACAAAATCATCACAAAAAAAATCAAGGACTTAGGAACCTTGAGGCAATTATTTACTTTTCCTGTTTGATAATTAGGTCCTGAACAAGAAAAATAAAGTTGAATGGTCTTTAGCCTTGTATAATATTAGCAGCCTTGATTGTTGATGTATTTGATAGAATTTTGGTAGCTGAAGTTTTATATCAGATGATCGTTTAAAAATTGGTTTAAATAATCGACTAAAAATAAAATATTTATCGAATGTGACAGTTTCAAATTTTAATTTTTAGTCAGAATTTTAAAGACGGTTGAATTTATTTATTTCATATTTTGATTGATTATTTTAAGAAAAATATTTCGGACGAACTGTTTATGGCAAGCACATCTGACCCTAGACGATTTTATGATGCTAAAAATTAAAGTATATGAGAAATATTAATTAAAAAAAATAAACTTCGATAAAGTCTTCCTGGTGTTCACTATAACGTGCATTTCTTTCATACTTTTATTCAGTAACGAACTTTAAAAAAAATACGAAATAGACTACTAAAGCTTACCCTTTTTATACCAGCTAGGGCAATGAACATTTCATCTTCATGTTGCAATTTTTGATTCACCATACTTTCTTGCAACTTTTCCAAATGTTGAGTTATTTCTTCTGTACAGTATTCATTCATTAATTTTAATTCTGAAATTTTTGATTTCAGGACTTTTATTTCTTCATTTGCTTCCTATAAGAGTCAGAATTTTTTAAAGTTTTCAATGAGAAATATTTTCAACACTAAAAAAAAACTACTACAAAATTTCTAAGAATATTTCATTATTAGAATAATATAGCATCTTAATGTATTTAAAAAATAAAAACAAAAGAATCCGTTCTACAGCAACCAAATTCTTTAAAATAAAAAACTATTGTTTAAGATCAAGTCTTTAATTAAATGTTAAGGCAATAGAAACAAGTTTAGAACCCTGGAAAATCACAAGTGAGGGGAACAAGGGCAAAATGTGCCGGATTAAAGGTGCGCACGGGCAGTCGGAATGGGGCTTCAGATACTAAATCCAACATCAATGATGACTCCTTTGAATTGACACGCAGTCTTGTATGTTTTCCTCTTTTAGCATGACTTGTAATTGCCTGTTTTCCCATATTACTTAAGCTTGTTATCTTCTTACAAAGCGAGCAGTACAAAATAAATGGATTTTGCGGGACTTTTCGAACTCATTCCGCAAAATCAGAATTGATTTTTTTATCCATCCAATTCTTATTAAATACGGATTTTGAGCAGCTCATAGTTTTAAAAAAATTCTCTAATATATTTTAATTAAGCTCACAGTTTCTCAAATAATTAACAACCATTCAAGAAGCTCTAGCACGGTAGACTTAACACTACCGCGCTGTTGTTGTTCCCTCCAGAGAAATGTATTCTATTCTTTCCCGCAGTTACAAAAGTCTCGTATATGCTCATTAGCTGCAATTCGGGATCTTATGGAAATGAACAACTGTATCGCAAATCGAAACTGGACTAATGTATACAGAAAAAAAGGAGAAGAGAGATGAAAAATAGTGAGTTTCCGCATTACAGAATCGCGAATGATATTGTATTGTTTTTGGAAGCTATGACTACTATATTTTATTCTTGGAATCTTTAGAGATCAGCATTTTTTAGTTTGGACAAAAATAACAAAAATTAAATTTTCAGTATTTTTCAGGATTTAAAAAAAATTTTCAAATTTTCTGGTTTTTCCTGCTTGTTTAGACGATTTTCGAATTCTCGCAGTAGTGTGGCAACCCTATAATAGTTACATTCAACAAATAATAATGAACATTATTTGAAGTGCCAAAAGTAATAATTAAATTTCTATTTAAGTACAGTTCGTAGAATTTATGCATAAAAAAATCGAAATAAGTAAAGAAAAATTAAATACATACTTTTAATGTTGGCTTGCACTCTCTTTTAGAAAGGTATTCAACATGAGTCAATGCTTGATTAGATGATGATGGAACAAGAGGAACCATTTCGCGGAATGTAGCTTCAGAAGACGAACTTTTCTCATTGTAATTACCAAGAGATTGAGTTATATCAGATGGTTGAAATTTATGGTTTCTGTTCTCCATTACATTACGTATGCGTGTTCGAGGTAAGGTAAATGAAGCACCCTTACTTTCAGTATATGACACAGATGAGTCAAGAAATTCGGAACATGATACCTCATCAGGATCAGAGGAAGGAGCGTTAGAATTTCTTTCACTAAGACTAGATGATTTAGTTCGAGCACCTTAAAAATAAGAAAAACTTAAAGTAAAAAAGGAAATTAATATTATATAGAGAAAATTTTCCCATGACACAAAGTAATAAAGCAACCTTTATTTTAAAAATCTCAAATTAACAATATCCTATTAGAAAAGTCATAATTAAGAGTCGGTTTTATATTTTCACTTAAACAAAAAGGAATTGATTCAGGCTCAAAAATTTTAAAGAAAAATTTCAATCTCATTCACTTAAATTTTATCAAAAGTACAGTAATCAGTACCATATAATTGCTAGCAGCTAAAAATTCTTACATAAAAGTTTTATATGGTATTCGTATGAATTAATAAACTGAGTGAAGATACCTGCTATTTTAAGCAAAAAAGACAATCAACTTTAGTTTGATTAATAGCTACCCATTCGGCAGCATGGTCCCATCATCTGAACAACAACTATCAGACATGCCCCAGATCAAATTATTGCTTTTTGTTGTGAATTGTTTCAAAATGAATGATATAATTCAAAAATGAAATTAATGATTAATATAACAAATATTGCAACAATCTATTTACAAACATCCAAAAGTGCTTTCGTGCAATCACTCCAATAAAATTTGAATAATCTAATCAAAGAGGAAAAATTATGAACTCAAACGCCAGTATTGAAAACTCTCATCACTATCTACAATTTATTTTTAGAAAGAGATAAACTGTAGGTACTATACCTATATTACTATATACTATAATACAATTACTACGAACATTACTTTCTTGCAGATGCTGTACATGAAAATAAAGTGTTATTCATACACAAAACAGATTCCATTCATTTTAATGAGACATTACCCATATAAGAACCTCTTATATCCAATAATATAATTAACTGCCTATGATAGGCAATTTCTTTTATTATTGTAAATGAAATGAATTTTACAATACCGCTTATTTTTATTTGCAAACACTTCGCATGAATAGCAGGAAAGAAGTTGTAGTTAGTAAAATAGTTCAATTATTATCCGTATATTATAGTCAACAACTGTATAAGATGTAATAATGCATTTTGCAGGAATATAATTGGTATTTAATTTTGTTTAATTTAGCTATTGTTCCATTTCAAAGTAAAACAAGGGATATTTTAGGATAGACATTTGAACGCCATTTTGAATTACGATCAAACAACAAGAATGACACTCACGAGTCTTATCATGCTTTATCAAACTTCCGCTCCACACATCCGAGCACACAATAAACATCCCACGGTGATTGCAAAGACATATTAATTATACCAAATATGGTCAAGATTAGTTTTACTACATTGCAAATTTAAACACAACAGAAATCACAATGAAAGTTTAACATGAAATAAGTAAAATCGCATTTTACTCTCAGATCATCGAACTCGCTGATCAATAAAAAAAAAAAAGGGTATGTAATTTGATGTGGTCTGTAAATTAAGACAAATTTGCTTAGTATTTTAAAATGCATTCGACAAGAGTACTTATCGCAGAAAATTTGGATGTTCTGAAAATTGTACGTACTGAAATTCTGAAAATACTCTTACTTATACATTTATTAAGAATTTCTTAGTAGTTATTGAAAAATTTATGAACATATTTTTGCCACATTTAATTTCGAAAAACATGTTTCAATTCTTTTTAGATATTCGTATCATGTAGATAAATTTTAAAATATCTTGCTTAACATTGAGAAAAATGGCATATCATTCGATATTGATATATCTAAATATAAGCTAAGCACTGAATTGCAATTTTAATATTTTTATCTACAACAGTCCTGAACAAACAGAATTTTTCCAATAACATAACATATATCAGCAATAAGGAAGGAAAGTAATATCATAACATATATCAGCAAGTTATGTATTCAATTTTCCTCAGTTTTTGATGTACAAAAAGAGCTCAACCAAATTTCAGCTTTAAAAGATGTGTTTCGGAAAAACGCTTATTTATAATGCTATTTCACATAATTGAACTTAAGACAGCATCGATAGCTATTGGTAAAATTAAGACAACAAGAAAAAAAATCCACATGTTTTGACCATAATTCTGAATTAATAACAACTGAGACAATTTTAAAGAAATATGGAAGCTTACCGCAGAAAAATTTATTCAACTTCAGATTACAATCAAAGAATAAAATCGCAAAGACCAGTTTAGATTTCAGAACGCGATGTTATTCATGATAAATTCTCTATTATATTTATAATTTTTTTATATAAAGCACAACCCAATTTTAAAATCATTGCAAATAAGTATTACAAACGAGAATAAAAATGCTTTGAATTTAACTGCATTTAGTGTTATATGTATATCTAAACGTAGAAATAATTTCTTCAAACAAAAACAAAAAAAACAATTTACCTACTTGAATGTTGCGGCGAAAATATATCAAATCACAAAATCAGTTCCTAAATACTTGCAACTATTATGTTAAAAAATATTTAATTTCTCAAGAATTAAGTATCATTAAAATACAAATAGGGAGATATTAAATATAGCTTCATAACTGAACATTTCAGTAGATTCCAAAAAATGAATTGAATCAGACTCTAGAGAATGGTATAAAAGTTATAAAGAAATTAGAGTCTGAAGCCACTAAATAACAACCAAATGCTGACGAAGTCCAAAAATTTGACAAAGTAGCATTAAATTTCATACTAGATAAAAGTAAACTTATACAAAACTGATACTTATAATCTTTTAAAGTAATTACATAACGCAGATATTCTCCACCAGGAAAAGTGATAAATAGATTAAAAGAGTAAAAGAAACAGAAAACTGTAAGTGCAAATAAGGTTTTAAGAGTAGATGTTGAGCCTAACAAAGATTGCTTTCTTATTCTTGTGAAGAAATTTTCTTCTCGTATAACTTAATAACTTAAATTAAATAAACGAAAATAACTTAAATTACAATTCATATCCTCCCGAATTTATTTATCTCGACTTTTTAAATTCAACTTGTATCCTGCAGGTATATCTACGAAAATATCAAATAAAAGCATATTTTTTTAATTTTAATAAAAAACAGTTATAAATAAAAGTACATATTAAAAACAAAAACTTATATGATTTAATCACAGGATAGTAAGGAAAAAAGATAACTGGAAACATTTTCAAGCAATAGTTACTTTAAATAATACAATATCTAAATGCAAAACATTTATTTGCAGAAACAAATAATATTCACAGAAGGTTTATAAATCATTTTTGAAAATTAAATTAAATTTTGGCTTTTAGTGAAAAAATGACTTATTATACGCATCTCAAATCCATTTCTCGAGAGTACAAATTATTTCAAAATAAACTTGAAAAAAATTTGTATTTAAAAAATAAAATGAATCATGCATAATAAAATTTTTTAAAAAGCAAATCTTCTTGTTGCTATGCATAATCGAATATTTCCGGTTTATCTTCTTCAAACACCTTTGATTACTATATATAATCTTATCAAAAAGATAAAATTTGCAATTTTAATAAAATTAAATAATGTGAATATTTAAAATTAATAGCTAAAAGAAAAAAAAATATTAACATAGTCAATTAAAGGAATGCACAAATAATTTTCTTGAAAACAATTATATGCTTTTGAAATTTTAGCCTCTAAATGATTATCACTCCATGAGCACACACGTAAATCGGACGCTCAAACGTGGGCGCACGGGATGTGACACACAACAATTAAGTATTTATTAATAAATAAATTAGATCACAAAAAAATAGTATATTTCAATTTATAACTAGTCAAAGCATTAAAAAATAATTTTCACTAATTAAAGAGCAGTTTAATATTTCTAATAAAGAAATACTTATAGAAATTACGAGCGTAAATATAAACTTACTGTCCATATCTGAACAATAGCTTGTAGAAATCTGAAAAACTACGGAATATTCTTGACAAATGTTCTTATCATATGTTTTGTAAGGGAATTTTGTTTTCCTATCTTTTATTTCTCGGAGAAAAAAAAACCAAAACTGTGCCTTTAAAAGGCATAAATCTTGAAACAATCTTTTATGTAAATCAGTAACATTGTCAATGTTGATCTTTCCTCTGATAACGATGTGATAAGTTCAAATGGAATATTTTAGATAAAATGCATTCAGTTTCGAAATCTTTCTTGGGATTCTTTCGTCAACGTTAGTAACACACTTGGATTTATTCTTAGAATATTTATCTTCTGGGGGGGGGGGGAGAAAACAAGCATCGGTATTGAAATTTTCGCAAGCTGCACACGTCATTTCTCTAGTCAATTCGTTCAGTTTTTTTTTCCCTAACCATGAAAGCCTTTTTCTTTTCTAGATTTCCACAGCTTATTTTCTTTTTTCACGAATAAAATGATATTGGGTTAATTAAGGAGAATTTTTTCTTTCATATATAGCTAACTTTTTTAAGGCATACAATGCCAAACTGAACATCCTCTAAAATGTTCCCGCTTTTCACCTTTTGTAACATGTTCTCCAATATTTATCATTTATTTTACTTTCACGTACAATATACAAAGAGAAAGTATTGTTATTAAATTCGATCCCGAGATTTTAATGCATCACGTTTCAGACCTTTCTGAGTTTAAAAAAATGGAATTATGTCTGTCTTTCTGTCTATGAACACTAAAATTCAAAAATACTTTGAGCTAGACAGTTGAAATGATATTTGATCTTCACATCAAATTCATAGATTAACTGAAATCACAGGAAGTTTGGCATCTGTCTGGGTGCAAGTAAACACGGTGATTAAAAACGCAAAGAATTAGATGAACAAAATTTGATACATACTAAAAAGATCTTCAAATCAGTATAAATTTTTAACCAATTCCGCCATGATGTTGACCATCTATCGGTCTGTACAACTGCACGCATGTAAACACAATAACTCAAAAACACAGCTACTTATAAAAATGAAATTTCTTATATTATTTAGTTATTAAAATAGTAGTTCTGTGTCAAATTTTAATTTCAATTTATCCACAAAAGGGCGTCACCAAAATACATACTAGATTTTCTTTGTTATACTAAGAAACACACAATCGTATTGCAAGGGATTCCGAAAATAAAAATCTGGCTGTATGTGGAATTCACGGCTTAGCCCAAAATTCCCAATTCCCAGGAGAGAGTGGGGCTTAAAATCTTTGTTATAGAGTAAACGAGAAAGCTTCGGGTAGACCAATGACGTTGCGTTTTACCTGTTAACAAACATCTCAAAAACTTCCGTGACTGATGCTCATTTATTAAATTCCTTTCAACTTTGACGAATATGATATAATTCAATCTCAAACTTCACATTACAAAATAGAATTATTTATTGACATTGTTCTCCATCATATTTCTAACCCAGTGCTATCAGTGCATACAAATCTCTTACATATGACGATTTGTACAATCCACAGAAGTAAAGCACCCCAATAAAAACTCATTTCTAGCGCAGTTCCATTTCTCTCTCTCTAAAATATTCTTCTTTAACCCAGTTATTCAGGGCGTATTTCATGTAGAAATGTAATGTTCAAGTCAATATAACTCAAACATTAAATACTAACTTCAGGAACACATATTCTCCCAGTTTTCAGAAAAATAGTTTAAAATAAATAAGAATTGCTATAATAGAAAAAACATGATAAAGTTAAAAATTAATACAAAAATATCTAAATATATAGTTTCTGTAATATAAAAAAATGAATGAGAGCAATCTTTTAAATTTCACCTTCTGTAAATTTTCTATTTTGACAAAAATATGCTACACATAGTTAGCAGGTATGTTTGTTTGTTTTATAATTGTTGCACAATTTATTTCATTTATTATTATCACAGTTTGAAGGAAACAATCAGAAACACGCACGTTTATTACTCAATTGTAAATCAATAGTGGAAG
>JAPMOR010055114.1:45484-74588 GCA_026543865.1 Argiope aurantia | reverse complement strand
TATTATAAAAGATATTAATCAACGATTTGTTTTCCTTTTACATGTCAAAAGTTGATCATTCAGAGTTCTAGAACGGAATCTTTTTCATTATAAATGTGTATCTTTAGAACAAATAAAGTTTCACTATTACACAAAAACAATATTTAAATTCTTTTACGTATATATATAACAATATTGCAAAGGTTTATTTGATATTAGCAATGAAAAGAACTAATTGTTCGTCGATTGTAGTATTTTCACTTTGATAAAAAAAAATTTTTTTCACCCTGAATTTACAGTAATTTTTCCCCAACTTTTCCGAACAGCTTATTTATGCGAGCTTTTTTTAGAGAAATTCATTTCTTACCACACCGAATACTTAGCAAGAATTTATTTCTATCCTTTTTAGAAAAATTAGCATTATACGAAGCAAGTTTTAAAATATAGTTCAGAGAAAATAGTATCGGATCATATAGACTCGAAAGATACTTTAATACTATTCGAAAAAATTTATAGAAAATATATAAATAAAAAAATGCCCTTTCAGAGAAATACCCGCATTAACAAAGACAAGAAATATCTATAACTTGATACCGTCGTTTCTCACAAGCAATTCATCCAATCAAAGTGAACCAAACAGAACAGCTGGATTAAAAGTGCAATATGCTAAACGTTTCATCATTGTGTGTTTCATCTGACGATGACAAAAATATAAGATTTTAACACCTTTTAACGAAATGATATTTTCAGGATGATCCCCCCCCCCCTCAATATTCTTGGCTGTTGCCTTCCAAATTATAAAGAAAGGACTTTTTTTCTCACCTAAAACTTGAGGACCTTCCAAGATCTAAAAAATATTAGGATCTTGTATCCTATCACTCTACGAATCTTCGTATTCAAATGTTTGAGTCATGACTGCTACATTATTTTTCCACCAGAGAAACTTTCCCATTTTTCAGTAATGCAGACTATTTTCTTTTACTTCAATAAACATACAATCTAATATTCTCATTTCATTTTTATTAAAACAAGATTGCTTGAAAGAACTAACAAAACCAGATATTTAAAACAAATTATGCAAAGACAGAAACACAAATACTCACACAGGGTATGTAGATGTTAAACTTTTTAACATTCACAAATAAATGAACAATGAAACATATTAGTTTCAAATTACTTGTGAAGGAACAAATATGGCTTTGAAAGACTCACAAAAATTCCATTTTTTTACGTTTTGACAGGAGGAATGTAGGAATGAAGGGCAAAACGGAAATGCAGGAATTAAAGTCATTTTACATTCATTATAATTCTTAGTAAAACTAACCTAGAAATTATTTTTTGGTTATAATTTCCTTATAAACCCTTCTATATAATTATGAGATTGATAAAGAAATAATGAGGTAAAATCATTCCTTTGAGAGAGATATAATTTTCCCAAGTTTATGCTATATTATCTTCATATGCTATATTATAAGAAATTTATTATCCTCATATGCTATATTATAAGAAATTTATAATTAATTGTTGCTATATTATGATGCTTCGAATTTGGCAATTTTAAATTTGTATCTAAAATTCAAATAAATAAATGACCTCCTCTTAGAAAAATTTATTATGCAGATTTATTTTGATTACTTTTACTACAAAATAATAAATTTTCAAATAACCAAAAATTTAAAGTTCAAAAAAATTAATTTATAACTAAATAATAAAGTATGATAAACAATTTATTGTGAGAGACATAGTCAGTTTTAAATCCATTTACCTCATTTTCTTATTTAATCATTTAAAATTTCTAAAATGCATTAATTTATGAACAAAAGTTATTTCTTCAGAAACACTGTTCCACAAAATACTTTTAAAATTGAAAATTGTTGAATCATATAGATAGCCCAGAAATTTTTCCAAATTATATCCTAATGCAATTAAGATTAGAAACCAAATAATAAATTAGAAATATTATTTCCATACATATAAAATATTGCAAAACTTTAAGTAGCCTTGGAGAATATTTTGAAGAGAAACTGAACTCAATTGGAAGACAAAGCACAAACACATGCACATAAATTCAAAAATGTTGTTTTTGTTCAGAATTACAAAGAATCACAAAAAAAATTAGAAAAATTAAGATGGCATAATAATTCTAAACTACAATTACATAATAATAATGTGTTGAAAAAGACATAAAATGGTAATAAAGAAGCATACAAGTAAAACTGATGGATTCGGTTTCCATAATGAAAATAGAAGCAAATTGTAATTAAAGCTCATAAATCTCCCAAGGTCTTTTCTCTCACTGTGCTACAGTTCCAACTTCAAGCAGTGTTGAAATAATGTTGCTTTTTAAATCTTTTTATTAAATGCAATAAGTAAAATTCAGAAATATACGACAATTCATCCTTTAAAGAAATATCTAGTGTTTAAAATGGGCTGGTTATAATAAAATAAAATTTAAAAAAAAACAGTAGGTCTTGCTTAACTTAGTAGTAGTAACTTAAGAGTGTTTTTAAGCTTATTTCATGGTCTTTAAATAAATGAGACACAGATAAACGAATTGAAGTGATAAACTAATTTTTCATTCACAGTGTGCCAAATGTCTGATCTAACTAAATGTAGAGTTACATAGTGAAATTGATTAAATTACTAGACTGATCTATTACTATTACTGACTTTTAAACAATTTGATAATCATTGAAAATGAAAGCTCATTTTTTGCTATAATATCTAAATTGAAGGCTTTGTAAGAAAATGTCTTCTTTATTGTGAGTGACCAGGGAAAATAAATAACTCGATATCTGGAATTAATTAAACATCATTCTACCTGAACTTGTTTTTACAATAGATTAGCTAAAATCGAAATGGAACCTCTTTCACTACAGGATCTTATCTACCATCTAGTGACTTTATCCCTTCTAATGAAACTAAATATCTCACTGAAATGAATATCATTTATACAGTATAGTGGCTGGAAAGTCTGGACACTCAATTAAACAATTGAATTCTATTATTCGTCAAATAAAAAACAATTCATGGGTACAATAATGGAGGTATCTTCTTTCACTTCCTTCAATAAATGGTGAACATGGCTCAACAGCTGAATATATGAAACACAGTCAAAAATATTTTGTTTTTATTACTACACATAGCTTTTTATGTTATAATAGAGTTAATTCCAAATAAAATTAAATATTGAGTTTTAACTAGTGCAAATTCAGAAAAAAAAATCCTTTTAGCTAATCAAATGTACTTGGGTAAGTTTAACAAGACAAAGATTGGCAAAAGAAAAGTATATATTTGAAATTCAGTATTAAGAAAGTATATGTGATCTTATAAAATTTCAAACTTTGTTTGTTTTTTAAAAATAATATAGTTCAGAATTAAACAAAATTCTTAAATTTTTTAAACAACTTAGGAAGGATAATAACGAATACAAAAATCACACAAATTATACATACTGACGAATTCAATGACAAAAAAAAAAATTTGGAAATACATTTAAGATATGCATATTGAGCATTAATTCATGCTTAAGAATTAACAATTTCATATGAATAAAATATGGTACATAGAATTTAAGTCATTTCATCTGAGCAAATAAAATAGTGTTCATTCCTAAGTTTTATCATTCAACAAATGCAGCTAACAGCATTCCAGACAAACAAATCAAGATACAAGTATTATACACGTCTATCAAACCTCTACACTGACAACATGTTAGAATTTAGTTCCAATAATTTTGGCATAATAATGGTGATTGTCCTTCTTGGAATATTTATTTTATCGTTGATAAAAAATATCTATTGCTATTATTATTCTATTTGCTATTAATTAAAAAATATCACATATTTTTAATAAATAAGATAATATTTCCAACACGTTTTAATATTAAAATACATTTCAATGGTATTCTAGTAAATTTGGAAATGTTATTCCAAGGCATGAAATTTCTTTCCAAAACCAATTTTTCAGGTATAAACGCCAAGGAAAATAAAATGATACAATAAATAGAACAACTTACTTGTTGGAGAAGATTCTGTACTATTACTTCGCAATACATTGACGCTGGAAATACTTAAGGACTTTGGTCGAGTTTCTACAGCCTTATTAGAAATGGTTTGCGATTTAACTGGTTTAGCAATGCTAGTAAAAATAAAAGTAAAAGTTGCAAAGACTGTTACAACTTGACCCTCATTATAGTTTCGACATTTTTTTTTAATTTATAAAAAATATATAGAGGTTAGTAAAAAAATCATATCAGTCTTTTAAATCTTAATACATAGACAAAGTAGATAAACTAAAATATATTTTTATCGGATCAATTATCTTAAATCAAAATTTATAAAATAGTTATTCTCTATTCATTAGCTAAAACAGAGAATGTGTTCATAATTCCTCACTACCCATTTCGGCTGGGCATTAACTACGCTAATGTGATAGGACCCATCTTAAAAATAATATTTAACGAAAATTCCGATTAAAAATTTTATAAACCACCGCGTAGCCTGAGTGTTAAAACTTACCCCTGGTTCCCCTACATCATGAGAAATTCAAAAGTGCATTAACATACCAGAAATCCTCTATCTTTTCACTCTGTTTGTACACACAATTTTTTTATTTAACCACAAGAAGTCTTACTTCATGGTTTCTATTCTAAAAAAAATAATTAATGAGTAAAAAAAATTTTAAAACGTTCCCCATCATTTGAGTTGAAAAATGCGTTTCAAATTAATTTTGAACACTAGACAACACTTTTCTAAATTTTTATAGATATAACTACATAATTTTTTTAAAGCAAAAAAGCATCAAGAGCTAAAATTTCAATTTTGATTATACGATGAACATCAATTAACATTAAAATGCTTTCATTAATCAGTCAACTGCCACAGCTGATAATAATTCATAAATAATACATGCTTAGCCAGACAACAAATATAAAAATCTAAACCAGAACATTCATATCTTATAGCTAGCTTCAAAAGCTCAATCATCATAAGTTCAGAGCCTCACTAAATAAATTATAAATATAAGGTGCGTCTAAAAAGTTCGGCGAATGGAAGGATATCTCAAAAGCTACGTGAGTGAGAAATGCAGTCAGGCGCATAAGCAGCGAAGGACCTATGGAGAGACGAAACATAGCAAAGAGCGCAAGAAATTGATGCAGATTATTCTGCAACGGACAATCGAACGGCGTGTGTGCAAAAACTCACGTCAAATTGAAATGAAGCAACGGATTAACATGAAGTTTTGTTACAAAATAGGAAAAACGGCCGCAGAAATGCATGTAATATTGGTGCAGGTGTACGGAATAGACACTGTTTGCAGAAAACGCGTTTACGACTCGTTTAAACATTTTCGGGTGGGAAAGGAAACCATCGATGATGAACCACGTTCGGGTCGACTCTCAAAAAGTGTGACTACTGACAACAACGGACGGGTGCGACAGATGCTGTTGCAAAATCGCCGATTGTCTCTACGATGGATATCGGAAGAATTGGAAATTAGCATGGTTAGTGCAAGCACCGTCATTCACAATAATTTGGGTAAGATTTTTCCCGTTTTGTGTCGCACTCATTGACTAAATTGACCGGAGCTAAAGCGGCAAAGTATGGAATGGTGCACCCCGTCTTCCCTGCACCCCAAAGAGAGCCACCTATTAAGTTCAGAATTAAGACAGTAACGGCATGATCCACCAGGAATTTGTCCCAGAAGAGCAAACTGTCAAAGCTGAATTCTACGTAGTTGTTTTGAAGAAGTTATTGCTGCGCTTCCAACGTGTTCGCCAACAGTTGAACAAGACTGGTAAGAGCAATTTGTTACGTGACAACGCCCGCTCCCATACAGAGATCCGTGTACGCAACTTCTTGACCAAACGCTGTGTAACCGTTACCGTACATCCATCGTATTCATCTAATCTGGCGCCAGCGAACTTCTCTTTGTTTCCTCGTCTCAAGGGGATCCTGAAGGGCGCACGTTTTACAGATATCCGACGATGTGCGACATCAGTGCTTCTCTCCATTCCAAAAGAGGCCTTCGCTGACTAATTCCATCAGCTTTATCAATGTTGTCAAAAGTGTATTGAGGCTAATGGATGTTGCTTTGAAGAAGAATAAAGGTATTTTTTTCCCGTGATTTGTTTCATGTTCCGATTCACCTTACTTTTTAGACGCACCTTGTAATATAAATTATTGGTTTCCTTTATTTTTATCTAATATTCAAGCTAACTTTAAGCTTTAAAATTTTTTAATTAAAACTACTAAATTTATTAATCTGACTTGAGTCTCCCATCCAAGCCCCTTAAATAATCAAATGAAGTTCATATACGTACACATATAACTTACTTACCCAGGATAGGAATTTTTAGATACACTTTTATTTTCGACACGCTTTGAGTCTTTAGATGCTCGTAGCTGTAGAGGATTTACAATCTTCCTTTCTGGCATCTTTATGAGCTTAAAATAAATAAAAATATCATCACTAATTGTGTCAGCACTAAAATGAAACGCCTCTCTTAATTTTGATTTATAATTTATTTCTATTGATGCGTAAGTAACAAACAATGCTAATGTGTCAATATTAAATAAGATAAAATAGAATTGTTGTGCTTAAAAATATTTTAAGTTTTTAATTAATTAATTAATTAACTTACATCTGGCTGTCGTAAATGCAATGCTAGGTCAACAATATAATGAGCATCCACAACATTTGGAAAACGCATCAGATGACTTAAGCACGTCGCATAATCACCTTTAAGCACTGAAAAGAAAATTTTATAAATCTATTCATATAATTCCAGAATTCGGTTCATCTTTTGAAAATTATTTCCAAACAAGTTTCAACTTACATAAGTCTCTTATTGAGATGAGCATGGCAACAAATATATAATCAACTAAATGAAAAGTAATACTATCTGCAAAAATAGCATCCCATACAATGAGTAAATCGTGGATCGTGAATTCTCTTCCAAACAATAGTCTCAACCATCGACTAAAAAAAAGAGAGAGAGAGAAAATTGCAGGTTAGTTAGCATTATCAAATGAAAAGATATTATTGATTGCACTCAACAATGATTAACCCTCTGAGGACGGAACATGAATTTATTTTTAGCAACACATATATATCATTTTCACTAATGCAATTTTTTTGACATTCTATTACGTTCGATTGAAATTAAAATTCACAATTGCTACTGTCAAAATCATTAATTTATTTTCTATATCTTTAGACATCAAATACATAAATATGAATTTTGTAAGCATAGAGCGATTATGTACAAATAAATTCTCATGCGACTTAGAAGATGCGTTAATTTCAGTAGAAAGAAAAGCACGCTAAAGCGCTCTTGATAAAGAGTTTATAAAACAATCTTTTTAACAAAATAATTAGCTAATAAGAATAACTGGATCTGACATGGATACAAATTATATTATGAAGTTACAATCTTTATTATTAAGAACCAATTTATATGCATGGACGATTGTAATGTTAATCCATGTTTGCAAACGGTTAAAATATGAAAAATCATAAAAATAAAACTTACATTCCAAATATCTGAGGAGTGATTTCCAATTGCTCAAAATATGAAAATAATGTTAAATCATGATGTTTCAAAAGCTGCTCATAAATTCTTTTCAGCTTTCTTCCTAACAAATTACCAGGGGCTACAATGCTCTGAGAAAACGGCTCTGTAGCAATTTGCTTTGCATACTACAAAAACAGGAAAACAATTTTGATATAAAATTAACACAATTTTAAAAAGATACGATAATTACGACTGTGATTATTTTAATGTACTAACCTGTTTAGAAATACAAGAAAATTTCATAATTACACTTATTATGTATTACAACTACACAGATAGTTGAAAGTAATTTAAACTAACGTCAAAATTCTGGGTGTTTTTAACTAAAAACAAACGAAATTCCCACACTTAGACCAAAGACACATGGTCATTCAAAGTTGTAAAATTAGTAATAATATCTTTTTGAGTACTGTTCAAAAAGTAAGGAATTTATTTGAGATTAATCACATTATTTGAAAAGCCCATATTTAAAAATAAGCATTTGAATAGTTTACAAGATAAGAATTCTAACACATATCATATTTTATAGATTTACTATCCCAAGGATTATTTTTAAAAAATCAAAAGCAAATATTCATTTTAGGTTTTCATAGAATTTTTTTATTTATCTAATAAGAAATAATAAATAAAGCTTATTGATGTGTTATATAGTTCATATTCTGACTAACAGCCTTTCAAAACTGTAAACTTTATAACACATCAATAACCTTTCTCTACTACATATATAATTCACTGAATGCACACCATCTAAAGGCACTTCAGGTTACACTCATTAAAAAAGAAATGGCTGAAAGAAGAAAGTACAAGTTGAAACAGCAAAATTTTATCATAATATTATATTTCAAGCCATTTCATTAGATACACAAGGACAAATTAAGCCACAATTAATGTGTTCTATGTGACTTTAAAATTTAAAATTAAGATACATTTTAGCTCACTTAATTGCATTAGAAAATAAGAGTATTTTTGGTAATATCATGGCCATAATAAATCCAAGTATAAAAATAATTAGATGACATAACCAAATCATTTTTCAATTTTGTAATATTATTCATAAATATTAATTGGAATGTTTAAAATGTGTAATAAAAATTGATAGGATTTATTACAAAAATCCAGAAAAATGGCAAAATCCATATTTTCAAACAATGCATGAAAATAATTGCCTAGAGTTTATTAAGTTTAAAATGTTTTTATTAAAAAAGCATATAAGCATATATTAATTTTCAGCGCTCCAGTTAATTTTTCAAAATTTAACAATTTTTACAAATTGAAAATATCTGCCGCTAATGAGAGATTACATAATATTTTAAAGAAAGTTGCCAAATCATTACCTTGAAAAGAATTTCCCAGATTACAATCTTCGTAATTGAATTCATGCCAGTCTCAAAAATGATATATAATGATCAAACTTTGTAAAAAAATTTGCTTGAAAATTAAACTGGCAATTACAAAAGCAGAAAGTTCCCATATGAAGAATTTTTTATCTAATAAGAAATCTCATGAAAATATTACTCACAATTTAAGCCTTTATTATAATGTAATTATTTTCTACAATTAAAAGTAAATAGGGTCTACTTTAGAAAAACACACAAAACATAATATCAAACAGGGTGAATTACAGTTTATTGACGAAGGTGACTCGTAAATAGTCAATATATTTTTTGCAACCTAATTAACATAGTCAACTCCTTAATACTATTTTAAATTGCATACAAAATTTTTCTTAAAAATCTGTATTAAAAATGTAAAAAAGAAAAGTATTAGATTTCGAAATAAGATGGAAAATGACTTTTATCAGATATGACTCACCTCATTAAAAGAACATTAACAATTTATCAATATATCTTATTTTTAAAAAATGAGCAGTTTTGTATAAACTATATCAAGAAATAAAAAAATAATACCTTACCTTAGAATGAGAGTAATCAGTCATAGTATACCAAGGTTCAACAGAGTCCATTAACTGACAGAACATAAAGCTTTGAGGGAGAGAAAAAAATATTCTGTCAATACATATCACTGTATTATTTTTAGAAAAAAATAGCTACTTTAATTATGAAATCAAATAACAAATAAAAATTACATGCAATTTATACGATATGAATTACATAAATTTTAATAAATCACCTGTAAGAAAAATTTGGAAATTACAGTTTAAGTGCAGTGGCATACCTACATAAAGTGGCTACTCATGGCGACTAGGGCAAATAACAAAACAATGCCTTTCCTCCCATTCTTTAAAAAATACATTAAAAATGCAAAATCGAAAAAGCATTAGCTTTTTAAATAAGAAGGGAAATAACTTTTATCAGAAATGCCTCACACCATTAACATCAAACAATTTATAATGTATCTTATTTTTAAAAGATTCATATTCTCTATTTGCTTGATTTTTTTAATGTTAATAATGAGTTCAAAATTTAAAAAGGGTTAACTTTCACAGAAATCTTTGAAATACCTTGTTATTAAAGAAAAAAAAACTGCAACAATTCAGAAACAGTTTTTTCACCGAATTAAATTTAAGAAAATAATACAGCATCCATCACTGTCATTGAATGTATAAAACACACGAATAGAATACTGGTTAAAATCTTTGTTTTTATTTTGAATAATAAAGAAATTATAAGCTGGGCTTAAATTAATTTTCAAAATGCCAAAAATATCGAAAAAATATCAAAATTTTCAAGACAAAAATATCAAATTAAAAATTCGTTACACCCCCCATTGCATCTGTCATTAAAATTTCTACATTAAGGTACTTTTATTATTAATGAAATTTATTGCGTTGTTCTAATGCAGTTTTGTCAACAGCAATTCTAAACAATGTATTTCAAAATACCGATCTATTTCGCTAATTGAGAAAAATTTTCGGCGAATAGAAATAAGATCTTCTGAGATTATTTATATTAAGCCCGCATTCATATTAATCTTTTTTTATCGAATATTTTGCCATGATTCGTTTATATTATGGCGATATATCTTCCTTTGTTTATTAATAAAAAAATTTAAACTTTTATGATTTGATTGCGAATGCCAGAAACGAAGTGCACGAAACGTAAATAGTGACTTGAATTTGAGGAAATTTCTAGATAGAAAAATATATCCATGTTTTAGGTTTTAAGTTTTGGGATATAAGATTAAAAAAAGGCAATTTTTTAAAAATGCAACTTATTTCACTATTTTATGCTCCCTTCTAATGGTGCCCAGGACTCTTGCCCTGCATGCCCCACTCTAGTTATGCCACTATCAAAGTAACATGTAGATAATTCATTTTTCTACTGAAATTTAAGTTAACTGAAAAATTTTCTCCAAAAAAGTTTTAAAACGTTTAGGTACCATAAATTTTATCGCTTTAATACATATCATAAAAACAATCTATAAGTTTCAAAAATATTTTTATCATCCCTTGATAGATATATGAAGAAATATATTAAAAATATTTTTATAATATATGTAAGCACATCCAAAAACATAATCTTAAAGTCATATTCTGTGCTTTATTTTTTGTAGGGTGGAAAGTTCATTTGAAAAATAAAATTTATTAAATACTTTGTTTTCTTAAATAATATTTTTCTTAATGTTAATTTTACATTTAATTCTAATTTTTCAAATAAATTTATATTCACACCTTTGAGGAAAGAAAATATGAGGGCTATTCGGAAATTAAATTCCATCTGATGTAACTAAGCGGGAGAAGTTATAGCAATTCTTTGGATGTAATCCATATATCATGGAGAAGCAATTAAAATTTTCTAAAAATCAACTGAAAATGAAAGCCAAAATAGTAAATATGTAGTGCATATAATTAAAAGATTTTTATAAGCAAAAAATCTTTTGCCCACAGTCATTCATCACTAACTGCGCGGTTCATTAAATACAAATATTGGATATGTTAAATCCCAAAGGTTCACTGTAATGCTCGCCCTAGCACCGTTTAAGAAATTTTGCAGCATCTCGATTGAATGCTGATTCATGCCCTTTCAGCTCAGATTTGGCACCGTGTGAATAACAAATATTTAGGAAATTGAAGCAGTGGCTAACAGTGTAGTGCTTCTACGATGCCCATGCTCTCCTTGGTTAAGTAACTTCATTCCTTGGCAGCATTTTTTTTCCAAGAAAGGGAATTTTATATCTTGTACGACATTAAGACAAATGCTTTAAATTTAGAAGTGATTAAGTCAAAAAATGATAATTGATTTATAATGCATATAGATTCGTATCTACAAGTATTGTTAAATGGTCATCAAATGGAAATCATTTTCCGAATTGCTCTCATAAATTACAGACACACACCCACGAATATATATACATATATGAGTATTTACTTACAAGGCATCATGTTCAATATAATTTTGATTCAGTAGAATATGAATTTCCAAACTGAAAAATAGAAAATGTGAAATGAAAATATATATATATATATATTCAATTCACAAGTGCAAAAATATTAATAACCCATTTGAAAGTAAAGAAAATTAAATTAAGATCAGTATAAAGTATCAGTAAGTAACCAAAATATTCGAAACTAAATATATATCTTACTCTAAGCTGTCTGTTTCAGAAGCTTGCAAATATGCTTGTTGATCATAATGAAGCACAAATATAATAGGAGCAAGAAGTTCATGCATGCCCTAACACAAACAGAAAAATAATTAAGATTACTTAAATATTATATGTAAGAATAAGACAATGTGTGTATGTGTCGTGACAATATATGAGATTAAAGCACTTGATGTTTTAGGCAAGGTAAATTGTGGTTTTAATATTTTAATTACATTTCATAGGCATTATACAGAATGACAAATAAAATCTAGTAAAATGCCCGAAAAAAATTGCGAATTCCATTTCATAATTTGATAGTAATATATATACGATGGAATCAAATACATACTTGTTTATAGGACACATGTGGAAACTCTCTTGCGTAAGAAAACAGAATATTGCACATCATTTTTTGAATATTAGGTGTATGAAAAAATTCTATCTCTGGAAATCTAGAATAAGAAACATTTAAATATGCATTTTAAAAGAACATAAAAATATTGGAAACGAACTAAGTGGCGGAAATCAGTAAGCAAAACTTACGTTCTAACAACATCTTGGTGTATGGTTACTTTCAGCTCTGCGTCCATAAAATATTGATTCCATGGATTCTTAAGTTTAAAATCAAATAAATAAATGCATTAACTTGAATAGAAATCATAGATTAAAAAAAACTGAATTTTTAAATAAAAACTGTATTTAGCAATTCAAAAGAAATGAGTATTACAGAAATTATATATTTTGATTAAGTAACAGAAAAATCAAAAATGAAACACTATTATACACTATCGTAAATATACGAAGGCTGTTTAAAAATTATCCGACCTTTGGCCAAGAGAAACATATTATTTACGTGATGAAATTGGGATCCTAATTCTCTTCAAAGTTGGCTCCTTGCGCCTTCACATATTAGCCCACCGATTCTTCCACTGCCGAAAACACTCCAGAAAAGCTTCTTTTGGAATGGTGTTCCTTTTCGTTGTCACGTTCTGCATTATCTCTTCTCTACTCTCAAAACGGTATCCTTTCAACGACATCTTCGATTTCGGAAACAGCCAGAAATCGCAAAGAGCCATATCTGGAGAGTGAGAGGTTGGGAGACAAATGGAATTCCGGGTTTCGCCAAGAAAATCTGGTTCAGGCGTAACGAATGAGCCGGAGCAGTGTCATGATGCAACTGCCAGTTTTTCGTTGTCCAGAAGTCTGGTCTTTTGCGCCGAACTGCATATCTGAACTGAACTTGTTGACAGTACTTTTTTGTTGCTGTTTGTCCTTCCTGTGCATATTCGTGATGCATTCGTTATAGTCTCCACCTCTGAGCAACCATTTTTGAATCGGTTAAACTACTCTTTCACTTGTGCTACCTCCATAGCATTGTCTCGAAACACTTGCGGAACATTACGAATTGTTTCGTTTTGAGAATCACGAAGATTTTCACAAAATTTGATGCAGTATCTTTGCTCAATTCGTTCAGTTATCCTGAGAGATAACAAAAACCGGACGAACACTTACGACAGCACCTTATTCAGCGGTCAGAACGCAGCGACTGACCCACTTAAATACAGAGAAAATATTCAAGCATGCGCATTACGTTGTTTTCTTCCACTGTGCATAGTGGCGCCGCTCTGGCATCATTACCGTACGCAGGGAAATTCAAAGCCGGGTGCTTTTTAGACAGCCCTCGTAATTTTAATTCAGCCATTGATTCAGACAACAGTTTTTTTAATAATAATTGGATAAATTTTATAAGTATCCACATAAATATTAAGGCATACTCAATTTTATCTTATCCACTTTTCTACACATTAAATGCCTCAGCTTGGAATCAGAATTTATTGGAAATGTATGCAATCAATATGTATAATAAAATATTCACAATTGTTTTGATAAAAAAATCTCTTTTTAAAAATCCCTTTTTGAAGTTAATCGTCGGATATTACAGAATAAACTTCAAAATTTTGCATTAAATAATAACACCTAAACCAACAAGCCTCTCTCAAAGCATCTACGCTACACCAGCAGGAGTTTCAAATATCTGCAGTGGCGCATATGCATAAAATGGCGTCTCAGGCAACTACCAAAACTGCACTTCCCCGTGCTTTTTAAAATGTGACCTTTTTTTTCTCTCTCCCTCTCGCTACACTGAGGAATGCAATAAATGAAAGCCCAACTAAGCTTAAATAATAATGAATAAAACATTTTTAATTGATTTGATTTAAGCACTGCAAATAATTTCATATTGATCGTTATGAATTAGCGGCTCTTCAATATAAATAAAAATATATCATAAGAATATTTCAAAAAATGTTTGAAAGTTTTATGTTCAACTTACACATAAAACTTTATTCGTTCTAATTTTAATAACTTAAATAAAGCACAAATATTAAAAAAAAATAGTTTTTTGTGTGGAACTCTTAATGCATTAGAAATATACATATCAAGAATAATTTTATATCGAAAAATACGAGTAATAATGAAAATATATATATTACTTCTTCGTGCTTAAGCATAATATAAAAAGTCTGAAAATTGAAATAAATCCTTTGTTAATACAAATCAAATAAAATCATTCAAATGTCTTGGCAATTAAATTAACATCTATTGTAATATACAATAGATGTTAATATACAACAGAATTAGCTCATGTACATATTTAAATTTATCCTAAAAATGTAGAATTGATAACATTTAATAATATACCTAGCACCCTGTGACAAAGTTAAAACGTATAGCTTGAGATGTGAAGGTATGCAATTATATAACAACTCAAAGATCTGATTGAAAGATGAATAAAAATTAACACATTATTAATTAATCCATGAAATGTAAAATTGCATTCCTTTATAACTTTAGATATTTATTTATATACATAAAAAAACAAATACAATACTTTCGAAAAATTCTGGAGGCTGTATTGTCAACAATGTAATAAAATCACCTTCCTCATTTTATTGACGTGAAGTAGTATATAATTTCATAAAAGTCAGTTTGTACTCAAAAGAGACAAATCAGTCAATTGTGTCCTATTGAAACTGTGAGGTACGAAAATAAATTCTTTAGTTAAAAGAACTTTCGCAGTGAATAAATGATTAAAAAAAATAAGTTGTTATAAGCTATTTTCTCTAACATATAAAATAATCAATTAGGCAAATCTATTGTCTTTAATTACCTTAAGTTTCCGCTCGTTTTGTTGCAACCATTTAATTTTTTTTTTTAAATCTTCGAAACATGAACTTATTAGAATTACTATTTTTCTTTTAAATACAGAGAATTGATTCCTTAATTTTGCCCCCCCAGATAACTGCACCCAGAGCACATGTTCTGTCAACCCCACTCTAGTTACGTTACCGAATATTTGGAGGAATCGAGCTCCGAGTCTAATTATTATAAACTTGTTTTATTAATATTAATAATAATATGGGATTCTTTCTTAAAATTATCCACATCTTTAGATGTCTCTAGGCACTCACCCAGATAATAAGGGAGACTGCAATTTCCCCTGCTTTCACAGACATTTTAAATGAAGAACAATTTCTCAAGTAAATAAAATTTAAATATTTTTCCTGATTTCCAAAAACCTAGTTTTAAAACTTTGTTTCTAAATATGTATAAAATCATACACCGAACCAGCAATCTAACAATTTTAAACAATAAACTGATTGCATTTCCAACAGCTTTTTACTACACACAAGAGAAGAAGGGGGAGGGGGGATTTCGTCCTAAGTATCAGTCAAACCGCAAAATCTATACTACATGCCTAACTGAAGAAGGACTTAACCTCTTGATTTAGAAATGTATTTAACTTCTGAATCGGATGATAAATTTTGTTTCGAGCATTTATTATTGTTTCAAACCATAATTTTACTGCATTTTTTTTTTAAAAACTAAGCACAGATTTATAAAAAGAACCTCACTTTGAAGAGGAGTATACCTCCAGTTACTGAAGCAGAATAACTTCAATAGAAAAATCTTAAATTATTTCTTCAAAATAAAACTTGAATATGTAACACGAAAATGAATACAAACCTGCTGCGATTGCGATAATGGATTATTAACAGTAACATCTAAGGAATTAACATTCCGTGGATTGGTGTCAAACTAGAACATTAAAAAAAGACACAAGAAATTAACAATGAAGTTACTTCTTGTAAACTATTTTACAAAATTTCATTTACAAAATTCATTTATCCCTTTCGAAGATATATATTCAGCCATATTTTGCATAAAAATATATAATTATTTAAAAGAATTTCTTCAGGAGATTCTCTATAATATATTACCTACGGAAAGTAAAGTGAGGAAAAAATTCTAACTTTAAATTGCAATTAAATATATACGTTATACAACGAAGTTTCAAGAATTTTGCAGCAATTAAAAATTCATACTATGCATTCAACTATATTCACTGGGTAATTAATGTGATATTACGTGATATTTATTATATTATTCACACAGTTTCAGTAGATTAACTATGAAAATGGAGCAGCATCAGGGGAAATAAAAAAGTATTCTGAAGGAAAATATATCAACATAATATAAAATGTAACAGTGAGAGACATGTTTAAGAAATGTCAGTAGGTTCCAATATTTAAAGATATAGCTAAATAGGGTAAAAATTTAGTTAGATAATTGTTTTGAAACTACATGAGTATCATTTTAGTGTAGTGCAATTCAGTTCAGTTCTACATGAGAACAGTTTAATGCAGATATTGTTTTGATAAAACAATCAAAATTATATCTGATTCAGCACCTTTCTTCCCTCTCAAACTAAATTCTTTAACCCACAAGTCATGTCAGATTCTGCCATAAACTCACCATAACTTTGAAAAGATCATACGAGGAAGTGATTTTTGTTCGAATTAGTGAAATGAAAGACTAAGTGGTTCTGCTGTGGAAAAATGCAAATAAAGTTCATTAAATGTAATAAAAATTTTCAGGCATAGTCTTGGGATAGAAAAAAAAACCCAAAACTTTCTTTTTCTTTTATAAATCTGAAATCATATCAAACTATCAAAACTAAAACAATATGAAATAAGAACATAGGAAAAAAGAATACTTAAGATTAATATAGAGTTTTAATTTTTTTCCCATCATTTAAGGAAAAGAAAGAGAAAGGTTCACTATATATAATGCTTTCTTTAGTTGCTTAGTCATTCATACATTTTCCTGAAAATACATATTGTGAAGAAAAGTTATTTTCAATTGCAACAAGAATAATTCTAGAGAAAAATAAAGGATTTTTTAAGATCTTCTATAATTTGGGAAAAATCAATTTTGTAACATACATCTAATTTCCAAATTAACCAAAAACTCTTTAGAGTATAAATGGTTAAGAATTCTGAACATATTAAATTTTTGTTAGTAAATAAGATGTCAATATTAAATACCTTTTACATGAACATGTTAAAATATATTGATCACTTTCAAAAAATGAAACTCCTACCAATTAATAAATAACTGAATTTTAAAGTATTCATTTCAACAAAGCAGCCTCAATTTAGGTAATTTTGGCAGGAATTTTTATACACGAGATATTTAATTATCATCAATCTTTAATAGCTCAAATTGGTGAGTATGTGCATATTAGCAACTAAATAACTACAGGAGCTTTTCATAAGAAATTCATGTTGTCTAAAGACAAAGTTTCGATTCTATAAATTACTTCTATAAAACGATAAAAAATTAAAATCCACAATTCTGCTTTTACATGCAGATGTAAATACAAGAGCGAAGATTATATGCCTAAAAGTATTTGATGACATATGAGTAGTTTGAAATTACTACACAGCATTATTTAATTAAAAACCTCAACCAATTTTTATTATTATAAATAAATAAAGACATATTTCCTATAAGAAATTTCGTTTCGCGATTTTAAGCCTTTTGTATTCTTTCAAAATAAAGAATACCAAATTTGGAAGAAAAAAAAACTCACTTTATCCATGATTTCCTCATAATGCTGCCTCTGAGATTTCACAGTTTCAATCCATAGCTGACGATTTTCTGGCAGACACCGAAGAAATAACTATAAAGAATTTAAATACTTATCCATAGTTTCAAGAATGTATTAATTTACAAATATAAAATTACATAAGTCTTTAAAAATATTAATGGATAAATTAGGTGTTTGACAGGAAATATTTTTGTAGATGCAAAATATTTTGCAACATTAAAATCGAAAGCCAAGAACAGACTATAAAGATAATAAAACCATACCCTTATTAAGCTATGTTTTCAAAATTTTAACTTTAAGTGAATTATATACTGATGAAGTATCCCTCTCACAGAAGTGTTCCTTTCTTTTTCTTTTCAATGGCTTTATTTAAAAAAAATAATTGAAATTTACGATTGTATCTACAACTTGTATATTGCTAAACATCGAATTTATAACAAAATAGTTTTCTCCAAACGACATAACTTTCTCAATCACGACTTCATTGCTCTAAATTTAACTGATATCTACTGTTAAGCTCTTATCATTTAATAGTCAAACTAGTTTCATCATTCATTCCTAACAATACTATATATATACATTCATTAAAAAAATAAGTTTTAATTAAAGAAATAGATTCTCCAATTGATGTGCAAACCAAACATCAAAAATGAAAAATAATGTTGCTCTATTCAGTAACACCATTCGCTTTTACTTGGCTAAATTTAATGCTGAACTAAGAGCAGAGGCTGAACTAAGAGCACAGCTAATACTTAATTCTACTCAACCATTTAATCAGGATAAGCTTATTTATTTTTTATAAACTATACATGGAGTCAAAATATGTCACATCTTGAGCCGCTTCCCCTATCCTGGTTACACTGTAAACACCATCCAAACTTTTATAACCGAGGTTCTTGCAGCATAATTAACTTTTAATTTTAAAAAAAAATCTTTTTTAGTAAAGTCGGGAAAACTGATCCATTGCTTTGAAGTTACAATAAAAATAAAAGTAAAAAATTAGCTAAATGTGAAAAATTGACAAATGTATATTAAAATATATATCATACAGAAATAATTTTGGGTAAACTTCTTTAATGCAAAAATCATATTGAGTCATCACTTAAAAATTAAACTTACAGACGATTCCTGCAAAAGAATTTCTAGAAAGAGATTAAAATTAAATATTTGTTATAAGAAACTACTTTTTATTACATTTAGAATTAACTCAATATCAAATTTTGTTTCATTAAAAAAATATCGATGAGAGCATAAAATGCATAAGTTTACAATGTACAAAGTAATAAATGAAAAGCTCTACAATATATTTTCTAATACACTTTTTTTTAATTTTAGCATATACAACTAATTAGATCCCTATACAAAATGATCTTGTCATATTGTTGTTGTTTTCATATTATAACAAAATAAACTATAGGTCGCAATTTAACTTTAAAAGAATTTATAGTAGTTAACTTTAAATAAACACACTAAATATGCAACAATCCTTTTTAAATTAATGACCGACTTAATAAAAAAATCATAAATCAAAAAATGTATTTGATAATTTTAAATTTCATTGAGGCAGGGAGTGATTGTTTAGAGAATGAGTGTTTCATTTCTTACAGGTCATGAAAGTCAGGCAGAAACATGACAACTGGGTAGGATATAGTTAGAGTTGCTCGAAACTCCAATTTATTAAAACTCTTTAATAATGATTGTCATTTTTAATTTTTGCGTATTTGCTTGTTTTTTAATTATCTAGTTTTCATTTGTGTTTTTCCACCTTTATTATAGTGACTGAAAGGAAAGTCTGGACGAAATTAAACATCTAACTAGGGCTAACTAACAATTAGGTTCATATGAATGGACTAAATACGCTTGAAATAACCTTGAAATATATTTAGCAGTATCAGCAAAGTTTCAAGTTTCACATAATTTTTTTTTTCTTTATTCCTCCAATTACTGACATTTTCACTAATTTAACATTAACAATGTCCTTTTCTAATTTCTAACGCTAATTCAAATATAGTGTACTGTATCTGAATTAGCTAAATTTTTAGCACCTTCATATCAAAAACATTGTAATAACTGTAAAAAAAATGGTATCATACCTTCCAACAAACGCTCCGAAAGTGGGAAGCTTGCAGTTTGCCTTTAATTGCAGAAGATTTTAATCGGTTTAGATAGCCTACACCTGAGAACAAGGACTCCCATTCCTCCCTAAAAACAGCAATTTAAATTATTTAAACAAATAAAAATGATTACAAAACATGCTAAAAATTATTTTTCAGAAATAAATAGATGTATTTGAGTGTAATAATTTTAATGTATAATTGATGACCTCAAAAGTATTTCAGAATTGTTAAATATGCAACAAGCATACAAGAAATTCAAACAGTTTAAAATGTTAGGAAATAACAAAAATAGTTCCAGAGCATAACAGTCAATACGAATAATTAATAACTAATTACATAATTTCTCCTCAATGATCATTCTGATAAGATTACTGAATACTAATTTTTATAATGGTAAACACAAGATGCATAATACTGAATAATGTACAACAAAAAGATAAATATCATTTTCAGAAACATAAATTGCTTATATTTCAGTACATTTTTCATAGCCCTGTTAATCTCTAACTTCATCTGGTGAATACTTCCTTGTTTATTTTATTTAAATACAATCTGAATATAAGAAACAATTGAAAGAAATATGTTGAAACTTTGCATAAAAATTCTATAAATTAATTTCAGATGAAAACAATGCAAATAATAATAGCTTTTTGAGGTGAGATGAGATTTTGTTGTAGTTTTTACTACTTTTACAGCATCTCTATAAGCAAAAGATATTGTATGACATACCTACAATGCAATTCAATATTCTGAATACTGAACATCACATAGATATGATTTTATTTGGCATTCTGTGTTAATATGAACACTAAAAGCAATGTCAAATATTTAAGAAGATCTTTTCATGACATTTCCATTGTTTTTAAATTTATTAAAAACAGTTTTATTAGATTGAAAAAACCAAAGTTTCTATAAGAAAATTCATAAATTAAATGGCATTTCGATCAAAGAATTATTTTAAATACGTAACAAAATGTAGATGATAATTTTTTTTTGTTTCCTTTGGATATTAGCTAAGGAAAGGTAAGGTTATCCTGAGTCAAATATCAGAAGAAAACTCAATAATAAAATCTAATATTAATGACAGTTTTTATTTTTTAAACTTATTTTGCAAAAACAATAAGGTATAAAAATAAATCACTGTATACTGCTTTTTAATTGAACAAGAAGTAATCTAATATTAACTCCTTAGTTTAGAATTTTATAGTATATAAAAATAATGAAAAATATTTCTAACATAATTACATTTAACTTTTATGGCAGATACTGGGTGCAAGAAAACCCAGGTTATTAATAAGAATGACAGTGGTGTTTATGAACAGTGCATCAGATACAGATGATTAAAGAAATATGGAATTTCAATCAGCCTTCTCAAAGACACTGACACATATGTGTCAATTTAGTTTTACTTTAAAATTATTCTAATTGGGAAAAAAAGTCAAATAAAACTTCAAAAAAATAAATTCAGTGTCTCCTGACTCACTGAAATATTTCTTATGTAATATATATATACAATGGAACTAAACAAAAAGAAAGATAAATTTGTTACTATAAATTTTTCTGTTTTGAAGAAGTTATTAATATGCAACATATTTTATTTACTAAACAACTTTCTCTTTTTCGTATTGAATTACAGAACTTATTAAACTTGTCTGGCTTCATTCTGGTAAAAATGCAATTTATTTTTTATAATACCACAAAGAAGTGTATTTTCAAAAGTGTTTTTGATAAATTTATTATTTTATTTCCAAACAACTGTTTTCTTTACTCATTTAAAAGAATTTAGCATTTCTCTTAGAGATAATTTTCCATTTAACAAAACATTGGTAAAATTTTACTCCTAATAGTGTAACACTTTTTTTTTCACTTTTAATAGGTTATTTCATTATTTATGCAAAAAGTTGAAAAATAATATACAAAACTGTCTTCCTCAATAATAAAACTATAATTTTGTATTTTTCACACTCAACAAAAATTAAGGAATTTTTTAGAGCTCAAAATTAAATAAATGAATATTAATTATAGAAGTTTTTTCCCCACCCTAATGCATTTGCACTTTAAGAGAATTAAAATATGAAAAATGAAATAATTAAATAAGAATTAAAGAATGAACATTTTAATATACAAGCACAAACTTTCTTTTCATTTGAATGCTAGTTTTTTTATGGCAACTCTTCTTAAAGTGTCAGATAACAAACAAGCGCAATTTAAAATTATTCTAAAGTAATACTATGAATTATAATGATTATCTGGGAATCACTATAGTAAAGAAAATGACACTATGGATACTTTACCTCATCAAAAATGTTTTGTATCTATCATTTTAATTCCATTTCCTATTTGTTTTTTGTTCTTATTTATTAATTTTAAATTCAGATTGAATGGTATATATATATATATATATATATATATATATATAGTCATTTAAAGTGTAATACAGAATATGTAAAAAAATATATACATAGTTTAACACATGAGTATATAAAGTACAATATATTACAAGGTGTTTTGTCAGTGCATGTTCATACACTCATGATAGTAACATGATATCGCTTGCTACAATTATGAGAGTATTACAAACATTAATGGCTGCCATACTAAGCCTTACGTAAATATACCTCTGCAGAAAATTTCTACTAAACCAATTAATGAATCAAAGTTATAATAAGTATGATTATATTAAACCTATCATAAGGTTCAGAAGAAGCACATCATAAAGAATTCATCTATGCAATATTGATAGTAAAAATAGATATTATATATTCAATTATGATGCACATTTTTCTATAACATGAAATTAAATTGTTTTCAAAATAAACATAATATGCATGTAAAAAATGTTTTATTAAAATGTTAATCACTAAAAGATGCAAAAACAATTAAATATACTTCATTTTCCCAAGATTTAAAATATTGTTTATTTTAATCATCAAATTTTAATTTTTTGTTTTATAATGCTTTTTTTATTGGATATATACATACACAGTTTACATGTTCAGGTTGTTCTTAGGCAAAATTATAACATCAGTAATATCCAACTAATGGGATTTCAACTTAATTACACTTCTTAATAATAAACAAAACCATAATTTAAAAAACATTTGCTTATTGGCAAAACATAAACAGATATACATTAATCACATAAATTGAAAACATACATGGTACTAAAAAAGACTAAAGACTTTTTAAAAATAAATATTCCATACTGATAAGGGCTTGTAACTTCATCACACTGAAATGGATTAAAATCTGATATGGATGAATTTGAAGCTTCCGTAGCTCTAGTCACCATGATAAACCTGATAATAAAAAGAAAACTTATTATTACATAAAAAATATCTTGTGCAAAATGTGTTCTTTCAATATAAGTGTACATGTATGCATGAGAAAATATAAGTGCAGTTATGACCCCATCTCCCAAACCTTAGACAGTATTTTATAGTCTGAAAGAAAGGATTACCTAGGCATAATACATTCTTATACAGTTGGGTCAAGATGGTATGCTTATGAAGGAGTACTATGTGCTATATAATATCAAAGTTATAATATACTCTATATGTTATCTATACAAATTAACCCCAATATATATATTATATATATAAATTTACAAATAAGAAATACATATTACATATAGAAATATACCTTAAGTTTTGCTGCATATGGTCAGGGCTTAGGACAAATTTAATGTTCATAGTTGGCAATCATGAAAGCAACTTTACTTGCACAAATAGTTTTTATTTTCTAAGAAATTAATTAACTAAAGTTTGAAAATATCAACTCTAATTCTGCATTTAAAATACGATTATAGAATATAGAATGGCACAGTTTAGTTCCAAACATCTTATTTCTCACCAATTTGGTACTTTTTATTGACCCTGAGGAACCCCTACAAAAAAATTCTGTACCTCCTGAAAAAAAAATGTGATTTTGTAACCACCCTTGCATGTATGGAAATATTTTATCTATCTTTAAAATAATCGCAGAAGTTGTTAAAGGAATTTTTCTTTAACACAATAAAAAATTTATAATTACAAATATGATCACAAATTCGATATTTAAAGCAAAAAAACTTATAGGAAACAAGATAATTTTCACTTCCAAATACTCCAAGCATCACAAAAAAAAAAGCACTAATAGTAAGCAGATATTTTAAATAACCAGATAAATATAAATTACTTAAAAAGTATTAAAAAATATTTTTGCTTTATTCATGATTTCATTTTAAAAAATACATACAAAATAACTTAAAATATCATATTTCAAAATATACCAAGTAAGTCAAAGTAACAATTACTTTAAAAGATAAAAATTGCTTGGACATGCTTAAGCATTTCAGAAATCCTTTGAGTTCCAAAGAGGAAATGCCATCTAAATAGCAGGTTAAATAAATTCTGCATTTAAGAGGTTAAAAAGTGAATTAGAATTTTTAAGATATTATTTTAGCTACAATAAATGTAATCCTATTTATTACTCTGGAGCTTTTGTAACAAAGAAAATATGAAATCACACATACTATATTAACTTTTCATGTCTACATATGCAGAATATACTTAACTTGCAATTACATTTAGTTAAAGATAAAGACAAACCTGACTCCTTATTAACAAATAATAAAACCATTTTCAAAAGAATATTTTCAAATTTATATTAAAAAAATTAGAGTGAGAGAAGGAGAGAGAGAGAGAGAGAGAAGCAATAAATTTCAAATAAGAATGTTTAATGTTCAAAATCTAAAAGCGCACAGAATTATCTTTAAATTGAAAAAATTAGTTTTGAAAGAACAATGGGGATAAAATGAAAATATCAAAATACTATGAAATAATAATAGTAATCAGTTAATATAAGTCCAAATTAACATTATTGGAGTAAAATATTCATATAACAGAAATACTGAAATAAATAAATGCATATTTTTCTAAAATGTAAAGCAATTTAATAACTCTTTAAAGTATAGTGGTTTATATCTTGAATCAGTTATACCAAAGTATTTAATGTACAATTGTTCAGTTTTTAAACCATTTAATGAAGAAAGTAAATTTTTAAGTTATTAAATGGTTCAAAAATTTAACAACCATATATGAAATGCTTTGATATAAGTGGTTTAATAAACAAACCATTATACTTAAAAGAGTTAAACAAAATAATTACAAGCATAGAATATTAGAAATTCATAATTGGGTTAATACTAGAAAGGCACTTATGCAATTTTAAATTATATGTAATAAGATGTAATGTCATTTACTAGTTAACACAGAACATTTAATCTTGAGGCAAGTTGTCAGCTCAGAAATGAGCAACGCCTGCAACAGATATTTCTCCAAGGTTAAAATATTTACCTTTTATTAATCCTTTAAATGGCAATTTTCTTTAATAATGGTGCAGGAATTCAAAAGAAATCAATTTAACTTACTAAATAAAATTAATTTGAAAATTAATTAATTAACAAAGATACTTTATTATAGTTTCAAATAAGAAATTGAAATACATAGATTTTTGTATCATTGAAAATCTTATTGGGAGCACATACCAACTTTTTTGTCACCATTAATTTTTGGTATCTCAAATAAGTAATAATAATAATTAACTTGAGTTTAAAAATCAGATTATGAGTCCAAAGTGCTTATTAATACTTTTGCAATTTCTGTTGTTATTAAAAGATAACAGCTCTAATCAGTCATAAAATAATTTATCATAAACATTTAAAAGTTGAAGAATTTAATGATTACATTTTCCTCGGCCTTGGAAAGAGTTAATTTATACTTTCATTAATAGGGATTTTTCCTCCTTTTATGTAGTAAATTTTGATATATGCTCATTCCATTTATATAAATGGAAAAGAATTACCTTTAAATAAATATTCACAAATCTTTTTCACAATACTTAATTTCCAACACTTTCTATTCCATATCCTGCTCAGAAATTTTAGGGCATAATATTAGACTTTACACATTGTCTTAAATTATAACTAACCTATGCATATGTTTTACTCTTACACACTAATAATTTATTTACATCAGAAAAACTTGTTTATGTCAAAAGAAATTAAGAAGAAATTAAATGCATAAAATCAAAAGCATTTTCTTTACAACATTAAAGAAAAATGAGGAAAAACAAGTAAAATAAATAAAGAAGGGGAGGAACCCCCAAAAGTGTAGTCTCTATGCCTCATTACAAATTAAGTAATTATAATCACCTACCTGTTTAATTAAAAAGTTTAAATATGTACCAAATAATTCAAATACCTGTATCTGTGTCATGAATATAAACTATTTTGTTATATCTGATGAATTTCCATTTTAATTTTAGTTAAAGTAGGTACTAAAGGAGAGAAAGTTAATAATGAATACAGAACAGTAATGAAATAAATAAAGCAACAAATGTTTAACATCTGCTAATTTGATTAGAGTATTTATAATGACAGATTATTTTTTTAGTATTTAGCTCCATCTCCCAAAGCTTATTTTATAGACTTCTAATTATAGTAAAAAGCAAATATCTAACCTGAATGCAATGAAAGTTGTACTCTTCTCTCACTTCTACCCATCCATCCACATAGAAATAAATCATGATATAACAAAGCTGTGAACTTATGTAATAAAACTAAACCATATACTAATACACAAAGTAAGCCATTTGGAAGCTATAATTATTTATTGCATTTTAATAACTGCATCAACTGTAATCTTAAGTTAGACTTAGCAATTTGGTATAAAAGAAAGTTTAGTTAAAAAGTAAGTATTGAAAATAACAGAAGCACAAATATCCAAGAAAGAAAAACTTGACCAAACCAAAGTGGATATACCAGTAGTTTACAAGCAATAGAGCAAAAGCTCGCACAGATACAACAAATAAGACAGATATAGTAGAGGCTTTCATACTCACAATATCTTATCACTTTTAACAGTATCAATAAAATATAATATAAACTTGTCATATAATAAATGAGAATTTAGACATTACAAAATCTAAAATTATAGCAGCATTTTGAAAAGAAAAAGCACATGAAATTTAATAGTAATAGCAGCGTTTAAATAGCAACAAAAAATAGAAATAATAAAGTAAAATGAAAAATACCAAAAATAAAATAATAACAATAAAAGTATAAGATAAATTTTAAAGAAGGAAAATATAAAATAGATTACACAATAAAAGTAAAGAATAAGATAACACGGTAAATAAAAGATAATTTTAAAAGATATTAATATTAATAAGAAGAAAGTTATACACATAACTAAATGACATATATTAATGTAAGAAGTATAAATATGTATGATTATTTCTTGGATGTAAACATGATTTCTATTTAAACTTGGTTTAGTTTAATTAGACAGAATCCTATTTTAAAGCTACATTCAAAAGAACTTCCTCATTTTACATAGTGCTCAGATGATAAGGATCATTCTTCATGATCTCTATTCAAAGGTAATAAGTCAAAGAAAAAATAGTTATGCATTGAACGATCCAAATCAACATGAATGCAATTCAACAAATGAAGCTACAAAATCCAATATAGGCATATAATGGCATCCAGCAAGTAGAATGATTTGTAAAAAGATCAAATGACTAAAATTTTCTGTCTGCTAATAATGCCATCCAAATTAATTTTTTAACTACTTCTCAATAAAAATACTTTTCCTTAGAGGCCTATAAATGCATTTTATTAGCCAGAATGGAAAAAGCACTTAAAATGCACTTAGTAATGCATTAACCCAACTTCTTTACTTCTAAATTATTGTTAGTGATTCAGTATTATGCCTAATTTGAATATTTTACACTCACAAATTCTGAAAGTAATGTCTAGAATATTTTGTATTTAACATGCAACATTTCTGAGAATCAAAATTCATACCACATTGCTAGAAATGATACTCAAAATTTATGCACATCATATGAATAACAAATAAAAACATCTGCCAGTACATCTAGTATTAATTTTCCTTAAAACTACACGTTAAAAAATACACACATAATGGAATTATTTTTCCTTAAAATAAACCCTTGGGAAGGCAGAATTTCTTATATCTTGCGCACATTAGAATAAAACCATTTGAAATTTTCATCCATAAAATCTGATTACCTTTTTATAGGAGACTCATGAAGTTGATCACAAGTCTGTAAAAATAAATTAAAACCTAATTAGAATTAATTACTTTTTAAGCTGATGAATCATGAGTTTTCTTTAATTTTAGTGAAATTTATTGTCCAAACTATTTTTGTTGAATCTCTTAAAAGTCACCAGACATTTAAAAAAAAACTCTAGATACTCATGGCCAATATACACCAGTGGAATACCACCGCATGCTCAGAACTCCCGTCAATTTTGTTTTGGAAAGCCGAACATAAACAAAACACCGTCCCAACAGAAGGATTTAAAATTACGATTAGCTTTCATCGAAAATAGTCGTAAAAGATATAATGAATTTTACACTTGGCAGACTATTTCACTTGCCATTTAACTGATTGATAAATTGGATCAAATTGAAATCAATTAAACATTTTAAACAATGCAAATATTTTTTTAATAATTCTTAAACAAAATGAAAAAAAAATGTGCAATAAATATGTCGTACTAGAACAAACACAGTGCACCGTAGAAAAATGCGACGTGGGGCGTGATCCTTGACTTTGAAAGTTCTGTTCGATAATAGAAAATTCGTTTTCGGGTGATGAACACATCGCAAAATCATTCGCTTTTAATCTCCTCAGAGGGAGAGGTGAATAGACCAAAACCGCATAACAGAAGTTTGTCAGAAATACCAGGGAAATCGCCAAGAAAGCATAGAAATCGAAACCAATAGTGAGAAGTGTGAAATTGATATTATTCATGAAAAATATCTGAAACGTAATTTTAAATATTTCATTCATAATCTTTTTGACGTTATATAATTCAATTCCATGCCTGGAATTTTAACAGGTATTTTTTTTTTTTTT
>JAPMOR010055114.1:0-45474 GCA_026543865.1 Argiope aurantia | reverse complement strand
TCCTAAAATGAGCGGAATGCCAAAAATTTTGTTCATTACGTATATCAGATTGAAATTCTGGCGTGGGCTAAATAAAGAATGTAAATTTATGTGAACACTACCACTCCTTTTTTTTTTTTTTTTTTAGAAATGTAGGTTTACAACGAAATCCTAACACTTGGCGTTCTTTTACTACTTTTGTTTTCTTCCTTACTTCGAGGCGTATACTGTTGAGGTGATTATTTAACTGAAAGTGAATGTCGATAATACTAAATCTGACAAGAGACAATATTTTCTTTCTTTCTTAAGGAAATAACTTCTCTCGCCGGCAATTACTGCCAAACGGAGAATTAATAAAAGTAGTGACGGACTTTTGCATTTTGCGACCCTAGGCAATGAATATTATGAGACTCCTCTTTAAATAAAGTAGTCAATTTAATTTACATTTAAACAGTTTTGTTGCGACATAAATCGTAAATATTTTATTTAAAGATAGGTAACGATTATTTTAATAATTATAAATTGTATTTTGTAAATAGTTGTGAAATTCAGATTGGCAACAGTGATATTTTTGGAACTTTTAATTTGCTGTTTAAAAACGATGCTAGAATTTTGAATGAAAATAAGTTGATGTAAATTTGATAATATTATCTATAATGTAATAAGATTTAGTTTTATAGTAAGTTTGTCTGCATTCTATTTTTGTTGACGCACGAACACAAAAATTGGTGACCCTGGTTTTACGATGATAACGGATAACGGACATTCTACGATTGAAACAACTACTGTTATGGATGCCGAAGCGAATAAAGTAAGCATAAAAATTCCACCATTTTGGCGCAAAAACCAGACATTTGGTTTTATCTAGTCGAAGCTCAGTTTGAAATAAATAAAATTTCTACTGAAGAAACTAAATTCAACTATTTGGCTTCCCAGCTTGAACCGAAGTATGTTGAGCATATATGGAATATTATTAAGGATACTAATCCTAATAAATATGCCCTTGCGAAAGAAAGACTTTTAAATATGTTCAAGGAAAGTGAAAACAAGAGAATTCAGCACATAGTTACTGGAATAGACCTTGGCGATAACAAGTCAGCTTTTGCAGAAGATGAAAAATTTAGGAGCGGATGATTTTTCAGAAAAAGTGTTAAAATCTTTATGGCTGGATAAAATGCCTGATTTTATTCGAAATATTCTTCTTGTAAGTGAAGAAAGTTTAGACAAACTGGCTACGATGGCTGATAAAATTCATGAGATGTAATCGGAAAAGGAAGTTTGTGCTGTTTCGCCAAATGTTAACTATACTAATGCTTTATTTGCAAGAATAGCTGCTTTAGAACAAAAAATTGATTCGATGCAAATAAATGACCGTTCTAGATCCAAATTTTTAAATCATCACCGGAATATATCTCGAAGTCGCAGTCGTTCAACTAAGCGATTTAACCAGAAAGGTAAATATTGTTTTTATCATTTTAAATTTGGTGATCGTTGCCGACCTGATAAATGTTACTCGCCATGTGCTTGGAGCGAAAAGGTGGGAAACTCCAGGATGCAACAGGATTACAGGCTACCGCTGTTGCTGATATTAATGAAAGCCGCAAGTTTCGTTTATTTGTAAAGGACAAAAACACAGGACTGCGGTTCTTAATGGATTCAGGAGTTGATGTTAGTCTTATTCCTGCAACTCACAGAAATAAAACAATAGATGATTTTAAATTATATGCAGCGAATGGAACAGAAATTCCTACTTATGGAATTAAAATTTTGAACTTAAATTTAGGACTTAGAAGAGAATTTAAATTTCCTTTTATATTAGATAAAGTTGATAAAGCAATAATAGGAGCTGACTTTTTGAATAAATTTAAGCTTTTAATATATATTCATAACAAACAACTTATTGATGGAATAACTAATCTGTCCGTTCGACACCACGTAACAACAGTATCTGTTGATGATGTTATTAGTACTTTGGATAAAACTTCTAAATATGCTAATTTGTTACAACAATACCCAAATTTAACTAAACCTAATTTAACAGTATCTAAATTTGAATATGATGTTGAGCATTTTATCACAACAAAAGGACAACTTACTTATTCCAAAGCTAGACAACTGGATTCCAAGCGATTACATATAGCAAAACAAGAATTTCAATACATGTTAGAAAATGATATTATTCGACCATCTAAATCGCAATGGTCCAGCCCTCTTCACATGGTGCCTAAGAAAGATGGTTCCTTCCGACCATGTGGAGATTACCGACGTTTGAACGCTCAAACCATACCAGATCGTTATCCTATACCTCGATTAGAAGATTTCAACCATATTTTTAAAAAATACTCGAATATTTTCTAAAATTGATTTGCATAAAGCATATTTCCAAATTCCTATTAATGAAGCTGATAAGAAAAAAAACTGCTATAATAACACCCTTCGGCTTGTATGAATTTAATGTAATGAATTTTGGCCTGCATAATTCTCCTTCCACCTTTCAACGATTTATCAATGAGGTATTTAGAGGACTAAATTTTGTGTTCCCATATTTGGATGATATTTTAATTGCGTCAACTACAGAAGAAGAACACGTAAAACACTTAAAATTAGTTTTTGACAGATTGCAAAAATATGGATTGAGACTTAATATTTCTAAATCTATTTTTGGAGTTAAGGAACTGGAATTTTTAGGTTTTTTTTTAATTACAAGTGAAGGATCAAAACCTCTTCCTGAAAAAGTTAAAGCAATTCTCAATATTAAACTGCCTGAAACTATTCATCAACTACGTACTTTCATTGGAATGGTTAATTTCTACTGTCGTTTTTTGAAGAACGCCGCTAGTACTCAAGCCATTTTACACGAATACTTAAAAGGAGCAAAGAAAAAAGATAATCGAAAAATAACTTGGAACAAGGAAGCCATTGAGCAGTTTGAAAAATATCAAAAAGATTTGGCAAATGTTGCTGTGCTATCTTACCCAAATCCATAATTCCCTCTTTCATTGTGCACAGATGCTTCAAATACAGCAGTGGGTGCAGTTCTACAACAAACTGAAAATAGTAGATGGAAACCAATTGGATTTTTTTCCAAGAAGCGTAACCGCGGACCACAAAATTACAGTGCATACGATCGGGAACTTCTCGGAATTCATTTATCCATTAAATATTTCAAACATATTCTAGAAGGAAGAAAATTCACAGTGTATATTGACCACAAGCCATTAATTTACGCATTTTTGCAAAAATCCGATAAAGCATCTCCACGCCAAATTAGACAACTTCAATATATTTCAGAATTCACAACAGAAATTAAATACATTACAGGAAAAAGTAACGTGGTGGCGGATACGTTATCAAGAATTGAGGAAATTGCCTTAATAGATTATGAACTAATTGCCAAAGAACAAGAACAAGATGATGAATTTCGAACCTGTCAAAAATCTACAAGCTTGTCATTTAAAAATTATCTGCTTCCATCTGGAAAATATTTATGGTGCGATACTTCAACACAGCATATTAGACCTTATATACCTAAACATTTTCGCATAATATTTCATCAATTTCACGGATTCTCCCATCCGGGAATTAAATCAACAGTAAAATTAATTTCTTCAAATTTTATATGGCCAAATATTAAGAAAGATGTCCAGCAGTGGGCGAAGTCGTATATTCCATGCCAAAAGTCTAAAATAACCCGCCATACAAAATCAGTATTGGGAGAATTTCAAAAACCATCAGGAAGATTTCGAGAAATACATATCGATATTGTACACTGGTGTGCAAAACTTAAGCAACAGGTATGTTTTTTGCCATAACTTCACGAGAAATCATCTGAGAGACATGAAATTCTGAAATGAGATAAAGCATTTTGTTCTGAAAGAATGACGAAAGCATAGTTGCGCAGAAATGAATACAATGCATACAGTATGGAATCAAACAAAAAAAAGGGTTTATTGAACTCATAATATCGTTACACATGATTGTCTGTCCAAGAGGAAGAACAGCAAGCAGATGTTCCTTAGTATGGGATATGCCCTCCCCTTACTGCAATGGTTGCCTCGCACCGTCTCCCCATACTCAGCACCAGATTGTCCAACAGTTCTTGAGGTAAGAGTGCCCATTCCTCAATCAGCACCTGTTTAAGTTGTCGGGTGTTCCCAGGAGGATGTAATTGTGCCGCAAGGCGTCTCCCCAAAGCATCCCACACATGTTCTATCGGATTTAAATCAGGGGAGCACGCCGGCCAATCCATTCGAGTGATATCTTCACTTTCCAGGAGATCTGATCCAATGGCACCTCCGAACAGACGCACATGGGGAAGGATCACCTCCTGACAATAGCGATCTCCAGTTACAGAACCTCTGTCGAAAACGTGGAGCTCAGTCCGCCCGTTCATCATAATGCCTCCCCAGACGACAACTCCAGGACCACCGAAACGGTCTCTTTCCGTGATGTTACTGGGATGAAATCGTGTCCCGACCTCTCTCCAAATCAACTGGCTATGGGAATCGCTTGTGGCACTAAAACGACTCTCATCTGTAAAGAGGACACGACTCCATTGATGAGATGTCCAGTTTTTGTGCTCCCTGCACCACTCTAAACGGTGCCGCCGGCGTAAAACTGTCAAAGGGAGGCAGCGTTCAGGACGGCGGGCGAATAGACCACCTTTGTGATGCGTCTGGACACAGTAAAACGCGACACTTGTCGCCCCGTTGCAGCATACAGTTGCTGAGCAATGGCGCTTGCTGACTGGTTTCGAGTTCTTTTCGCCTGAAGGACGATATGTCGGTCATCACTGCAGTTGTTTTCCTGGGGCGGCCACCACCAACCTTTCTCACAGCTGTACCTGTGGTTTGGAAGGCTTTCCAAGCGCGCGAAACGACACTTTTGTTGATTCCGAACTCTTCAGCTACACTGGTCACACTACGACCCTCCTCCAGCTTTCCGATCATCCTTCCACGTGTGAAATCGCCCAGGTGATTTCTGCTAGCCATATTTCACGTGTTAACTCACGTGCACTTGCAGCGAATGTCTTTAATTGCGTCTCCGTCCTTCCTTTTACTGTAGTGTTGAGCTACGCGCGCCTTCCGCACGTGTTTTGCGTACGCTCACGTCGCCTGTGACGTTTTGTTCCTGATATTTGCATACGAATGACCTTTCTCTTGAATTACGTGTTCATTGTACTGATCGCAAGAACTCCTTTTCTGCAATTTCATGGCTATCTGCTTAAAATTTACATTGTTGCTTAAGTTTTGCACACCAGTGTAGCTCCACTACCACCTTCAAATGGCAACACCTATTGTCTAACATGTATAGATAGATACACGAATTGGATGGAAGCTATTCCGTTGGAAAACATCTGTGCGGAAACAATATCAAAAGCTTTTTATAACAACTAGATATCAAGATCTGGAGTACCTTGGAAACTTATTACTGATCGTGGAACCCAATTTTCATCCGAGATATTTCAAAATCTGTCAAGTATCTGCGGCATTAAGGTTTCACATACTACAGCCTATCACCCGCAGTGTAACGGAAAGGTAGAAAGACTACATAGATCGATAAAGGCTGCTTTAAAAACTCACAATAATGTATCTTGGAGTGAAACGTTACCAACAGTTCTTTTGGGTTTACGAACGGCAATCCACGACGATACTAATTATACAATAGCAAAAATGGTGTATGGAGAGGATATCAAACTTCCTGGAGAATTCTTTGTTGCAAATATACCGCATATGTCACCAGGAACATTTATAAATGATTTACAAAATATTATGGAATTGACGAGACCAAAAGAAACTCATCGAAAAAGTCATCCAAAAATATTTGTGCACAAAGATTTAGAATCAACTTCTCACGTTTTCCTTCGCATTGATAGAGTACGAAAGCCACTCGAACCCCCTTATGAAGGTCCATATTTTGTTATCAGCCGTACACCAAAATATTTTACTTTGAGGATAAAGAATAAAGAAGTGAATGTAACTATAGACAGATTAAAGCCAGTGTATCTACTACCACAAGAAATTCCTGAAGAGCAGCTTATAACTCCAAATTGTGTGAAGATTACGCCTGCGCCACAACCAGCTAAGATTCAAACCAAGGAAACTGTCTCAACCTGATCTTAAATCAGCCTTGAGACAATCTCGAACTGGTAGAATCATTAAGACGCCATTGAGATTCAAAATTTAAATTTTGACTTACTTCCTACTTTCTAACGTAACATTCGTTACTGGTAGGGGAGTATATGTTGCGACATAAATCGTAAATATTTTATTTAAAGGTAGCTAACGATTATTTTATTAATTATAAATTTTATTTTGTAAATAGTTGTGAAATTCAGATTGGCAACAGTGATATTTTTGGAACTTTTAATTTGTTGTTTAAAAACGATGCTAGAATTTTGAATGAAAATAAGTTGATGTAAATTTGATAATATTATCTATAATGTAATAAGATTTAGTTTTATAGTAAGTTTGTCTGCATTCTATTTTTGTTGACGCACGAACACAACAGTTTATTAACTTAATGACCATGCTAATGGCACATTCCCTTTTTTTTTTCTTTTCTTTTTTTGTGTTTCAGTAAGTTTGTGGAAATGTATACATTTTTATTTATTATGAACCATAACTGCGCAACATCCAAGTTTGTTCGTATATTTAACAAAGTTCTTGGTGCTTATAAATACTATAACAACTAAAGTGCTATTAGATTTTTATAAGCCTAACTTATGTATCAGATGTTTATAAATACTGGATATAATGAAACAGATATGAACCTGGTTAATTAATTATATTTAACAAAATGATAATATTATCCCAATATTTAACTATTCACTGGATTTACATCATTTGCAAATTTTATTTAGAAACTAGACTCATAATATTTCTTAATCAATTTGCCTGTGGCCTTCTTCAACTCAGTGACCGTCAAGTAAGAAATTCGCCACTGAAAAGAGAAAATGACAATGCCCATTCATATACCAATTTTCGAGTGTTTTCAAACCTGGCTAGCAACTATTTGTAAAATTCAGCAATTTCATATACAAAAATGGTACATTGAAGAGAAGAATGCCAATTAGATTAACATGTTCACAGCGTGAATGTTGTAACATTCAATTTCAAATGTGATGCAAGATGACACGAAAGTTATGAGATTCAAACGTAGAAACTCTCATTGGATAGTCCTAATGAGAATCTTAGATCCATCAGACGCACTTGGGATACGAGGCTCGGTGGCTAGATCGGCAGTATGTGTCATTGAGTTTTGCAGGTCTTCAGTTCGAGGGTCAAAACCGAGAAGTTTCTTTTTTTTTTTAAATTTAATTTAGCTATTTTTCTCCATTATTCCCACAGTTACTATGAATTATTCCGAATCATATACTTCAAAAATAGAATTTAATTTCAAAATATTTCTATATTTAATCGATAATTTAAAGAGGACTCATTCCCATATGAAGCATTGTGCTTTTAAATCAGATTGACATCTTGCTTAAAACTTATTGGATAGTCATACAGAGAGTCTTAGACCCTTTACACTCTCTCGGAATAAAGGGTTGGTGGTTAGATCGGCAGCGCGTGTGTCTGAGTTTGACAGGTCTTAAGTTCAAGTCTCGAAACGAAGAAATGTTTCTATACATTTTTTAAAAATACATTATAGCTATTTTTCTCCATTATTTACACAGTAACAATGAATTATTCCAATACATAGGGTCAAATTCCTGTTTAAGTGGACGATTTCCGGTATTTCAATTTTTTATGTTCAATGCAAGTGGTTACTCCTCAGGCTCAAAAGCCTCAGTAGATCGGCCAAGAAGTTTCAAATAAGATCAGATCTCGAACCAAATCGAGATTTATACCAGGCAATTGTGGCATTATAATGATTTTATGCATTCAAGAATGGTGCTAAAGAACTGCACAGTGATTGTCAAAGAAATAGAGTTGGCTTTAATTCGGTTTATTATTTTTAACAATAGATTTAGGTTATTCTAGATCGTCCCTCAAAATGCCTTTATGTAATAACTTTTTTCCTTCAAAACACTAGATTGTAGAGATTCATTGCTGAATCGTACATTATTGACTAGAGATTTTTTAAAATTAAAAATATGGAGTAAAGAGTTAAAAAGTAAAAGTGTAATTTAGTGGGCCCATTGCTGAAGACAAGGATGCCAAGTCGCCAATAAAGATGGCGGACAAAATAAACAAACACTAGAGGTGCCTCAATCTCAGGAGACACCCGAAAAACAAGTTGAATCTGATTGGTTTGTCAGATCAGTGAATTAAAAACCACCAAATGCGGCTCCAGCCAGTCAAGGATAAGCAATAAACATGGAATTCAAATGTGCGTAATGCTGCGTAGAATTTTATAAAAAAACGCAATTTACAAGCCCGAATCGCGAATTTATGGGGTAAAAAGTGATAATAAAAATTTTGTATGTGCATATTGCAAAAAACATTTCGCATCTGAAAAAGGTTTGTCGTCACACGTCGGGAAAATTCATCACGTTGTAAGGGCTAATATGTGCCAGGAAGAAAATTGTGAGAAAAGTTTCCCAACATTATGTGATTTGCGAGAGCATTTATGCACTTTTCATGAAATGAAATATATTGGAAATTGTGAAAAGCTAAAATTCGATTTTTTTTAATCTTTGGGATCACTATCACTGCTTATCTTAACAATTTTGAAATAAAGAAGTTTTTCAAACCGGCCGCGCAGGTCTGTTGTGTAGAAAGTAAAATTTAAAGCTTGCGGTGCCTTCGGCATCTGATGAAGGAACCGTACATAATCTTAACTTCAAAAAAAAAAATCCTATGGCTTCGCTAACTCATTGAACATAAGGACTGTGTGTAGAAAAGGAACAGTACATAATCAAAAGAAAAGAAAGAACGAAGCAATCAAACCATTCTCCATACAAAATTTCAAACAAGCATCCATTTCCTAACTTCATCAACTCGTATATATTCCACTGACCCTTCATCCACTCTGAAGGTTCAAAATATTTCCTGCCATCCTATTCACCACACATCCCTTCTTGAACAAATTTGCGACAAAATGAATTATCAAGAAAACCGGTAGATCAGAAAAAGAATTGCGAAAAATGCAAGGAATTCCATTCAAACGATTTCAATAACGCATACCGACAGTCAAGTATTTTTAAAGAATAAATATTTTCTGTTCGTGTTCACATTAAAAATAACATTACAGTGTCTTATTAACAATAAAATCTTTTAATTGTAATACAAAACTATATTAAAATCTTTAATTGATATTTATTATTTTTTAAATTTAACATTTTTTATAAAATAGTTGTAGTTCATGCACAACTCAATTACTGTAAAAAGTAGTAAACAAAACAGCATTAGGGTTGCTTTAAGATCGTTTCGTTGGGTTACCATATTGGTGACAAATTCGGGAGCACACTAAACTACATTTCAACCGAATAAAATTTATTCAGGGAAGAGAGATGCATATACTAAATTCTCAACATACGACAATCATTTTCAGAATTGTATTGTTTTAATTTAGATCATTTTACCATAATTAGAAGTTTTCATGCATAAAATATATCTTTCTATAAAAATTAAGCTTAGTCTAAATTATTTAAAATAACAAACAGCGAACGAGAACAATTTCTTTTTTCATGAATCACTACCGTTCATTCCATACAGATAGAATATAATAAATAAGATTATTAAGAGGAATTACGCATTTAATAATTTAATGAATTTTTAACTGCAACCATTTAACAGCTTGTCGAATAACGCATCCCTTAAATATATATTAGCAAAAGATAGAATTACTCCTCTTTATAAATTTTCAAGAGTATAAAATTGAATTGTTTTCACGCAATGCAGTAGCATGAATTTTCAAATATTCTGTTCTATATACAACATTAGAATTTTCTCTTCATCAATAATGTTCTGGATACAAATATGGTTGGTCAAACTGCTCTATATATAATGTGTCTTAATAATGGAAAGACGATTGCTTTATTCTTGGCAGAACATTAAAAATGCCTTCCTCCCATATGTTCGGCTTCCATGTATGCGGTCTGTTTAGGCACTTCACGTTCTCAAGGATCGTCAGGAGGTCCTGATGGCTTAGATCTTCGATTTGGATTTGTTTCCTACTAAAAAGATACTGGAGGGTAAGTGTTAACCATTCTTACGGAACATGTTTAAATGTAAAAATGCAGTATGAAAAGATGCCGAATTTCTCACATCAAATGCAAAGATTGCGTAACAAAATTCCTGCCAACTTTCCCAATGTACAGTAGTTAAAGGAGGTAGCTCTTCTGGCTATGGGATAATATGAACATCAAGTCTTAATGTAAATCGTCTATATGGATTAGAATAGTTATTTGCATTCGACTGCTGAGGAGGAACGCTGCCTTCCCAAAACGCAGAGTAGAAATAGGCTACAGGTACTGGTTCATGAAAAAAACCCCGATTCATATTACCAAAACGATATGCGAGAGTTTTCCTTCCTGTTCTTGACGCACCTATAATAACTAATGGAGCTTGAATATACAAGTCTTCTTTTTAACATTTTCATCGATATTTGGCAGGCGCAATCTTTTCTCTCTTGACAAACCACGGATCTGAGCTTGAGCCATCGTGTGTGTAAAGGGCTGTGATCAGATTCCTCAGGAAACGTCTCTGACTTTGTTGCCAGTTGTGCTATACCAAAAAATTGTGATGTCATGTTTCTATCAACTGTTAATTTTTTGGATATTGGAGATTCAAATTTTTGATCTTGAAAATCAATTTCTATTTATACTAAGATGAAGGCTCATATTCTTATTAATATTAAATGAAAACAGTGACAATGATTCGAAAATATTTCATTTTATCAATACCATGAACTCGATCATAAAGGCGTTCGATCTTCTCACAACCTGGAACTTTTTGAAAACAGGAAAGTGCAACAATTTGCTTTGTAATAGAAAAAATGGCAGATATTAAGGTGTTGATATTCCTTTGAAAAAGTTACACTTGATATTTCCACATGACAAGAATTTTTAATTAACATTTTTATATTCGCAGATACTGTAACGCTTTTGCTTACAAAACAGCGGGAAAATACCTTTTGAATCACTTTCCTACTGTTGGCAAGATAACTGTGAAACGCCAGTAGCATCATTTCTGTGCAGTATCCTATTCAAAGTTAAAAATCATGAAAAACTGTGCGTCTCCGTTGGTTCTAATGAAAACCTAGTGGCTACAAAGTTTAACATCCCTGAGAATTAAACTGTTGTTAAAAGAAAACATTTCTATTAGTAGTTTAATGTTATGGTGGTACATTAAATAAACGGGTGAGTTCTGTAACGTATTCGCTCCAGTTGGAAAGGTCGTACAAATGAGAAAAGTGTTTTGATTGTTTTCGCAGATGTCTTTCAGATGCGCTAAGTGAATGGCGAAGGAACAGATGTCCAGATGTAATTGGTGATACACTAGAAATATGTATTTGAATTCTGGGAAGGCTGTAGGCTTTTCTAACTTTGATTAGACGTCAAGATTGCTGACTGATTCAAGCAGAAACTGTCAACAGACGTATATCCAACGAGCACTCAGCAACGATTTTATCGATGCATTCAAATCATTAAATATAATACAGATCTCTTGTCAGCAGTCATTTCATGCTATTGAATTATGTTTTTGTTACAGACATCAGAAAAACCTTCCAATATAAAATATCCGTGTTTTGATATGGTTGAAAGATGCAATGACAAAGGCTTCAAGAATTTTGAAACTTTTGAACTAGTTTTCTAGTTTCTTTTTAAGAAAGCCTATTTTTCCTTTTTCTTTCTCAAGAAAAAAAGGTAAGCCTCTACTTTTATTTTTTCCCACAAGCTTTCACTGAAATACGAATACGGATTAAGCAGGACTGCAATAAATTAAATTCGGAGTAAATTTGTTTCGAGATTTCGGCGTATATTTTTCAACTTGAAATGAATTTGTAAATGCAGTAAAAATTTTTATATCAACCTTACTCCATAAATTGATTGCCTAAATTGATGACTCCATTAACAGTGGAGTATTGTATTTTACAGACCAGGTAACTATCCGTACATGTACAAAACTTCTCAGAAAAACATTGCGTCGAAGGTTAAAAATACTGAAAACGTCGATCATGTACAAAGAAATCTTCTAATAATTAATCAAAGTTCCAATATCAAATCCGTCCTCAGGACACCAGTATCTTCTTATTAAGAACTCAACATACATGAATTCATTTTTTTTCCTCCGCAATAAATAGGCAGATATACTTCTTTGAAGAACTAGCGAAATAAATTGAACAAGAAACTTAAGTAAAAATTCTGGAAATTCGTCGCTTTATAAACAACATTTTTAAAATATGCTAAATACTATCTACGACACAAGACTTAGCGAATTCTTTAAAATTTGGTTAATGCGCCCATTAAAATCTGTTTATCGATAATTCAACGCAAAGCCGAAATTGCTTTGCTTTTTCTCATTCAACAAAGCAATGTAAAAATAACATTATTTAATCTATAATCTGTTTACGATAAATGCAATAAAAATTATTTAACTGGTATTGGCAATAATAATAAAATAAAATGCAATAATTAAATTATGGTTTTTATCTGAAGTGGAAAGACGAGGAAGGGAAAAAAAAAATCTTTGATTTAAATGTATCAACCACTTCTATCGAAGATCGGGGACTGTAAACAGAATCGCAAAGTGCATCTTCACATACTATCATCGCGAGACCTACAAATGAGACTATTCGCTCTAAAGAATACATGAGACGCTCAAAACTTCGTTTTGTTATCACTCAATAAGCAAAAGACAAATTTTCCAATCCACATTAGATTTCGTTGTATAATCGGTTTCTAGTTTTAAAAAAGAATCAAGCGATAGTAAAATCGAAATAAACCTTAAAAAAGCAAATATAAAAATAAAGAAAGATATAATTTAAAAAACTTTCTTGTCCTGTAAGCTTCTTTATACATCGAAGGAACAATGTTGAATGAAGAATTACCTCCTTAAAGTCCCCCTCGCCTCACTGTTTTTGTCGTGGATCCAAGCGTTTTCCCCTTTCATGTCTTTACAGTTTTTCTCTATTCACCGGGCGTTTCTTCTTTTCTGCATTCTCTTCCCCTCATGTTCAAGAATTTAAATTGTTCTTTAGTTCAGTAGAATGTTCGGAATATCAAGCCAAAAAAATTACTGATTTTTATCATAATTTAGCACATATTAACATCATTTTAAAATGTTCTTTTATTTCCTGGTCCAGTTCCATTTTATTTAATTCTACACGCGCTCTATAAAATTACTGATTTATGCATATTTTTTTAAGCTCCAAGCGAAGGGATAAAAATTCCTAATGCTTACAACATTTTTTCAAAGATACCTAAGATTCCCTTTTCTCAATCGACATAGTCAAAGATATCCCTAAATATCGTATTAAAATTACTGAAGAGAATAATTTCTGTCTCTCTTTTGTTCTTGTGTCCAGATGTAAACTGACGCATCTTTTATGATCGCTTGTTTCTTGTACAAATTATGCCCCCCCCGGATGAAATAAATCAAAGTTAAATTTTCAAAAGTCTCTTCTATTCGGTCCTGCAACTACTAAAATATGTTTTACATATATACATATATACTAGGGGACTTTTCCCCCTTCTCGCCTGCCCCTATGTTGTCCAACAGTATACGCGATTCTCGTCAATTCCAGTTGGGAAGTTTTTAAACTCCACTGGTCATTCTTTTAATGCTGGAAGCTTAACCTTTCCATGATGAGAGCATAAATTTTCCGATAGGTTTGTTTTCAATTCAAAACTCAAAGCCCCACAATGAGAATATGATTTGCTTATATCTCCGATATCTAAATATTGAATCTTTTTTTTTTTTTTTTCATATTTTGCAGCCAACTTTGATGGTTCACGATAAGCTTTTCTTTTCAAATTGCCAGATTCTCGCTCGGTTTTTCTTCGCATTTTTTCTTCTGGTGTCACCGGACGCCCCATTATTATTTTTAAAAAACAATGCAGGGTTAAATCATGAATTACTTAGTATTTAGACGATGTCTAGTCGAGAGACAAAAGATTTCTGTTACTCGAAAAAGATAATTTATTAGTTTTTCCCCAAAGGTGTGCATAAAAGTACAATTAACAAATAATATTGTTTTAAACTCATTTGCTGGTAATTTTGTATTAATTAAAGTGTTACTTTAAAGCTTTTTGACACCTTTTAATAACCGTCAAGTGCAATATAAATATTTATTATTAAGTAATAATAATTTTCATTAAATATTTCAAACAATACTGGCAGAATTGCTATCTACCAATCACCAATATACACACGCACGCACACACACACACACACACACACAGTATGTCAAAGTATTGAAACACACTACAAGTTTACAGATTTTTATTATAATATTTTACTTAAATATGCAAATGAAATCAAAACAAAGAACTAAATATTATTTTGATACATACAAATCTTAATAATTTAAACAAAACTATCATATCGATGAAATTATTGAAAACAAAAGAAATCAAGTAAAAAACGGGCTCAAATATATATTGGGACACTTCCCAAAAAATTAAGAAAAACAAGGCAAACTTAAAAGTTAATATCTTGTTGGGCCACCCTTGCTTTTTATGGACTCTCGTAGTATATTTGGCATAGATTGGACTAATTTTCTACAAAATGATTCATCGATTTTGGCCCTTTTTTCTACCAAATGTTTACTTAAATCCCGCTTGTTTGAACTTTGATGTTAATATAGTTTTTGCTACAAATAATCCCACATATGCTCAATGGGACTAAGGTCTGAACTTTGTGCTGGAGTTTTAAAAGACTATCGGTGGTAGAGGACCCATAACTTGCAAATATCAGCAGAATGTTTCGGGTCACTATCTTGATACAATTTAAAATGTCCTGGGATTCCCAGCCTGCTTGCACTTTGCTTTCAATTTCGCTTGAGAATGTCAAGATAGACATAATTATTCATTGTACCATCAATAAAATGTAAGTTCCCGACACCAGTGCTTGCCATAAAACCCCAGACTATTTGATTGCCACCTCCATATTTCACAGTAGGCCGTAAATGTTTGATATAATTGTTGTATTTGGTTTCAGCCAAATTTTTTGCTTGCCATCCGATCCGAAAATGTTATATTTGCTTTCATCAACAAAAATTACGTTTTCCTCCAAATTTTTTTGGCCGCTTTACATATATTTTAACAAATACCGGCCTAATTTGTTGATTTGCCTTGCTGATGTAGGGCTTTCTTTCAGGTACACTCCCATGATATTTATGTTTTCTTAAAAAATGTCTGGCAGTTATAGGATTTATAAATTTTTCGAACTTACTTTTACATTGCAGAGTCAATTTTACTGCTTTAGTTTTGGATTAAAGTGAACTTGTTTCACAATCCACTTCTCTTTACGTTCATTAAATGTGTTTGGAAGCCCTAATCTTTGCTGGTTTTCTTTACTTTGTTTTCTTGAACCTGTGAATAATGTTAAAAACAGTCGACTTAAATATGGTCCTATACAGAGAACTGATTTTCTATTTTTTCAATGACTTATTACAAGATTTCGTATAACAAGCGATATATCTTTGTTTTTCGCCTTTTTTCAATAAGTAAATATTATCTGTTGAAACTTTTATGCTTAAAATTATAATCTAAAAAAAGTGGTAGCAAATTTAGTTTTATTGATGTGCTATATATTTGTTGAATTTCTCATTTAAAAAGTTTCTCAAAACTTTTTTTGACTTTTATTTACCTTTGAATTATATTTTAAAAGCTAGATCAAATTATAATTTCAAAATACCAATCAAATTTTCCTTACAAATTGGGCAACAAACGTTAAAATATTTCTTGATTCATTTGTATTTATTTTAATGTAATAAATAGTTTTATAAATAGCTTTGTAGGTATGTCCCAATACTTTCTGAGTGACTGTATACATACCTCATAGCCACCTCAGACATCTATCCTTTCATCACTTTTTCGTTCCACTTACATCCTTTCTTTTAGCCACTGTTTTTTCAATTTATTAGAATTCAGAAAACAATGCACAGAGTTTTAAGGATGAGAACGGGGGATGAATTGGACGAAACTCTAATGTCATTAGTTTCCGCTAACAAATCTTTCTTATTATAGTTCTTTTGAAAACTTTTGCAAGTCAATTACTAATTGAAATACTACAAATAAAATTCGCATTCAATCAATTTTTACTTCAGGATAAAATTTGCTGTAATTTAATTCTGGGTCAAAAAAGAAAATTACTTCATTTAGCTTAAACCCATTTTTCATGTTCTTGGATCCAATATAAAAAAAAAATCTGTGCTCAACTGCTCATCCTTATATGGGCTTGGGACATAGCAAAAAACTTGAAGACGCCAATTTTCAGGAAGAGTCTATAAAAATTTAAAACCTATACAAAACAGAAACCATTTTTCCATCGGCAGTGTCAATTGCATACAAATTTCAACTAGCATCATCTCCAACCCAAGTTATCAAGCAGATCTTTTCGCAGTTCCTTATATCTTATAAGTTATTTCAGAGTTCATTCATAATGATTTCTACAGCAACAAAATTAGCAATTATCTACTTTTAATATTTGGAGAACTTTAACGAGCTTTTCATAAAACCCTTAATAGTTCCTCCGGATCAGTTGAAATTATTGTAAAATTTTTCACTGAAACACCCTGTATATAATGTTCAATCTTATCTTCCAATCTCTTATTTGATGCAAAATTTTCGAAAAGTTATTTCTACATATGATAATCAATGGCGATATTTTCAAATCAAATTTTACCCTCATCATGTGGTTCTTGTTTCGTAAAGACTGTAACTACCTTCTCTCCATCTTGCATCGTAGAAACAATAATAATAATAAAAAAATTCATTCTCATCAAATTTGATACAGAATCAGCATATGATTAAATTATGACAGATTGATTAATTAATAAATTCTTCAACTAGGTATCAAAGAAAGCGCAGCAAATTAGTTTTAGAATTTCCTTAGCATGATATTTTTTTTACTCTTTGGAAATTCTAAATCAAACTAACAAGCAATCATTGCGAGGTATTCTAAAGGGATTTCAATTTTCCGTCAGATTGATGGATATATTTGCAGTCATTTTCCCCATACTGCCAATTTTTACTAATTTACACCAATGACACCAGTAGCATCTTAGGTCTCTCAACTACTCTTAGCAACTTTCGACTATTTTTTCTAAAATTATCCATTGGTGAATAAAAAATTCCATCCAGAAAAATGGGAAGCAATTTTCTCTAACAGTAGACAGTCTCCCGAATATCATTTTGGAATAAATGACTTTAGAATACTTAGTAAATAAAGCATTAAAATCTTTGGTATATGCTGTTTTTTTCCAATTTAACTTTTAAATAGCTCTTTATTTGAAAAACCATTTCTTAAAAGGCTAAATGCTGACATTGGGGGCATTTTAGTTCCTTCATTTAACTAAAATAATTCATTCAACTATCAGAAGAAGTCTCGAATGTCATAACAGCAAGTAAAGGCGATTTATCTATTTTGGAAATCATTTATCACACTGCCCTCCTTTTCGCAACCGAACTACAAAGCCGGGGATGAATGCCAATTCCCATCTTTGTAAAAGAGACTGGCCAAACGCTTCTCAATCTTCATTTTACAATGATTATCAAACTTAATTAAAAACTCTGCACTCAGTCCCTTAATTGCGTTATCTAAATACCTTCGAACCTCTCTATTACCAACAAAACACAAAAAGCCAATTTCCTTTAAAAAAATTCCCAGAAAACCGCATCAAAAAACTGAATATACAAACCACTTTTCTCATTCCAAAAATTGAACTATTATGCAATTGCCAAAATATCTTCTAACTATTCCTTTCCCTTTCAAATCAGAAACATGCCCGCCATTATTATCCAAAACTTATATCAAGAATATAAATTTCATAATTCGATGGGCAAAACTTTATTGAATGATGCATCTAAATTCCCAATCAGATGGTCAGTTGGTATTGTAAATATCATTATAAGAGAATTAATCAGGCTCTATTTCAAACTATATCCTTTTGCAATCCAGCATACAACAATTAGATTCGCTAATTCACAAGAACGATATATTTTATCGGTTTTGAAAGTTCTACATTCCTCAAGCACTCATTCCAAAAATCGAATCAGTTTTTGGCGCAAGAAATTATGAAAACTCCCACAAAATTATTTCCATTGTATTCATTGGGATCTCGGGACGTTCCAGAATCGCCGAATACAAACTAATTGATAACGTAATCCGGACCAACCTAGGCACATGTTTTACTAAATGGTTTTCATTGGGTGATCTCAATCATTATCTAAAGAATAACGTGAGAATGGAAGCAGACACAACATTAAATAGTTCCAAATGTTATAAAATTTTATGCATCTTATTAATTTCAAACCGTAACATTGTTTAATACTCTACAACAGAAAAACGAACATCTTAATGACACACTTCCGCACCAAAACATTCAACTACATCCAAACAATTCCTTAGCCAAGCAACCAACCATTAATTTATTCCCTTTGCAATACTTGCAAACAAGGTCAGCATTTGCTCAGAATGCATTATTTTTCACTGCATAAGATTTGAATCTCAAAGAGAAATTTTAAAACAAGAATTTGAATGCATTTCAGTCTCATTTAATTGGATTTCTGACATTTATGAAAAAACGAAACCGAAAATGACCTTTCTGTACATCCACTATCCAATTATTTATTATTTACTTTCCCAGTTTTCCAAAAGTTATTTTTGAAAAAAAAATCTTGATGAATAAGTAGAGAAAAATCCCCTGTATTAAGTGTAAATCTCAATCAACCAATCAATCAGTTCAAACTGATTAGGTGGTAGGAACTCTGATGGAACTCTGATCTAAATCCTTATTAAGGTATTTTTTGGCAAACATCAGACTCTTTTTCTAATTCGATTTCGTGATGAATGGTTTCTTACGTGGAATCCTGCCCATGTAACCTAAGTTCATGAAGAGTCCTCCTTATAATGCTTGCACTTATTGTCTTCGTTGATCTTTGCGAGATGCTTTGAGATAATTTAAAGCACTAGCAGTTGGATTAGCATTGATTTCTTGTATCACTGCTCTTCCATCTGTACCAGTAAGGCGTCTTGGTCTTCCTGTTCTCTGAAAATATTTAATCTGTCTGTATTTGGAATATTTATCAAAAATTTTCTTCACTGTGCAGGGGCTTCTTTCAACATTTTTTTTTCTATTTCACGTAAGGATTTACCATTTTCCTTCAGGTTTATTATCAATTTTCTCGTTTCTGGAGCTGTTAATTTCCCCATCGCAAATTATATAAATTTCAAGAAAAATCTTTCAGAATTTTCTAGAAATTCGCATAAATTATGGCAGAATACAAGACTTATATCAAGATCTTCCAAGAAAACAAAGCGGTGATATCTATAAAATTTAAACATTTGAAGAAGAAAGAGTTATGAGTGTTTACTTCTTTTGACGCATAAAATTGGATGATCTTAGGTTCAAGTTGAGTTATTTCTTTATGTATTTTATTTTATTGCAATGCTTACAAGTTGTGCGATTCTGCTTAAATAAGTTAATAATTGTATATTTCTACTTTATATTATTATATCTATAATTAATTATATATATCTACTTTATATTATAAATTTATAATATGTTTGAAATAACACATTTTCTAAATCAATCATGGGTGTTTACTGTCTTTTGATTCTCACTGTATATGTTTAGAAATTATTATTTTATTTTTGCAGTTTTGCAATTAAAATTCGAATCATTGATGATGTGAGAAAAATAAAAATGAAACGTTTGCAGACTTATTATGACTCATGGATTCTAAATTGACTCCTTTGTCCTTTATTCATTGATTCTCATTATAATTTAAGGCGAAAGATTTTTTGCTTCTGCAAATTACTAGTATTAAGGTCTTCGAAATCGAAGGATTCCAGGTTCGAAACCGGGTTTCACTAAGGATCCGTCGTGTATGTGGAAAATCAGAATTTTTTAAAAATAAATTTCGGAAAATAGGAAGTTTAAAGAATGCTTATAATTCAAAATATATTTTATAACATTCTTAATATTATTGATTTTTTCTTTTAGTGGTTATAATATTAATGCGATGAGCATATTTCATAAATATGCACAAGGTATCCGCTTTAATCGTGGCCAATAGTACATTTCGAAGTCTTTATAGAGGAGTATATCAGTAAGAGTTAAGAAATTTAATAAGAAAAAAGTACTTTAAATAACAAAAATTATATTTTGAGTTGCATTAGTTACTAAATGTACTATTGCCAAAAAAAATTCGAAATTTAAAATTTTATACAATTTCTAAGCTTTAGTCTTAGTTAGTAAAACTTTCTCAGCACGCAAACATTTTATACGAAATAAGTTCTTTCGAGATAACACTGACCTTGTTATGAAGTCTTGATTTTCAATATTTTAGACCAATAAGCGGCCACCTGAAAAAGCACCGTGCATTTGTTCTTAGATCTTCCTCAAGACGTTCTAAATCATCTAAAACATTGGTATTCAAAGTTTTATAATTTATCAGTTTATTCGGAGATAAGAATTTTTTTTGTTTAAAGTGTTAACATGTTAAGAATGTTTTATTAAATAAGTTAAACAGGAAAGGGACTGTCTAAAAATTTAGATATGGAATACTTTCAGTAATATTATTTATTGACTCAAAGAACATAATTCTGTACGCCACTTAAAGCATTTCTACAATTAGAACTACATGCCTACTTTGCACAGCTTAGAACTGGGTAATAGTTTAATATTATTTTTTTCTATTGGGTCAATATTAAAGTGCAACACCTTGCAAATATACAGGCTGAATAATACATTCAAAACAATTGTTTTCTAAAGATATACTAATAATTGTAAATTTTGATTCGCAATTATTTCCTTATTCTTAGCTATCCGCTTTTGGCGCCCAGCCGATTCACTGTGATTAATGCTCGCAAAAATTTTTAATTCAATATTTTATGTAACTTTGTCTCCTTATGTAACTTTGTTATTAAAAAAAATTAAGCTTTACATTTTGATAGTCGTATAACTCGTGCTATTACAGAAGCTTTACGCCGTTCTGATTATTGTATTATGTATTTCCCAACTTTTCTTTAAGCTTTTCTAAAAGTTGTCAGAAAATGGATACATTCTGCTGTTTCTAGCCTTTTAACAACGTAACTTCATTTCTAAAAGCATTGTGAAGTTTGGCGTTTTTCTTCATATTAATAGTACGTTTCAAAAATAAATATAAATTTTGCAGATTCTTCTCAGAATTAAGTAAATATACTGCTTGCTTCTCTGAAATCTGCCTTACCAATAATTATATGATTTAAAGTCAGAAGTTTAATTTCATTATTTTACAACTTTTATTATTTTTGTATTATAAAACAAAAATAAAAATATCTATAACTTCAAAAGTGACTTTTATCGATAACTGTAGTTTTCTTCCAGAATTCTTATGTTTTTGTATTATCGTGAGAGATAAGCTTAAAATTTGTTCTAAATTCTTAAGCATTTTTGTATTCTTGTGAGAAAATATGCTTAAAATATTTTTTTAAAATTGCTAAGAAAGAACATCAATAAGATTGACAAGACAAACGAAAAACTAATGAGAAAGGAAAAAAAAATTGAGGGACAAAAAAATTAATACCATCAAATAGATAATTTTTCAAATTTTAAGATGACGTAAAAATTATTTTTGTGCTCGAATATTTTCAGACGTATCGCGAGGAAATGCCAAAATGTCACTTAAATTTTAATTTAAATTCTACTTAATATTAAAAAAAAAACGTTCAAAGGTTCGCATTCCCACCTTCCAAAGTGTGTGTGTGTGTGTGTGTGTGTGTGTGTGTGTGTGTGTGTGTGTGTAATATGGTACACTAGGAAGCTGCAGGTCAAATGCCCTTAGAAGCCAAAACGCGCGCGCACGCGCACATTAAGCAAAGAAATGGCAAAATATTTTCAATAAAAATGAAAAACATTGCGAGTTTTATTGCACAAATGCTGTATAAACATCATATAATAGTATTTTAGTACAATTATTTACTTATTTGTAAAAATTGCATCTAAAATTATTAATTTTTAATAGACATAATTTCATTCACTTTATTAAAAAAATTTCTACTTATATGTTTATTAAATAGTTTTCTGATTATTTAAAATATTGTATGTCAAAAATATATTCTTGAGGAATTTTTTATTTTAAAAATTATCATCTTTTGCTAATTTATTTTTAGATCCTATTATTCTTAATTCTAGTTTTAGAATAAATCGAGTTTTTATTGTAGTCCCGTCAGAATGAAATTGGCTGCATTCTATTGCATTGAACAAATGCTGCAGTGATTTTGTAGTAATATAGTTCACCTTTATCAACAGATCAATATTTTAGATACTATCCTTTTTTTTTTTTCCTTTCTTTTTTTTTTTTTTAAATCATTGATCTTTACTTTTTGCATAGTAATTCATAAAACTTATTTAGAGCTTGCATCACTGTTCAGAAGTCGTGGCGCCATCTAGTGGTAGTTTAGGAGAGTTAATCTGATATATTATCCGAAAAAGTAAACGTTTTCCTTTTTATCTATTAAAAACGAATTCATTCGAAATAAATCAATAGAAAACTAGATTGAAAATACACATCTTAACTAGAAAATAATATAAACTCTGATTTCTTATCTAAGGTTTTAATTCCGAAAATAAAAATAAATGTCACTTAGTGCAGGAGGTCAGGGGACTGTGGGTATATAAGCAGTATTTTTAATATATTAACATACTCATATATTCCGGCGCTCATCGGTGATATAATTTATTCACAGATCCAATTCATTTCTTTTCAAAAAGAATTGACACTCATTTTTCACAACCACTATAAATTCAATCTTTCAAATCCAGCTTATTTATTAGCGTGATTTAAAAGAAAACATAAGAGTTTGAAGAAAGAACACATAACACGTAAATTAAACTTCAAAAAATATACAGTGCAATACTTAAGCAACTATACAATATGTATAATTTAATATTTAAAACTAAATTTAGTTAGATGATTAATTAATTATACTTTAAGCATCAAGAAAAGGCTTTAGAAGGCTAAAAATATTCTGTATTGCTCAGAATGATTTAGAATATCCAAAATGATTTAGAATTTAGAATTAGAATTTAGAACAGATTTAAAAGCTATAACAGCTCTCGAAAATATTTCAGAATATTCCCACATATTCAAGAATTTTCTAAAAGCTTCTATACTGTTCTGGGAAATTGTCTTAAAATGTGTAGAATGAGCTATATTTAAAAAAAATTTATATCAAGTTTAATAAAATTTTGAATTTTTCTAAAATTCAATAATGTTTAAATATATTCGAGAATGATATTGAATGCTTCTAATGTTCTAGAAACTTTTAGAAAGTTCTGTAAATTTACAAAATCTTATAGTGTTCATAAAGACTTTAGAATTTTTCGAAAATCTTCTGAAATGTATTAAGATTCTTCTCCCTCACCCCTCTAGCAGCGATTACGATTGAGATGTGTAATACTGACAATGTTTTTCTTCAGTTAGTGTGTACTGTCAACAGTTTGATTGAAACCTCCCCTTTAATTTAACAATTTTTTTTTATAAATAACATTTTTATACAGTAACTTTTACTTAAAGAAAGATTGGTTCGGAGTACAAAAGTTGCCCTTCGGAAAGCTATAGATCGGGAATAAAAAATGCAAAAAAAAAAAAATAATAAATAAATAAATTATAACATCGCCAGGAGAACTAAGTAAATCGAATTTAAAAAAGGACTGAATGAAAAATTAGTCTTGTGGCACTAATAGGAAATTGTGGCACTAAATAGGAAGATTTTAGAAAGTGAAATAGAAAGCATGGGACAACATTATATGGAGTAGAATAATTTACAGTTCGTTGATATTTTTAACCGTTCAACTGTAATGCCCGAGCTCATTCATCGAATTATTTTAATTCTATACTGACCAACTAAACTTTAGTCATTCATAAACATTATAAATCTATCGAAAAACGCTGGGTAATTCAAAAATATTTTAAGCTTTTTTCTGAACTTTTAGTTGAATCAATACAAAGCATTTCCAAAACAGAAAGTTTTGTCTAATTGCGAAAGAAAATATTATAGTAAAACTGATTAAGTTTATTGCAATTTTCACTGGAGTCGGCGTATCTATCTACACAAACTGCTTACTAAAATCCTGAATCACCCGTCTTCCACACCTTCAGAACGTATATAACTATAGGCATAAAAGTGGCGTCCAAATGTAATAAAACGGCTATCCGCTATTAAGCAAAGCTTCTTATACCTTTAACTGTACAAAAATATGGAATTAACCGCCTTTTGAAGACTGTATGAGATGCAGGAAAAGAATTATATATAAGTTGTAAAGCATCATTCATGTAGGAAGGAACGATATCTTGCGCACATTAAAAAACCCATAAAATGCGAAAATGTTGAGCGTGATTTCCAATATTGTGACTTAGTGAGTAGATTATATGTCTATCTATATAAATAGGACGTTAGGACAATTTTGAACGAATTAATTACTCATTCATACCAGTCAAAACCATTGTAGAGAGGTAGAAGGCTAATAGATTATGCATAGTGCGCAATGAATCACTTAAGAGGTCCAGCAAACATTCCTGGCAACCACGATACGGAGAGATGAGCATGCTATTCATGTAATACTGTGAACAACAGGAATCTATCTTTTTCATTTATCATTTTTTATTGCCAGTATTAAGCGATAGAAAATTTAACATCAAATACGTTGGACTGCTATTTTGGTGCAGAATTTTCAATAAAAGGCTGATAGATCTTGTTTTTTTAATTGAAAATCGAAATTCAGTTATTCTTAATGGCAGAAAGAAGGTTGAGCCTTAATGAAAAGTAAATGCTGCATTTTTCTGTATTTCGTGATGGCGCAATATTGGACAATCACTACCCAACAATACTCTTTTTGTCTAATGAGTACAAGGTTTCTTTTTCTACCAAATCGATGATACTTTACAGATTTGGAAGGGATTACTTCTTCCGCTCCTCTTTACCTTTACCTTTACAAAGGATGACAGTTTATACTGAAGAACGTATAACGTCATTTTAGTCTTGTACTGGCTTGATATTTGAAGTCTGGCTTTAACCCAAAATCTTTCTACATTCATTGATCCGTTTTGAATTTCCTTTTGATATTTGAAATTTCTTTGCTTGCTTAGAAACATAAAAATGCTACTCTGAACTCAGATTTGTTGATCCGTTCATAATAGTTCTTTTTCAAACATATTTCTTACCAAACAAATACGGAAAAAATCGAATAATATTTTTGGCAATACTGGGTATTTTAATCAAAATCGGCTTTTTAATCTGAAGAAGTCTTTCTTAAAATTGAGAAAATGTTTACCTTCTTCGTTCAAATGTTGAATCATTAGATTCTTTTTTAATCTTTGTTTATAAATGGGTACAGATGCTATACTATTGATCCATCAAGATTTCTTTCTCATCGTGAAGCTAATTTGTTGCTTCTTTAACCATTCTGTGGACATTTTAGCACCGCTGCCTGTTATATCAATTGTTATAAAGTCCTATTTTGCTAATAGTATACGAGAATATGCAAATCTACAGGAAGTTGAAAGGGACCATATATCTTCTAATGCCTTAAAAAGAGAGGGATTATATTCCTTCTTCTGTCAGGATTCAAACCTCAAAAGAATATTTTCAGATTTCACCCTCCCGTAATGTAAAAAGTAATTATTCAAGCATTTTAAAAATTGCACCTAGCAATTTCTTTTCAAGTATGAAACAATTGGAAAGCTTAGCCCATGTAGCATGAATCTGAATTCATTTTCAAAAGTTTAAAGGATGTTAAAGAACACTTTTTGTGTTGAAAAGTATGAGCTGAAGGGATTCGTTGGGACGCAAATACATATATATAAATTACGCAGACTATTCAATAAAGAATCATCATAATTCTTTAAAGGTGGCTAAAAACACCAAGAAAAATTAGTATTGCGTGTTTAGCGCGATAAATGAAGAATAAATAGCGCATGTTTCATGGTTATGACGTCACTGCCGTCGCCATGGCAGTTAGCCAAGTACATTTTGATTGGCTAATGCCAAAAATGGATATGCCATTAGAAAAATACATCGAAATCTTGTTTTCACCTTAAAAATCACCAGCGGAAATCTATATGGCGTTATAGTCATCTTATGGGGAATTTGTCCTTCTCTATAGAATATTTAGAAGATGTTAAAAACGTATAAAAAGAGATTTTCGATTACAAATGAAGTTGGACCCGATGCTCCAGTAATTGCTATAAATATCAACACAGCCTACTATCATCAAATCGCATTCATATACCTCACAGAAGGAATGAACATTTCAATGGATGCAACTCACATTTTGCTCCAAAATAAAATAAACTATTACTGCACGTGTTTGTGCGCGGTGGATGCCGAAACTGTTCGACATTATATTTCAAAAATCGTCAGTCACATGAGTTCCCCACCCTCCGTATAGCTCTGACTTAGAAACATGAGATTTTTCTTTCCACGTATTTGAAGAAACATTTCAGAGATAAGCGTCTTCTGTCATCAGCAGTGTCTCGTGACCCCATGTGGTGCTCATTTTTGAGGCCCTCTCATTTGATAAAACAGTCAATTTAGTTTCACATTTCAAATATTTTTAACGCATAAATGTTTTATTTTAGGCTAATATAGTTTTTAATTTTTAAATTTAGATAAATAAAAGACAGCAACATTTTCTCAATAATGATTCCAAATTGCCCCTCATTCACGTTTCTACGGGGACAGATGTTCCGTTTTATAAATATTCTAATAATTAAATTAGCTAATGAATCACGTTGAAACTTGGTCATTTAAACTTTATAAAGTGGAAATATTATTCTAATAATTTATTATTCATGGAATTGGCATATTTTACATTGGCAACTAGGGAAAGTGTTTTTTTAATCGATCTACTTGCAGCGTAACGGTCCTAGGCAACTACCTAGTTGGAAATCCATCATTGATTATCAGATACAATAGAGAAAGGTTGCGAGGGTGATTTTGAAAGGCTTGTCAAAAAATGGCTTTTAGAAAGTGTTTGAAGATTGGAAAATATACACTGCCTGTAGAGGAGAGTATTTTGAGAAAAAATTATCAAAATTTGAAGGATAAGTACCGGTCATTATTTTTTTATTAATTTATGATTATTTTTTACTGCACAGCTTACGACAGCCTTTTACAGGACAACTAGTCATTTCATAATAGGAAAGCTTCTAATTATTGCTCAGAAATGTGTTCATCATCAGTAATAGAAGCTTGGAAGCATCTACGGAATTACTGGCGACAGTTTTGGATGGATACCGTTGAGGATTTCGTCTCTCGAATAATCGCTATATCTAGAGAATATCTGTTATCTTTGAATTTATAAGCCAAATACTCCACTGAGTCCACTTCAATATGATGTTAGGTGTACATTCTTGGACGGTTAGTATTAAGAATCTCATTGCTCGAATATTTGTTGACACAGTGAAAACAGTGTGACAATCACAATTGATACTACTAAACGTGTGTATGTAGCATGTGTATGCAGTGATGGATGCAGTTTTAAGCGATAATTATTGGGACTCTTATGAATAAATACTTGTCAATGACGTTATTAATAAATAATTTATTTTCATGCTGTCTTTTGTATTTTTGTTTTAACAGGTCACTAATTCCCATGCATGTCTATAGAAAAAGTGTAGTGTATCATTTTATAAGCGTCTTATGTTTGGTGAACGATGTTTTAACTGTTATATCTGCCATGTTGATTTTACAATAATCCAGATTTTATCTGAATGCCCAATTTTTCATCACTATCGATTAGTTTTTGTGATACATCAACAATAAGCATTTGTGACGTGTTGGGGCATGGTTATTTTTAACTTATTAAAAGAAATTGGTGTTTATCATTTAACTACAACGTACACTATGGGAGAAACGTAGAAAAGCCATATTTTGTAAATCATTCGTTGTATTTTGATCCTATTGATCTAAATTTCTTTTTTACGTTTCTTTGAATATTTTTTCTTTTAATCTGAATGAGTCAATTTTATCTACCAATAACAAAACTAAAAAAAAATATCCCACTACTTAACGATTTTTGGTGTGTGAAAAAAGTAGAAAGACATGTGCTAAAATGACTGCTTTGAAACCAAACTGTAACCATACATTTACTGTAAAGCATAAAAGTAGGTGTTTCGTTCTTTTTAATTGCTTTTGTTAAGAAAAACATACTATTGTATTGAAAGCCTGCGTTACATCTTTTTTAGAATGCATAGAGGAAAATCTATAAGGGAATTTTAAAATGCCTACAACAATTATGGCAAAGGTGTGAGAGAGAAAGCACGTCAGCTGCATATCAATCCAAATATTTCGAAATTTATTAAAAATCCTAGTAGTCACGGGATCAAAAAGAAGATTGGCAGAACTAAAAAACTAACGCAACTCGATCAAAGAAAAATCGCACGAGAACTGAAAAAAATTGCATGGAAGTGTGTCCAAAGCTACGATAATTGAGGCATCACACACGTTTCAAGTAGAACTATCTATAATTACATAAAAAGATCTAAAAATCAGTATCGAGAAAAAGGAAATACCAACAAATGGACTGAAATGTACATTGAACGCCTACTGCAGTGCTGAAAATCGCATGTCCTGGAGTTCAAAATGGACCTCCATTATATTTTCTGATGAAAAAATTTAATTTAAATTGCCCAGAGGGCGCTACCAATACTATTGGTATTGTCTCGGGAATGAAGAAACAACCTATTCTACCAGACAGATGTGAGGAGAGTGTTTAATGGCTTGGTTGGCTCTCAGTTACAAAGGAAAAATAATCCTAGTTTTCCTGAGAGGCAAGTAAAATCATGTAGTCTATGTACAAGTCTTGAATTCATATCTCCCTTCCTATGGCGTTGAGCTAGGCGGAAATGACTGGATTTTTCAACACGACGGGGCATCCATTTATTCAGCTAATGGTGTTAAAAATTGGTTTGTAGTAAATATGTATATATATTGCCCCACCCTGCTAAAATCTCGGATGTCAACATTGTAGAGAACATAAGCAAGAATTGTTCGTAGCGTTTTCAGGGAAGGGAAACAATTTGAATCTGTAGCTGAGTCTCGGATAGCTTTGAATGAGGTATGGGAAAAGTTTTGCCAAACAGAAATTCAAACCTTGTATGATTCGCTGCCAAACCGAATCTTTAAAATAATAAAAGCCAATGGTGGAATTCCCTATAAATAAAACTTTTATTTTCATTATTTAAAAGTGTCCTACTTTTTTTACAGAGTATGATGGAGACAAAACTGATTTTTTTTTATTGTAATTGAGTTGTATTTTTTTTTTTCAAATTTCGGATACATTTTTCTGTTTGTAAATAGCCCTTTAAAGTGTTGCTCATTCGATTGTTCCGCAAAAAATCAGCATTCTTTATTTATCTAATAAGCATCTTGTCTTAATTTTTTTACGGCATGTATAAGTAATGTTGCACTTAGTTCTCTTTTTCTTCAATTTTTTTTATTGGTTCTATGAGTTCTAATTCACTCTGCGTATTAGTTAGAAGGTTCATTATCGAAAATCTTATGTATGATATTCGTTTTATGCTAATGAACAGCATGAATACTGAAGAATGGCTAAATAAAACATATATACGTAATTAATACAAAATTCAAAGATTTTCACTGCTATTCTAATACAAAATCACAGCATAATATAACTATATAAGTATCTAAATTGAAAAATCCCAGGAATCGAAATACTGAATGTGTAGGTCAACACATACAAAGCAGTGCTATTCAAAATTATATTTCTTTTAACTTTCCTGAATGCGAAATGTACAAAGAAGGGAAGATTTTCTCGAATCTCTGGATTTTAAACTTCCTTGTATCAAGGAATGTTATTTAAGATTTTGTCTGTCAGGGAAAATTTAGAAACGAGCTAAAAGAAGGAAATTTTGGATGTAGAAGTGTAAAAAAATTAAGAACGGAATCCTTTAAAAAGAAGACTATATGTTCTTCTTAATGTATAGGAACGCGATAACGCAGCAAGCTGCACAGATTAATTTTAATATTTAATCTTTATATCAAGATTAAAGATCTGTATAAAGTTTCAGTTGGTTAAAGGGAATAAGACCCAAACGCATATTGAATTCTCTTCATCTTAATATAAATAATTCGTTGTGTGTGTGTGTGTGTGTATGTGTGCGTGCGTGCGTGTGCGGGCATGTATATTTAGCTAAAGTTTAGCCATTTTTCTGTATCAACTTTAGAGAAAATTATTTTACAAAAAATATTTAAATGCCATCTTAAAATTCGAAATTTTGACATATTCTAGTGATATCAAATTTCTTTTTGTTCAAGTGTTTCTTCAATTTTTATCAGCTTTATTTTAAAATTTAACGTAGACAATTATGAAATATTGTCACAGTAAGAATTGGATATGCTATATCATTGTATTTTAAAATTTCTGTTTCATATCTTATGGATTTTTTGATTGGTTTAAAATAGTTTTTTTAACGGCACCTAAAAGAGTTGGAAGTAATACCAGATATTCTTTTCTTTTTCAAGTGACTGCAAGGCCCAAGCGCAGGCAATCAAGTGGTGTGGTGTAATAAGTGTTTTGTTTATTATAATTATGCAAAATTATTAATCAGTACAAAATTTTTAATCCCATGGTGTCAAATGAACGTGTCAGAATCAGTTCACAGACATTAGCAAAACTGCTCCTGTTCGTAAATACTAAAGCAAAAAATTTTCTGTTAACGGACAGATAGTTCAACATAAAAAAAAAAAAAGGAAGTTTGGGGAACCAAAAATTTTCCAGCAAGTATCAATAGACATTGGGAAGAATAGATGATATAGTCCACTCCTCAATAGTGACTGACGAATAAATTACGAATTCAGTTTTTCAACTAAAAATCTGTGGAGAGTTCTCTCCGTACTTTCTATAATATTTCCCAATAAAAGTACACATATTTTGGCTTCTAACTACAATAATGAAATAATTTGAGAAAATATCAGAAATGATAGGAAATACTGCCTATGGCCTCAGAATTTATTTTACCGCCCATTGCCAATATTTTACGGTTTCTTTCAATAAAAATTTATGATATTTCGTAAAATAACACATATGAAAAGTCATAATTATTTAATACTTTAAACTTGAAGTAATTTATAATCATTGTGTTCCAATATTGTAGGGAAAATTCGAGAAATGAACCTCAATAAAAACAGAAAGGATTGAACATTATAAGACAGAAAAAGGAGATATCTAAGATTTAGAAATGGATCTTAAAATGAATAAGGAATAGCATATCAATTTAATAATAAAAAACATATATATATGTATCCCATTTCAAACAGAACGTTCATTATCCTTTCTCAATTTTCGTTGTTGCTTACACTGTTTTAAAAAATTCTATTTAACTATACGATTTGGTAGAATAGTTTTTATCTGATTCTTGGAAATCCTCAACTATCATTAACACAGAATCAAATTTTAATTTAGTCAAATGAGTGCTCTTCAAACTTGCCGCATTCAATTGACCGCTGTCAACTCCATGTATCCCTCAGACGCATGAATAATGGGAATTCATTCTAGTACTTTCAAAATAATTGTAGAAATTTGCATATTTGTTGAAAACTCAATCTTGGAGAACTCAAGATGAATTATTGCCTCTCCAAAATCTGTATCTAATTCAAAAGATTCAAAATCATAATCTTCAGATTCTTCTCTCAGTGTCATTTTCTTTTCCTCCCTCGATGTCAGTTTCTTTTTTTCTTTTATAGATGTCAAGCAGTATCAAATCATTATTAATAGCCAATTTTCATTCGTGGAAAGTAATATGTAAGCAGATCACACAATAGATTCTTTAAATATATCATCTGTTATTTCGATATAAAATGATAAATATTATTGGCAGGGCGGAATGTCATCACGTTCCTAGATTTAACTTCACTTCAAACTGATTTAACTTCTTATCAATATAAAAATTATTCCACGTGCATGAAATATATTCATTTTTATTAAAAGTTTTTTTCCTACTTATTCCACATTGGAAATTGTCAGGAGTCATTGGAAATTCCATCTTGTTTTTCCAGAAGCGGATCCAAAAATGAAAATTGAATCTTACTCTTAACCGTTATATATTATTGATAAAAGAAATTTACAACTTAGCAACTTACCTTGAAAATAACCGATACGAGCAATGAAAAATGACTCTTAGGAATGTTTTGGTTTCACTTTTTTCAAAAATGGTTGCAATTAAACAAACTAGAAAAGAACACTGAAGAAAATTGGGAAGTGCTTTTGTCTTTCTCTGGAGGGCCTTAAGGAAAGTATACGTTTCCTACCTCTCTAAAGCTTTACCAGTGCCGTGCGTACTATAATCATCGTTCCCGATTACTCCTTATTCCCAGTTACTCTTGAACGTAATTAAAAATAAAATGCAGGCTAATAGCAACGGCGAAGCAAGGCAACGACGAATTATAGTTGAGTGATACTGTATCCGCCTAATACTTAGTCAGGTGGATACACTATCATCTGATCGCAAACGAAAGATATCAGGGAATTTATTATTCGGTAGCAATCGAGTTCAAGAACTGATACCGAATACTTTTTATCTGCACCAATATTTTATTTCTGATATTTCTGCGTACTTGATATAAAATGCATCAAATGATGTACTATAACTAAACTCTACATTTTGCTGTAAATTTTCTTAAGCAGGAATAGCAAAATTGTCTAGCATGAATTATAAATCTAAACCATTTTAATCTTATCAACTTTCTTGGTTGAAGTTTTGAGGTGTGCAAGTCGGTAAATTAGCTGATCCTATTAAATATCATAATTATCGTAATCTTTTTAAATATCAGGGATTTTGGAAAAGAAAAGAATCGTAAATAATCAAAAGTAAAAGCTTCGGAAACTTTTTAAAATTTAAAATGAATAAATCATATTTAAAAATAATAAAAATTGTTTCCCCTTTACGCACTTAGAATATTTTCATCTCACTGAAACAAATTATGAGACATTATTTTGAACAAGGTTGTTCAAAAAATATTTATAGGAAATTTTGAAGGAAAAAATGTACCCTAATTATCCTTGACTTTTAGAAATCTTTTGTTTACGGAAATGTTGTACATGTGAATAAAAATCGTTTTTTAAAAAAGCTAGGCCTTGTCATACTTATCGCATCAAATTGTCGGATATAAGTTTGCTTTCAGTTTTTTAATAGAGTATTACTGTAAATTGATTGACAACTGTATCACTGTTTTACCTTCTGGATAAAAGGATATTCAATGGAAGATTTTATGATGATAAAACAATAGTTTTATTTTATTATTATTCTTTTATATCTGCAGTTATTGCATAGAGAAATTTACAGAAAACATATCTGATCTGCAATCGTAAAATATTTTAGAAATTATCGAATTGAAGTTTTTTTCGTCTGTTTTTATGTTTTTTTTAAAGTTTTTATTGAACTTTAAAGTTTGTAAACATTTTGAAATTAATTTTTCACTCGGTCTTGATAACTAGAATTCTAAAATTATGCTCAGTAGTAAGTTACCGATCGATTGTGACAGTACAATATTTTCTCATTTTCAGAACTCGATTTTCAGTTATTCGTTTGATTTGAATTAAACTTTGATTCCATAGGCTTGGTATCATGCACTTTTGAAATCCAGAAACTATTTATTTCAGTATTTTAAATAATTTATTGGATAATAAAATAAAGAACAAAAACTGGAAACTAATCAAATTTTTAAAAATACGCATTAATCTATTGTAAAGGAGATAATAGTTTTTATTTTTTCGTATGCGAAATATATAAGAAGAAAGTATTGTAATTGTCATGAATCCTAACTCGAAATTTCGAAGAAATTCCATTTCAGACGTCTATGAGTCTGAAAAACACATTTTGGAATTATGTTTGTCTGTAAACGTAATAACTCAGAAACGCTCTGTGACGGATAAAATTGGTATATGGACTTTACACCATAATTGTAAATTTGTCAAATTTTGAATGAAATCCATTCTGAGGGAAATCATCTGTCCGGATGTTTCAAGAACGTACAATAACTACAGTACATAAAAAACTAACTAAATAAAATTTGGTACGCAGTTTCAGAATATAAAGTATAGATATATAGATTTGCATCAAATTTTGAAATAACTCTGTCAAAGGGTTGTCTTTCGCGTGCATGTAGACGCAATAAATAAATGAAATTCAGTATGTGATTTGAGACTGTAATTGTAACTCTATATCAAATTTTGGTTCCAATTGGTGAGAAAACAGGCGTCCAAAATACATATTCGATTTTCGTGTACTTGCATACTGACCGCATGCTAGAGATTAATTGCAAAAGACCGCATGATAGATTTAGTAAATATGCTAGATTCACGCCAAGGATATATTTCATAACAATTGTTCACATTCGCGACTTTATTCAAGGTCTCCAATTCTATGCGGTGGAAGGGGGATGATATCTTTATTTGAGAGTATGCGAAAAAAATTTGGGAGAACCTCTCCAGCTGTTTATTAAAACTATGTAAAGTACTTAACAACAATATCATAAGAATATTTTTGCGTAATGAATGTCATAATAAAGAAAATCCTAACATTCGTTAAAATTTAAAAATATATTTAAATATGAAAGAAATTTGTTTATTTAAAGTATTTAATTAGCGCCTCACGCTTTTATAGTTTGGATTTGATCTCTATATTTTTTGATTTTAAAACCTTTTTCTGCTTCACAATTTACTAACAAATGTTTTTGAACATTTAATATTAATATACGGTCAATACATTAGCCGCCTTTAATCTCATTTTTAATCCATAGTAAGAAATCCGGTTGTATCTGTCCTAAGTTTAAAGAAGAGGATTTGGAAAATTAGCGTAGGCTTTTGTGTATTATTACAGTGGCATTAATCAGCCACCATGAATTTTTAAAAGAATATGAAAAAGTGTTTAAAATTCTTTAAAAGAAATTATGATCATGAAATCATATAACTGGATCAGAATCCGAAATATTGAAAAATTCCGAATTAGGCCAATTCAGTTTGGTATGGCATACTGCAATAATCAGAAATTTACTGAATTTATGCATTTATAATTACAAAAACTGGAAGCTACAATTTCCTGCTTTTTACTTCCGTGCATACGAAGTATGCAAAGAGAAAGTATTAAAATAGTTTTAAAAAAATTCGAATGGAATTTTGACGAATTTCTACGTTTCAGGCTCTCGTGATGTTATGCAGGGGGATCCAAAATTTTATGGGGTGGAAGCGCTTTTATTAAAAAATAGGTGAAAGAGTTTTGGAAAAAAAAAATCTCCCACTGTGTTTTTCAAATTTGTAATTTCATTTAACAATCCAGAAGGAGAATTAAAGAGGTTTTCATTTTATATTAAAAAGCTTTCTTTAATAAGTTATATTTAATTATATTTAGTCGAATGCTTTCCAGATTGAGTTTGTATGAGTATGAAAGTAATACATTTTATTATGAAATGCTCTGAATATAGTTCCGTGTCTTTCGATACATCATTCGACCAGTTCAATTTGTTGAACATCAGAACTTCATTACATTTTAGTAATGAACTATTCGACGTTATTATTCTTCAAGCTAGACTATTACAGTTCAACAATTTGCATTTCTATTTATGATAAATCTGAGAAAAAATGAGGAATGAATTTTATTACCACAAATCTGTCTAGTGAAGATGTGAAAAATTCAGGCTCTTTGTTAGAGAAATGTCTCAACATCGCAGACTTTTGCTCCACTTAAAAAAGTTGCCTTGCATTTAAATTTCCAAATTTATCATGCCTTTTTCCCTTTTATTGATCTAATCAATTTTTTAAATACCGGAGCTTAACGAATTGTTTCATATTTGCAAGGTTACTTATATTTTAGCAATATACATTTCCCTTCAGTGGCGACAGTTTTGACAAAAATAAAATTAAAAGATAACTTTTATCAAAAGAAATATTTAGTGAATATGTGAAAAAATTCTGGCATTTTTTTAAGAGAAAAGTCCCAGTCTTGTTACAAACTTTTACACCTTTAGTTATTTTGCATTTTAATTACAAGAGATTACCTTTTCCCAATTACCACCTGAAATTAATAACGTTTTAGTGATAAGCTGGATGTTAGGTTACTTTTAAAAACGCTAATTTTGACAAATAGTTCATTGGACGTGTTTAACTCTTTAATCGTCGTACCTGTTCGTCATAAGCGCTTAGAATTATTATTTCTCAAACTTATCGTCTTTGAATGATTTAATTTCAGCTTACATTATCCGATACAAAAATGACACATAATCCTCATATATCAGGTATTCTGTAGCTTCTTATTTGAATTTGTAAAATAACACATTATCTGATCAAAAGCGTCATCTAATGAAATAACAAAGCGGTCAAGAGGCTAAAAGAGATCTTTTTGTTGAAGATATGAAAAATTCGGGCACTTTTATAAAGAAATGTTCTAATTTTTGTTGCAAACCTTTGATCCACTAGCTACTTTGCATTTAGATTACCAGATAATCATTTTTTACCATTTGATTGTTTGGCGCACTCTGAATGATCTAAACAATTGAAACTCTTTGAAAAAAAAAAAAAACTCAACTCCTCTGAACGAGCGCGTTTAGAGAATAAAAACGATTTAGATTGCATTTTCCCTTTTATTTTTTTATATAATTCGTTCTTTGGTCTAAAAATAAATCGGTTCGTGAGAATTTGCTTCAGCTTCAACGTCGCTACCACTTGAAATCAAAATCATTTTTAATGTCTGGGAACGGCTCCTGACAGAACGTGTACTAATTTTGCCGTTGCACAATCGAGAAGAGGAACAATGCATTGAGAACAATCAAAAATGAAGAAAAAACTCTCCCATATTACTTCCCCAACAAAATCCACAGCTTTGGCGACTGAATAGTAAATTTGGCGATTAAACAGAAGTGGTGGGAAAATCCTCTCAAGCAGACTATAGCCAAAGGCAAGGAATGAACAGAAATAAAACACGTTTCTCTCCATTTGCTGAAGCTGTCCGCGCTGTTTGCGGTAAGTGATATTGTCAGTAGAGATAGTTCTTGCTTGTCAACATGCATAATAACAATATTCAACCCTTTAAAGGACCAATCCCCCCCCTCCCCAGGAATGTATATTAACATATTTTGGGGACTGAGTCGACTAAGGAAATTTATTTAGCTTATTAAATGGAATTGATTTAATTCGCCGGTTAATTTGATTAATTGATTGACAAACCAAGACTTCGTTATGATTTGAGATAATGAATTGAAACATTTAGGTGGTTAATTTGTTGAAGAATCTGACAAGAACTTAACCCAATTTTCTTTATAGTGTTAGGTTTTGACATATTAATATCTCAAAGAAATAATAATTATTATTTTATAATCAATTTTATTGACGAAATCACATTCTATAATCAAAACATTTTTAACATTTTTTTTGTGAAATTTCTAAAATTAAGAAACAGTTGCCCTAATCACAGAATTAAAATAAATTACCGTGCACATTTAAAAATTGATGATTTTGATATTAAGCATACTATCCATAGTTTTAGAAAACGCAAACATAAATTTGTGTCGGTTTTTGTTATGAATATGAAAACATAAAATGTTCAATGTTTACATGAAATTATTCTGTTGTCAAATGTAAATGCATGTAAAAAAATTACCTATTGTTTACAAACAAAGCTTCTTAAAGTGTGAATCATGTACCAAAATGAGATCGTGCGGAACGATCTCACTTTGAAAAAACGAAAAAAATTGCTTCGAAAATCAACTTTACTTAAAAAAATTTTGAATAAAATTTGTTAAACAATTGTTTTAACCATTTTAATTTGAGAGGCTTTTCCCAGGGGCCATTGTAGTGGTGAACCATTTTAATGTTTCTTGATTTCCATACTTGCGTTTTAACTGGAATATCGATTATTATTGACCTCAAAATCGATCAAATTTTCTAAAATAATGCGGAAAAATTTGTTCCAGTAATGCATATTTTTCTCTAAACTATGTTGAAAAAAAGCAATTTTTACTCGAATTGAGTTCTTTATTACCCTATTCAGTTGAGTGGACTTAACAGCAATTATCTCAATGGAGAAAAAGTCGTTGTCTTTTTGGAATCAAGGTTATTACGTTGGGGTATCTAAATCACGAGATTGAGAAGTTATAGAATAAGTAAGCATGTTCTCGCTTCCCAGAATGTTAAACAAGTTGATGTTTCCTGATTAACCGACCTACCGTTGACGATGGGTGACTTTTTTTGTCTGAGGGGTTATCGAATGTTCTGCTAGTAAAGGAAGTTATTATGGATCTAGCAGAAACCCCGAATTTCCTTTTCGCCTGGACGTTCAGCTCATTCCTAATGTTACAGTAAGGTAGTCGAGGGTGCTCTTTGTATTTATATAGGGGATTGTAACCAAAATTCTAGTGATGTTTTGGGCAATGAACTAAACAATAAGTTCAGAGTTCTAAGAAGTTGAAGTTTAATATGTCGAAAAAAATCAGTTTTTATAATTTCATTTATTTATTTTTTGAATTTAGAAACACTAAGATGAACTCTCGTATTCTCAAATAATTATACTTTTAATGATTTTTCCCAAAACATAGGTTGAAATCTCCTCTTGTCAAAAGTGAAAAAAAATTTAGAAACCTTTCTATACGATATTTGCGAATAGAATATTCATGTTTTTGGCGGTCCTTCTCATAGTGAAGACGCATTCACTTGAAGGCAAGAGTTTTTTAAAGCTATTTCCTTTTAATTTAATCTTAGTTAAAATAATTGAGTAATTTCAAACGATTTGAAACTTTTTAATATTACTTTTTTTTATAAATGCAAAAGATCATATATCATATTTTAGCTATAAATCATATATCATATTTAGCTATTTAGCAAATCAAGGGACATGTTGCCATAGGTGATCCCTTAGTAAAAATTTGGAATCTCGTGAAATAGGTCTTACAAAATTTTAGCAGAAAGCTGAATTTTTAAAAAATTCCTCCAAATTTAAAGCATTTGAACAACATTTTCTAAATATTTGTGTTATGTTATTACCTTTTTCTTACGCTTTAACAAGATTCAGAAGATCATGTGCTAATGCGTCATGCTGTCTGATTAGATAATAATACGCTGGCTTCTAATGATTTTTAAGATCGTATCCCTTTTGTGTGTGTGCAATGGCATCCAAAATCGTGGAAAATGTATTAATTCATGTTTCTATATGTCTTTTTTTTTAATTGTAGGTTTGTGTACTTTTGCGCATATAATAGAGTAGAATTTTAAAAATCCTGCTTAAAGGGAAAAAAAACCCCACCATTTTTTAAAAAAACTACTTTCTTATATATGAAGTCCACAACGAGAAAATATTGGGGTTATCAACAAATTCGACTTTGGTATTTTGACTAATCCTCACATTTTAACCTCCTTAAGTCCGTAAAAAATATTTTGGTATTTTTGTATGTCAGGCTGTGGGTACCGTAACACAAAAACGTAACAAGCTAGACAGATGAGATTTGGTGTGTTGTTATTACCTCAAGATTAAATATTTCTTTAAACTTTTAGACGAAACCATCGACATGATGCCTCTATGACCATCTGTGTGCATGTAAAATTGGCAACTCAGAAGTTCAAAGAGCTAAATAGTTTTGCAGATATGCCATGGGAATATGCATATGATAACTCTAAAAATGGATAAACTAAAATGGTAGATCTGTCAGATTTTGTATAAATCTGTAAAAAGAAATACTGAATCTGTGTGTGTCTACACAACTCCAAAATTCTGCGAACTAGATTATTGAAATTTGGTATGTGATATTTCTTAGAAACATTATGTCTATATCAAATAGTGGTCCAAATAAATTGAAATTTAAGGGCTATTGTTCCAAAATGCATATTCATTTTTTTTCACTGTATGACGAAGTTAAACACAAGACGATATGTATTGTAGAAATACACTAGAGAGTATAAAGGAAACATTCCCACTTGCAAATCCAGCTGAAAAAAATTGCTTGAAATAATTTTCCGCTAAGGCATGTGTACACAGATGTGCTCATACATATTAAAATAAGCCAATGAAAAATTAATTACAAGTAGAAAAATAATAAATTAAACATAGTCAAATTATTTAGAAAAAAAAATTATCACGTTGTTTCAGACTGAGATGGCGTTCTGAACAATGCTCTTCATGCTATCAAGCGTGGACTGTAAAATTTTATTAAAGTTAGAATTAACTAAGACTAGTTATGTATTTTGTAATAAAATTTTTTGTACAGTACAGAATATTCACTACGGCTGTGAGAAAGTTTCCGAAATGTTAGATTTTTTCAACATTTATAAATGTAAATAATATGAAAATATATTTTTATTAGAAAAAAAGTAAAACATAAATTGTTAATCGTCAAATTATTAACTGATTTTTCTCTGGAATTTCATTTTAGTTTATACACTCATAAGAGATCCCAGCGATAAATATTATAATAAAAATAAAAAATAATTAAAAACACGATTTTATTACAAGATTTTTTTCAAATTTAAAAACGCGAAAAATAATAAAACCTCCATTTGTTATTTTCATTGAAATGTAAAAAATATTTATCGAAAATAGGGTCTTATGTTTCTATGATTATTTTGGTTAAGCCGTAATATTACAAACTATTTCTTTCAAATTCCCTATCAGATATCAAATCGCGCTTAAAGTCAAAACTAAATAAAACTAAGCCATTAATTAATAATTAAGTTTTAAAAATATTAAAATAGGATGCATGGTTTGTGAGACACAATTATACAAAATTTTACATCCTTAACATACCAGGAAAATTAAATAATTTTTAAATATGAATTACTATAAATAATATTAATAAACTGCATGCAGTACTTTGAAAAATTGGCACAATAAAAACTACAAAATAAACATCACAATTCATATCTAATGCATTCAAACGCTTTTTAAAAGTTTCAGATTTTTTTTTTTGTTTTACTATATTTTATAGTGAGGAATTAAGGACTCAATTAAATATTTCAAAAATTATTTAGTTGCGGTTACTGAAGAATGAAGATATCGTGCATTTAGCTAATATAGACAAAGTAGAATCGAAGAGAATTTTATATAATTACTAGTTTTTGCACCGAACGAATGAAAATGAGTTTAAATTACGGACAACATATTAATATTATATTAATAGGAATTTAAAAGTACCAGAGAAATATTTGCCTTATCGACAAATTCAAAGAGATAAAATGCGCGAAGTTTCACTCTATAACCAAAATTTTTTGCTAATATTAAGTGAAGTTGCCTACAGGCTATCTTAATAATGGCAACGAATACATTCAAGAAGTAGCGACTTGACGCTATTCCAGTAAAATAGTCCAAGGCAAACTTCAAGATGAATGAAACAGCGACTTGAAACATCGCAAAAAGTTGCATCATACTTAAATGTCTGTTTTTCCTTAAAAATTTTATAAATATTGTAATAACATTAAATATTTTATTAATGGAATTTTTAATATGATTTAATATTAATGGAATTTTTAATATGATATAATTTTAATGGAATTTTTAATATAACATAATATTAATGGCATTTTATAGGATTACATTAAATTAATGTAATCCTATTGAAATGGAATTATGGAATTTTAATGGTATTTTTTGGTAGAAATCTATTATTAATGGAATTTTTTGATAGAAATCTCTTACATGAATGAATCAAAATTTATATCACAATTGCAATCTATCACATTCCATTAAATTTATAACAAAAATATTTGAAAAATGAGAGAATAGAAAGAAATTATTCTTATATTATAAAGACAAGAAAACATATCAGTTTACGTTCGTTGTTCGATTTTTTTAAAGAATAGTCTTCAAAAATTTAATGACTTTTCTGAAATTAAAAATGTTCTGTTAATTGATGAGACTGTTATGTTGCATGACAGTTCCGATTCATTTCGCACTGTTTCAAAATTTACAAATAATTTTTTAAAAAATATACTTAGTTTTAGATTATTTTGTTTACTTAGTTATTTACAGGCTGCTATTGTTTGTTGGAGCAAAAGTACTTTAATGTGTTATATTTTGGGAAACTTAGACTCTTTTGTTTTCAACACATTTGGAATTTTGTGTAAAAACTTTTCTTTCGATAAACCTATTAGTATATTCGCAGCAGCTTGAAATAAATACATTTTTTTGTAGATGCGATTGTGTTTTATACCACACATGAGTCTTTTTGGGTTTTGCTGTATCCTTTATATGCAGAATATATATAATATAAATTGTAAATATATAAAGCATGTTTTGAAAAAACAGTCGTGAAGCTCTTAAATGACTTTTATTCCTAATAATTTCGAGGAAATAAGCCAATTTTGATCTGCTGTTAGGACTTTTATGTCTAAGCCATGGCGAATGTGATATAGCGTCGTGATTAGGAAGACAGAGAACAAGAAAGCGCGAGCACGAGAAAATATTTTGAAGTTATATAGTTTTTTGAAGCTGGCCGATACAAAATTTTGGCACCGTGGGGGAAAATAATAGCAATTCGGAAATTAAAATTACAATGAAGCCGGAGTTAGAGTGGGTAGAAAACTTTTTTTAGAACTTAGATTAATTGGAAAATATCAATTAGCGTTCTTACTTGAAGAAAGTGTATAAAGATGGAATTTTGTAACCAATTTATGACTCGTTTCAGATTTACTAGAACTCTGCAATTTTGTACTCTTAAAAGTGCATTATATTAATAGCTTTAGCTTAGTAATTATTTAATAGATTTTTCTTAGTTAAATTTTTATAAACATGTGACAGTACCTGGTAGTGAATTTAAGAAAAACGAATTGCAAGATTCCATAATAAGTATTATAATGAATTAGCGATTAAACAATTAATTACTGAAAAACATAATTTTTCACACAAAAAAAAATTTAATGGTCAAAACAAAAATGTAAAAGTTTGAGATATTTAAAACAGAACTATAAAGAAACTAAGCCGCAATAAATATGTTAACAAAATTCAGAAGCATTCATTAAAAATAGAATAGAATTAAAATTCTAACTTACGTAATCTATTTCTACCAGTGCTTCACGCTTTAGTTTTGTTTTTTCTTTATGTTTTTATTTTTGACTCTTCGAATTTTTTATAAAAAAATTAGTGTCTATTTTTTAGTAGGTTCATAAATAAAAGCGTGTTTCTAAATTTTTTTTATTTTTTTTATTTAAAGATACAATTTTAAAATGCATCTGTACTTATTCTCTTCTAATTGCTTCTTCTCATCCCACAACAGCCATTAATTTCACGAACCATTGATCAAAGATATATAATATAAAATCTTAAAAGCGACAAAAGGGAATGCCCCACCTTGAGTCTGGCTCTACCCTTAAATCGAAGCATGATATAAACAAGCGCGTCTGCAGCAGCGAAGAGTGTTACCGGTTTTAATTTTTTGCATTTTTACCTCATCATATCTTACATGAACCCGCTCTGAATAGAAAAGACAAACTTTCTTTCAGATTTATGTTTTGATGGAGACTGGAGTAGGCGGTCGTATCCACATATTACAGAATGGGTGCCGCATATTGGCGAAGATCTTTCAAGTATAATGTTTATGTTGTTGCCGTCTTTGTTTTAGTTGTGATAAAAATAAAAGGGTTTACAATTGTAATTATATACCGAAACTTCTAGGAATAACACAACTTCTACTGCATAGTCTGGGGAAAAATAAGAAAAGAAATGTGAAATCTTTGTAGCCTCTTATGATCGGAGATTTTAGTTTTGACATGAGAAGAAATGTGATATTGAATGTAAATGTTCTTTTGATGTCCTAAAATAATTTAATGAGTCAGTAAAAATTTTGCTTTTACCGAGATGAAAATATTTGATTTATTAATTAATAGCCTTTAGCAACCAGCTGGATCATCGAAAATATTGGCTGTGTTTAATTTAAAGTAAATTTCTAGTACAAAACTTAAAAATACTTTGTTAAGAAAATCATAAACAATTGACATCAAATTATGATAGCCATTTAAGCCATGTTTTTTAAATAGATTTATACCGGTAGTGTTTAAACGTGCACATGAATTTTCCTAATTTAGTCGAATCCCATGACGTCACAGTGACACTAAAAATATACCTGTCCTGGTTGTCTATCTTTAAATTACACTTTGTTTTACTTGTTTCTATAACTTCCTTTTCTTCTTTTCTCATGTAAGCGGAGAAGAAAAGAGACAAAACCATTCTTCTTTAGCTTTCTCCAGAACGAATAATATATAATTATTCGTAGAACCATTAAAATGGTTTAATTATCATAACAGGATGGAAAGTATTGTTTTAAATTATGTAAAAAAATATTTTTAAAAAGGTCACAATAATAAAATTGTATACCATTAAAATTAATATCATTAAAATATGTATCTAATATTTTGTATTAATATGCAAAAATATGTATTAGTTTAATTTTTGATTTGTTGTTATTTTAATTAAAATTTCATGAAATGGCTCCGAGATGCATATTTTTATCCTCCTATCTGTATCAAATCTGATAGTTCTAGGCCTAACGACCTGTTAAACAACAACACACACATCCATTTTTATTATTAATAAAGATACCAAATTGGGAACTAACCTATTTAATAAGTATCGATATTAAACCGTTTTAAGCTGGTATTTCGTTAGACCTGCACTTTGAGGTATATTAAAGTTGAAAATTAATGTACCGAAAGAAATACTCATACTTAGCATGCTGCATTCTCAAAGTACCCTGCTAGCCGAAGACTTAAAAAGATGATAGCATTTACACAATACAGCTGTAATCCACGTTTTAATTCCTTATTTGGTCTGTTGTATGCATAATGCCAGTTAGTCTACTATTACAGCAAAACATGGCTGATTCGAAGCTGATCATTTAATTCTATTAAAACAAAAATTCGTGGGAAAAATGAGTCTAAAAATGAGTAGAACAAGATACAACGATAATTTATTCACTGAAAATGGCATTAACGAATTATTTTTAGCATTTAACTATTTTAATGAATAATTCATAATTAAATAATAAAGACTAAGTTTTTTAATAAATGAAGTACAACGATAATTATTTAATTATTAATTTTAAAACATTGATCTCAATAAATATGTAAGTAATAAAAAACAATATATTTCACAGTACAATTGGTATCTAAGGAGTTAAAAGTTTTTTACTTTCACGTACACGAAGTAAAGAGAAAGTATTGGAATTGACGAAAAATTCAAATTCGATATTCTGAGGAATCTCCAAGTTTCAGATATCCCTTAAAAGCACATTTCAGGCATTATCTCTGTCTGTGAACACGATAATTCAAAAGAACTAGAGAAATCAAGAGCTAGACGAATGGAATTTGGTTTATAGTTGTTTCACCAAATTTGCAATTTCTTTC
>JAPMOR010055113.1:0-15911 GCA_026543865.1 Argiope aurantia | reverse complement strand
TCCAGATTAATTCTATAGTTACTACGAAAAATTGAAATGGTTACGCTTCATGGGTATAACGGCAGCGCATTTGCTCTTTTTTTTATTTTATTTTTTGTATATTTTACTACCGGCTATTTCTACAATTACTAAGAAATATTACAACACTTACTCTTAATAAAATAAAAATTTATGGCAAATATCTATAGAATTAATTCCGTTTTTAGATATCAAGATATTGCAAATGCGCAGTTTTTAATCTTCATAGCATTGTGCTTTGAGACCAGAGGCCCATTGTGTTTTTTTGTTAGGAATGATTAATTGTATGCTGAATCATAGACCTCGTTGACTCTGGATGAATTTATAGTCTAATGGAAATGTGTGCTTTTTGCCTAATGTAATTTTTGTGCTTTTTGCGTGTTCTTAGTTCGAATCCCGTACTTGCCTGAAAGCGTTATAAGGTACATTAAAAAATTTTGTTTTAATATTTTGAATATTTTACTCCAGAATAATTCCACGGAAACTACGATTTATTTCCATACTTACGCTTCTTAAAATAAAATTTTATGGCAAATACCTATTAATTAATTATATTTTTAGATATCAAGATCATCATATGCGCAGACATTTTTCCATTAATAATCCCTGCTAATCCTCTTTTTCTATCATTGAGATTAATGTGACAGGGAAATGGAGATTACAGATTTGTAACAATATGGAGTTAGGTTGCCGTTTTGTAACTTTTTTCGGTCCAGATATGTTTCGTTTGGAGGATAAACGAGGCAAACTTCAAGCTGCTATTCGAGCCACAGCAAACAATTACGTTTTTGAAGCACACCTTGCAAGTTTTTAAATAATGGTGATTAATAACATAACGAAATGATAGAACAAACAAATTGATATATAGCTAAACCATAGAATTGATTAATTGTTTCCTTCGATTAATGCTCCTCACTGTTGCTATGCTATAATTCAATAGGCCCTACTGAACTTTACATTACCTTAATCTGCATACAATGATATTTTTGGTGAAGCAAAGATTCCCTGTGACTGAGATTCATATAATCATTAAAGAAGCGAAAAACAACAAAGTGATAAGCAAAGAACAGTGCAGTAATCAGATAAATTTGGAATTGCAATGTTGGTTACTTTAAATTTCCCGATGATGTCGTATTAACGTATTTCAGGACATCACCATTAGATGGACTGGGATTGATTTTTGCTTCTTTGTCTTTTCATCTATTTTCATGATAATGGGAAAATAAGTTTTAATACTTCTAAATGACAATTATGTATTCTTAATGAACAATTTGGTTTAATATACCGTTTTGAAATCACAAGAGGAGGATTTTGAGATTTTCATTTCAATCAGTGACCGTACGACAAGGACAATACCTGAATCCTCAACAAACTTAAGTTTGAAATAAGATTTTGCTAAATCATTTCAGAAAATTTGATCAATTAGTACAAAAGCTAATTAAAATGGATTTATAAAAAATTTAAAGAGTTGTCGAGTAAAAATTTTGATACATTAAAAAACAAGCAAACATTCTTTCCACTAATGACATAATAAATAAATATAAAATATTATACATATCACTTAAAGTTCTGAAAAACTCCATAAATACAACAAAACTATATGCATTACTTTTTTTTATCTATAGATTCTTAAGTACTAACAGCTTAAATGGACTTCCTTTACCAAGTTAACAATTTATTTCTCAGTATTTGTCAGAAACTTCAGTTGATATGAGGTTCTATTGCTATGCATTTTATTAAAAAAAAAAAAAAAAAAAAAAGATCCTATGTAGAGATAATATATATAGGGTGGTTACAATTAAAGTGCAAGTGTTTCAAGGACTGTAAAAGAAAAACTACTTGAAGTATGTTGAAGAAATTTGATACATATTATATTTACAACATGGGGAAATGAATTACACAATAAAAAAAATTAGCTCAACTTTTTGTCATAGGTGGCGCTTTTTCATGACAATATCTTATACATTGTAATTATGATATTTTCTTTGTTAAAATATGAAATGCGTAGTGTATTACAATATTTGTTCAATATGGGATCCTTCAAGTTTTATCAAATGCTGTAGACACAAGACAGCGTGATCCACAGTAGCACCTAATGTTTCCTGTTGAATTACTAGGATATGTCTAGTAATGCTGCTTTTTAAAGTACCAATAGAGTTAGGTTTGTTCTTTTAGAGGCGATCTTTTAAATATCTTCACAGCTAGAAATCGCAAGAATTCAAATCAGGTGAACGAGGTAGCCACGCATTTTGGAAACATCTGCTAACTATACCATCCTCACTAAAAGTTCGGTGAAGCAGTTGTGTAACACAATGAGCAATGCGAGGTGGTGCTCCATCTTCATGAATATTGTTGAATCGATGCAGCTTCTGTCTTGCAAAGCAGGAATCACATTACTTTCTAAAATTTGAGTGTAACTAGTGCCTGTTAAAGTGCTGCGAACTGGCCCTGTTGGTGTAAGATTTTCGAAATAAAAAATGGATCAATAATAAAACAAGCAGTCATACCACATCAAACAGTAACAAACGTTGAATGAAAGGGTTTCCCAAAAACAGTATGCGGGTTGGATGAGCCCCCTATCCTACAGTTATGGGTGTTGACTTGTCCGGATAAAGTAAAATGCGCTTCATCAGACCACAAAATCTTTCGAATCCATGATTCATCTTCATCCATTTTGGCAAGAATGAAGTTGGCAAAATCAATTCTTTTTTTATGGATCGCCTATTGCAAGTGCAGCAAAATTTTAATTTTATACGGATAGCGTCTTAAAATGTAGCGCACGACTTTGCGTACGGTACCATGGTTTTGATAAAATCTTCGCAACACTTCTAGAGCTTATAAGTCGCTGATCCACTAACCATGAAGAAATTGCTTCCTTAATCTCTTCCACAACTTTCTGATTCACAGATATTCTTCCTCTAGTTCCAGGGAACACTCCGATTTCTCCTGTAGTTTCAAATTTATTAATGATTTTCATTAAGACATTCACAGATATTGGTCCTTTTCTCAAATATTTAAGACGGCGATATTCTTTCAAAGCAGCACTATAATTGATATTCTTTTGGTAATAACATTTTACTAATAGAGCACATTCTATCTTTGACAAAGTCATGGCTATAACATCACAATGATTTTAAAATTGAAATTTTATTCATTTTGACATAGTACAGAGCAAAAAAGTTTTAATCATCTAAAACGCCATCTATTGCAAAAAAATGAACTAAAATTTTTATTATGTAACTCATTTCTCCATGTTGTCGATATAACATATACCAAATTTCTTCAACATACTCCAAGTAATTTCTCTTTTACAGTCCTTCAAACACTTGCACTTTAATTATAACCACCCTCTCTATATATAAGTTTATGATATTAGGAGACAAATTCAATAAAAGACAAAGTAGGGAGAGGAAGAAAAATATGAACAACGTTTGTTGATGACAGAAGAGGGAAGAGCTTAAAATTCTTGTCAGCTCAATAAAACATCGATGTGAAACTTTAATAAAAAAAAAATAAAGGCTACTCTACTAAGTACTGATAACTCAATGCAGTCATCAACATCTAATGTATCTACATAATTAATGCTTTTCAACTTTTTTGTATTGCAAATATTTGAATTGTCTTTTTATTAAATTCTCTTTAAAATAATATACAAGATTGCATTTTGTATATTGTAACATTTTCTATAAGCGTACAAAGTTAGAAAACATAACATTTTTCAAAAGTGTCCACAATTTTAGCCACCACTGTATGTACTAAATTCTATTTTTTATAAAACCATCTGAGGTCGGTCAAGTAAATTCCTCAAACCCATTGAGACAGATGTTAGATAAATTTACCCTTTCACAGATGGGATCTTGGTCTCTAACATTAGCGTAATTCCTATTTAATTTGAAGAAACTTAGCTTGAATCGTTTTTACGGTAGTAAAGACAACAGTATACAATACATTTCCATATTTGATTGGAACAATTTTAATTTTTAAAAATATGAGGAATAAAAATTAGAAAGGAAATACTTTTATCCAAAATGCAACTAACCGAGTCTTTGATTTTCCTTTATGTTTTGTTTCTTTGCATCATAATTATAGAGATTGATATTTTCTCAAATATTACTGTTATCTTTCTTAATAAATAAGCAATATTCAAGAAAACGTAGCAAATTAATCCAAGAAAATCTACAGGAAAATAAATCCCAACTTCCATGAAGAAATTAAAACGAAAAGTCATTGCTATTAATATATTATACAGACAAGTGACTTTTTATTGATGTATATTATGTCTATTTCCTTATGAAGAAATGTTTGATAATTTGAAATATTCAGAACAATGAAAGAATGGATGAAGAATAGTTCTTTTGGCTCAATTCTTTTGTGTTTAAATTGTTAAAAATCTATCTTTGCACAAGTAAACAATTTCTCAGAAGCTTTTTAAAAGAAGGGGGGGGGGGTATCATTCAGTTTTATTAAGTCGAAGTTGTACTTTCACATTTTATTTATATTTAAATGATAAATTTAGAGTAATTTAAAACTCGGAGCTAAAATACATTAATAAGAAGTTTGTTCTCGTCTCATTAGCACTTCTGTTATGTACATTAGAAATAAGAAGGGTGGAAACCGGCTTCTGAAATATTTTCATTGACAACAATTTTTCCAGTCTTTAGTTTTATATATTATCAGCTTTATATCCAAAAGATTTTACGATTACATTTGATAAAAATATTGAGAGAACTAATGATGATAATGCTAATAAAATTATTACAATAGCACATAAAAAATCAACTTTTACAGTAATGCAGAAATGAAAGAAAGTATAAGTAACAATAATTTTTACTTTCCTTGATTAAAAAAAACCAATAAAATTAAATTTTTTTTATTAAAGTAGTTAAAACATAACAGACTGTGTGAGATATTATTCATGAATTAAATCTGAGATTTTATTCTTCCCATTTTTATATGTTATATTTAGTTTCTTATAAAGATTTACATCTCAAAGAAAATTAATTTAAAAAATAACATTTTTATATTACGCTTTATGAAAATTTTACAGAAATAGAACTTAATTTACAAATTTCCCTGAAAGTCTTATTTAAAAAAATTATATACCACTATAATGCTGATTGAGTATAAAAATTATTCTGGAAGTATGAATTTAAATGGATCACAAAATGGTATTTAAAATAAGCAAAATAACCATTACAACTTTAGCCATTACATAAGCTAAATGGGCACCAAAAAATTTAAATAGTACTAAATGAACAAAATTAGGTAAAAATTAAAAGAAATTGTAACAGTTTTAAAAGGCAGTATTTAAATTGTAATGCACAAATATTAGAACCTTATAACGTGAAAATGTCCAAAAAGCATCGTTATCATTGACAAAAGTATGGAATTATAGAAGTGATTAAGCGGAGGAAAATGTTTAACATTTAAACAAAAATAAATGTAGAATTGTAACAAACTTTCTTTAATTTATCTGTAAAAAACCAATAAAAAAATCAGAGACTAATATTACAAAAGTGGGATATATGTCACTAAAAGCCTAATATTTAAAATCTTAATACAATATAGAAATTATACAGTAATACATTCCAAAATTATGACAGAAAAATGTTATAAGCACTTTAGTGGGATCTATCATTTTTTCCCCATAAGGATCCTTCAATAAATATGAAACTGCTAAAAAAATAAAAAACATTCAATTTTATTTAGATAAAAATTTATTAATAATATAGAACTGCAAATTACATGAAAAAAAATAACAGATGATCTAATTATACAGAGAAACATGAAATTCTTATTTTTACAATTCACTTTTAATAATATCACTTCCAATTTGAATCTTATATTAAAGTAGAAACATATAACTGCACAACACAGAAGAATAACAATAAAAAACAATGTACTAAAATAGATGCATAGAATTACTTAATGCATCCATAAAGTATAACATTCAAAGTGTAGAAATGATTGGATAAGTATCTTATGTCAGTAAATTATTACTTGCTCAGTTTACTACATAGTCATCAATAATGGGAGATTCCAAATAAAAGATTACTACATTTAAATAGTTTCAACTCCTTTAAAGATGTACAACTCTTACTTTACAGAAATTAAGAGCATATAAATGCAATTTCCTTTTCTTATATTGCATATTACATGTCTCTGATGAAAATGAGATATGAATCAGAATTAAAACAGCATTAAAATAACTCGTGTCAAATAATGATAAAAATCACATGAACTTCAAATGAACCATGTGCAATTAGCAAAATTAGAAACAATTAACCACATTTTAATAATGTCAATGGAATTAATATATTTTTACATAATATAGATTAACATATTTTCAAATTATATATATAAGAAAGTAATTTATGATGAATAACTATGTGACAGCATATAGTAAAAGAAACATATAAATTGATTTTATAAAATCCATACTATTATCTATAATATTTTAAGTTATTAATTATGTCTAAAATGAATAATCTTTTATAAAATAGATAAATAACAAATCATGACAGGATATTTCATTATTTCTGGATATTTTAATTGATAACAAAAACAAAATAAAAAAAGTTAATAACCTGATCTACATATTAAAAGATCTTTCCATATTAAGTACTAATAACATCATTAAGCAAATGCAAAATTATCAGTGTCATAGATATCTCAGAGTAAAAGAGGGATGCATTTATAATTTGTACTAAAATTTGATCAGTCCAATATCCAAAGGATATTCAAACCAGATGGCCCTAAATTAACTCGTCCTAACATTCCACATTCTTTGGTTTTCATGTAATGCAAAAAAATGATTAAAGCACAAAACATGTTATTCCGACCTTTTGGCAATGTATAAAGTTCTTCTCCAATAACGACTTTGAAATGAGGAGGATTTGCACTAGATTGGTAAATATATGTTAAATCTTTTGCTAAGACTACTTTCTCAGGTATCTTTTTGAAGTACTTTGAAGAAAATGGTTTGCCATCGGGGAAATGAGGATCTGGAGGCAAGTGTGCATCAAAGTAACAACATAAAACATGCATCACTAGAGCAGAATCTGTCGGCAAATCATCACACCACTGCTTGTCTTCATAATTACCACCAGAATTCCACTTGAAATCTCCCATGCAACCACCATGTGCAAGATCTTTCAGACGCCTTACTAAATATTCTTGATTCGAATGCATGTCTACATAAGGCAAGACAGATGATAGAGTAGGTAAGTGCTGAGACTTAGTAGTTGCAATCTGATGCAGTGCAAATAAACTAACATTGCCAATCTGAAATTCTGGCAAACCAATCTCAATCAATGTTACATTAATATCATCAATCTCATTTACAAGCTTCACTAAAATTGTTTGACATATCCACTTGCGCATACGTTCACACCATACAGTTAACATCTTCTCAGTTATCTTCAGTTTATGAAGTACATTATCCCCACAATGCATTTCAGATGAGTCATCTTCAGTTGTTTCCAAGTGAGGTAGTCGATAGGCTCGCTGATAACGACACTTGCTTAAGACAGACATTGGACTGTTATCAACAGTTGTCATTTTTGTCATAAAAGGTTTAGATTCTTCAAAAGAGATTGATTTTCTTTTTTTATCTTCCTCCTCATAAACTTTCAGATATTCTTCTAACTGTCTTTTATTTTTTATTGGACGATCAATAGATGATTCTATGTCATCAGAATAATTCAGTCTTCGAAGGAGAGACCTATCTCCAGCGGATAACTTCGGTGTGGATGCAAAGCTGACAGGCGAAGAAGCATGATAATAATTCCAAGATGAACTTGTTGTATCTAAATTAGGGGATCCACCAGATGTACTACTCCAGCTGCTATAAGAATAATTCAGAGGTGTAGATGAAAATGTTGGTGAACTGCTATTATCAAAGGAGTTGCGCCAAGACATAAACTGTAACCTCTCAGACTTCACAGAATCGGATACATTATCACAATGCTTCTTAACCTTGAAGCCAGGATCGTTTTCACTGATCCGAAAAAGCTTCTGTTGCTCAGGTGTTATAGGCATAGGTTTTGAAAACAATGACCAGAAGTACCATATTAAAGATATAGTCGCATTAATAGAAAAGAGAAGCAATAACAGAATTTCAACATACCATAATGAAGATGAATATTTTACAAAATGAAACGTAATAACATTATTTTTCATTTCAAAATATAACAATGATGCAACTGTGAAATAAAATAACGCCCAAGATAACGAATGCTTTGAACGATTTAAGAAATATTTTCTTTTTAGAATATCCTGGCATACAGGACTTTGCCAATGAGTTTTCCATTCTAATTTTTGCCGATCATCTAACAGAAAAGACAATAAACTGTAATAAAATGAATAAACTGCTTGCATTATATAGCATGTATTAACTCCTCTATATAGATAACAATATAGCGAACTAAGATACCATTTTAGCGTCACAGGTGAATCATACAATGAGCTAAGAAATTTTAAATACAAAGTTCGAACATAAGACAAGGCCATTGTCGAAATGTTATTATAACAAAAATATTAAGGACTTAAAACGGAAAATCCCACATAACAGCCATTTTCAAATATGTTACGCAGTGACATTAACATCAGAAACTGTTGTTACTCTGATTCTTCAGATAAAAGAAAGTGGTTGGTTAGGAATTACAAAGATTATCACTGATTGGCTAAAAGAAAACACTCAAAGAGTTTCTATAATTTCTACCCATAACAAGCCTTATTTATTTTCTCTTTCATTTCTTCAGTTCAAATCTTTTCTCGTATGCTTTTCTCCTCTAAATAATTGCATTAAAAATTCTTTCCATTTTATTATTTCCTTTTATAAATATAAAAATATTTTGTTGTGATGAAATAATTAATATATTCAACAAAATTTTCTTGAATATTACTTGTTTCTTGCTGGGCATCCATAATCGTTTCCATTATTCAAACATTTAACTGCAATTGAAATGAATTGGCTCAGTGTTTAGAGTTTATTATGAATCAATACAAGTGTATTGCGTAATTTTAAATGTGGCAAATGAAATGTGAAAAACACTATGATGCCTGTTTTCCCATAACTTTTTTTGTATATATATTTGTAATATTGACTGTTTCTACAAAAAATAAATAAAATATGCTTGAAGTCTCGAGCATGATTTAATTCAGTTGGGTTTGCATTTATGTCTAATTTTGTGTATATCGTCTGTTGAACTCTGCTGACATATGACAAGTGAGAAGTAAGGAGCTTTATCATTATAAGAAGAATTTCTTAAAGCGCTTTATGAACTAATTAATAGCTATAATTCTAAATTCTATATAAATTTAATCGTAAGTGAATTGTCATTTATATAGGTCAAACTAGGTGGTTTTATTCTTATTTTAGTATTTTCCCCTCTTAGTGCTTCTCACATTAATTTTTTTTAAAAATCTAATGGTTAATTCATACAAATAATATTTTAAAAATTTATATAATGCTTGTTTGTGTAAAAAAATTGCAAAATGATTTTTCCATACATTTTCTTTTTTATTAAAATAATTCCTACAGTAATATGTTGACAGAATAAATTTTCTATTTCAGAATTCTATTACTGATCAAGTAATTATAATTTTTCAATTATTGTAAAATGATGTTTGTTCGAAGTTATACATTTATACAAGTATTTTGTATATCTGTGTTATTGTTAAACTTATATTTTTGCAGTACATTATATTGTGCAATGAAATATTTATATTAATATTATATAATTGTTATTCTTGAATTTATAATTTCCTGCCTTTTGTCTTTTAAATATAATATAATCTCTTCCATTATATTCTGAAAGAGTATGTATATATATATATATATATATATACATACTCAAACAGATTTTGGTTTAAGTAGAGTGCAGGTTTAACAAGCAGTGAAGGGACTTTGTATCTTTGATTTCGTTTTATTCTCTCTTTACCACCATCCAGGAAAGCATAATTATTTAGAAGGCGGCGCAGCGCGGCACTAAAGTGGAAGGCAAAAAAATGGACGAACAAATGATCACTATTCCGATCACTGGCCAGAAACAAAAATGATTTCTGGCCAGGAGCCAATTCAATACACATGGTTACCTTTGACACCTTTTGAAGGGCAATCGAAGATATCACTTTCTCTTGATATGTAGTACTGATGGCGCATTATTTTTACAGATGAATTAATTTAACCGAAAGTGGAATTGTAACACAAAATAAGAGAATATTTTACTATGGTCTAAATTAAGAGTTTAAAATATCATTCAATAACTATATATTTATAAAGTATTATATATTTATTTAAGTATGCGCTTTTATAAAATGTCAATCGTGATTAGTACAATAACTATTTTACAAAAATTACATGGAATTATCTATGTACAATTATGTTCCCATTTTTTTACTGAAAAAAAAAAGGCTCAAGATTTAGTCAGTTATAGATCTTTACATATTAATTGTTTGCTAATGATTTATCACCAAAAAAAAATGGCACAGATATCAAGTTTCATGTCTAAGATTTCGAATTACATGTCCGAAATTTCCTTTCTTTTATTTGCTTATTTTTTTTCAGCAATGGAAGAATCTGAGGGGAAGGATACATATGTTACTCAGTTAAAAGAGGTGTTTGATAGCTGTGATACAGATGGGACTGGAGGTCTTAATGAAGATGAATTAAGAATCCTTTGTGAAAAATTGCATTTAGTTGATCATACTGATATTTTGATTCATCATCTTTTGAAAAGTGAAGCTGAAGTAAGTTTTTATATAAATTATATATACATTTTTAACTTCACTTTAAGTTTTTTTTCTGATTGCAAAAGTTTTCATGTGAACTTTGTTTTTCTGTCTTATATTTCTGATTTATATTACTATTAAAAGAAAGTAATAGCATTGTTGATTTCATTTTTTATTACTTGTTTTTTTATAAATTCATAAAATGATTTATTAGTATAGATCAGAGTTGTCATGTCACCGCCAGAACAGAGAAAACCAGGAAAACGCAGAGAATTTAAAAGTAGAAAAAACCAAAAGAAAAGAAAAGTGGGAAAATTCAGGGAATTTTATCTTTCTTAGTTATTTTTTTCCCAGGAAAAAATGTAGATCTCTAAAGATCACAAGAATATAAAATCATAGTCATAATTTCTAAAAATGAAACAATACCATTCGCGATTGTTAATGCAGAAACTAACCTCTTTTATTTCTCTTGTTTTTTTTTTTCTATATTGAGCATTCAAGTTTTGATTTGCAAGATATTTGTTCTTTTTTCCATACAATTTCCTAATTGTTGCTAATGAATATGCACAAGACTTGTAATTGCTTGAAAGAATAGAAAACATTTCTCTATCAGGATTAGCAACATTCAATCTGCAGAAGCAGCACAGGAGTATTTAGTCAATATTACTTGAGTTTAATGAATGGTTTGTTTATTATTTGAGAAACTGAGTTTATTCAAAGTAGATTAGAGATTTTTTTTAAACATACAGCTAATCAAAATCCTTATTTAATATAAAATGAGCAAATAAAAAAAAAATCAATCCTTATTTTGCTGAATGCGTTCGAGAACTTCTACGAAATCCATTGATTGTTTACTAGTCATTTTTGTAAGAAGATAATGAACCTAAGTAATATGGGAAAATAGGTACTTATTTGTCTAAAAAAGGGAAACATACAAAACTGCATGCCATTTCAAAAAAAAAAAAATCTTAACTTAGATTTTGTATCGTAAAGGAATGTAGGAGAAGTTGATGTGGCAAATCCGAAAATGTCAAATTTAATGTCTGAAAATAAGCCGATTTCTAAGTTTTTAGTTCAAGAGCAATCATTTCAAGCTGAGTTTTTATATGGGTATTAAAACGTTATGCTATATTCGTCTTATTAAAACTTGTTGTGCCATATTCATCTTTTAATGCATTCAATGATATATTTTTCACATACATTCACCGAAAGTGAAATAGCTAAAAAAATGTATATTTGGTCATATAGGAATGATTGTATCTTATTTGTTATGGATTAGATCCCATTAGTTCCATAAAACTGGTGGCTGAAAAAGAAGTTGCAGCAATTGTTGCTCAAATACATTAAATGGCAAAAATGAAAAAATAAAAAAGTAATCTTGCTTTGTAATGTTTTTTGTTAAATAATCGTTAAATGATTTTTATTATGGCAACAAAAATGTTTTGTGTTTTATTTCACCTGAATTTCATTTTGCGTGGCTTAAAGTTCAAGAGCATGAGAAGTAATATATCCTCCTCTTAATATATAATTTTTTTGAAATTCTAGATAATAAATAAAGATTTTTTTTTGTTCTGCACGTAAATATAAATAATATGCTATTTCGAATAATGTTAAATTGTTGCTTCCTTTCCTTGCTTTTGCCACTCTTTAAAGTTGTTTCCACACTTTAAAGATGCTAGTTATATTCCATTATAACTAGCAGGAGTTCTATTCATGCATTTCCTTATATCTGGAATTTACATACACAGGAAAAACAAGAAAACACAGGGAATTTTTTTCGGGAATATATTGGCAACTCTGTAATTTTATTAAAATTTTACAAATAATACTTTAAAAGTATATCTTCATTTTCTGTCATTAAATTACTTTATTATTATTTTTTATGTTACTTTATTATTATATTTACTTTTATATTACTTTATTATTTTTTTATCAAATAAATTCTTTAGTAGAATAGGTCACCAAATAACTTACTGAAAGATTTTTGAAATGCATATGGTTTTTTTTTAAATAACTAGTTATTGTGCCATTTGTATGTCATATAATTTAAAATTATCATATAATCTAGAGAGAGAAAGAAATGCTTAGGTTTAATGAAAATTTTCTTGTATATTAGTCTACATATAAAAAAAAAATAAAGAATTTCATACAGTTGATCCCCATTATTCAGAAGTATAGTTTCATAGCTGGTCGTTAATCTAATAAATATACCCATTTTTTTGCTATTGAAATTTATTTCATAATTACATGCTGAATTTTATTTTTATTCAAAAACTAATATATTTAATCCCAATTTATTTTAGTAATGATTTTCCATTTGCTCAGAATGAGTATTAAGAATGTTTGTTTTTACATGTTCTAGTTAAATATTTGGAAAAATAATTAAGAAATGGCATACTAATGATGCTAGAGCTTTCAGAATATCTGATCAAAAATTTTCTTTCATTAGAAGAAATTTCTTTGAAATTCTTTTCTTCTTTTTTTTTTCTTTTTATTTTTTTGAAGAGTTTATGCTTATATGAAGATATTTTGTGAGTTTATTTAGCTTTACAATTGTGTAGCTACATAAAAAAATTATTTTAAATTAAAAACAATGAAGTTCAGCTCCCCCCCTGCCCTATTAATAGTAATTAATAGATATGCTTCAGTTTATTCAATAAGTATCTTGTTATAATTTATCTGTAATCATTAGAATGCTAAATAAGATGTTAACTTTTTCGGGAATAATTTTTGTGTGAAAATAGCTGATTTAAAAAAATGATTATACTACTATATTATTGACAGCAATTAAATGAAATAGAAAATATCAAAGGCATTCTCCAGAATTTTTATCTAGGGAATTAAAAAAAAAAACTACATATAAATATTTATCTTGTGCAACTGATAAAAAATTTGTTATTTAGCAATAGGATTTGGTAACATCTACTTTAATTGATGAATTACATGGTTTCATTTCCAAATATAAACAAATGAGAATGATTTGGTTTGGGCATTGTTTAATTAAATATGAACTTATACTATGTTTTTAAATGTTATCAAAACAATAAATCAAATTGAATTCAACTTGTATATGAATCAATTGAAAATGCTTTAAAATACTTTCAGGGAAAAGGAGAAGCATTTTGTTTGTTTGTATGACTGTGTATATAAAGAAATATTTCAAATCTGAATATCTCTTGTAAGATAGCTTGTACAATGTACATACTGATTGTATTAATTTTTAAAAAATTCATATCAACTGTTCAACAATTTTTTTGACTCGCGCTTACTGATTATATTATTGTAAGTATTTTGTTCATCTTAAAATTCCTTATTTATATCTTGTCTTATACATTTATACTATTCTTAGTTACTTTCATTTACATGTTGATTTTTTTTTTCCATAAATATCATCATACATAAAAATGAGAATTTTTCAAAGTCAGTTTATTTTATTCGGTGTTGAATAAAGCACCAATATCAAAAGGAAATCTATTTTAGATTTTTTATTTAACTATAAGATCATTTTTTTATGCTAGTTGTACTAAGATGTTTTTTCACAAATTCTTTATTAATAAATAAATTTTTTTAAGGATTCTCTTCATACACCTGAAAACTTCATCATTTTTTTTTCACTTTTATAATTTTGAATTTATTCTTTAATATTATTTGATTGTTATTTTTAGTTTTTGATTATATTAATTAGTCCAAAATCTTTACCAAAGAAGTAAACAAAAAAAAAATTGACTTTTTGAAGATATATATTTCTATTCTATGTTCATTTATATTAAAGTACTGAAAACAAGTCAATTTAGATAAATCAAAAATGCATTATCACTATCCATCCTAGAGATTATGCTAGGATGGATAGTGCTCTCATTTCAGCAGGCAATGTCAGCATAGCTTGCTGATCCCCAGAAGGGATTGATTTGCATTCTGTGTAGGGATTAGTTAGTAAAGGATTACTCTCTAATTGGCCTCTCTAAACTAGACATGCATGTATATGTGTGTGCGTGTGTTACTGTACTTGAAATATGTAAGGTTATTGAAAGCATATGTTAAAGCGTGTAATAGAGATTAGATTATGTATTGGCATATATTTTTTTAATACCATCCACCAATGCAAGCTTTATAATATAGAGATAATTTTATTTATTGTTTCAGTTTTCCTTTTTTTTTTTTTAGGTGAAATTTGAAGATTTTAAGGAATGTTTTGTTGCCATTTTAACTCAAACCATTCCAAGTGGGGAAGATATATCTGAAGCAGAAAATAATGAAGAAGTAGCAGGTATGCATTTTCAAAAAGTGGTTCATTTTAAAAATAAAATTCATTTTATAAATAAAATAAGTTTTTTTATTTATAAAATATACATTTGTGTCTTCTCTCTGGAATTTATGGGGAAAAAAATACTGTTATAATGGCATATGAATCAAGTGAAATGAAAATTTGTTAGGAAAGCATTATATGTAAATAAAATATTAGAAGAATAGAAAAATAATTAAAAAAAAAGAGTTCATAATAAAAGAGAAATTAGTTTCGATGTATTTGTTTTAATGTGACAAAAATAGGCAATATTTATCTCATTTTAGACCAAATTCAGAAAACATAATTGAATAAAATCTAATTTTTTAGTCAAATGCTGCTTTTTGCTGTTAATCATAATGATCTTTCTAATGATTAGCATTTTATTAGAAAATTCATGAGGTGTCCAGTTTGACTAGGCATTACTGAAAGTATTAAATTCTATGCTAAACTTAAAAAGTTTGCTGTGCAGTCATTGATAAATTTTTAATTGCCTTGTAAATTAGAGGAAAGTGCATATAAGTGCCAAATTGCTAAGTGTATTGGTGAACAAAAAATAAATTACAGGGTAATTTTGGCACATGCTGCATTTTCCAGATTAGTTGCATTTATTTCGTTTTTTAATCCTTAATCCTGTTTTTAACTCGAATTTACTTAATAAATCTATACTAAGATTCAATGTCTATGTTAAATCTATAATCTATACTAAGATATTTGAACTAATATTCCATTTTTATCATGCAATGATACTGTGTTGAGATTTTTTATTAATACCCTTTAACCTTTTAAATTAAAAATAAATTGTTTTCAAAAGTTTTATAAATAAAAAAAATATAAAAAATTCACTATACAAAATACAAATAATTTTATAAGTAAT
>JAPMOR010055111.1:0-18509 GCA_026543865.1 Argiope aurantia | reverse complement strand
AAAATATATGCATTATGAAATTTCAATTAAAATTAAAACCTATTTCTGGAAACAAATAAAAAAAATTATTTCTGAATCAAACTAAGAAAGATAAATTTGTATGTAGAAGATACATTTGTATGTAGAGATCGCTGATGCTTCTAATACTAAAACACAAATGAACTTAACGAAGTTAGTAAGAATACCGAGTTAATATTAGCAAAAAGAATAAAAATAGAATCAAAAAGGAAGAAATTAAGTATCCGGCCTGAATACTTTCTCAAGGGTCACCTCAGGCAGAGATTCAAACAAGGGATTTTTGTGTGAGGGGTATGAGTATTGTCCAACAATATTGACCCAACGTGACCCGAAAATCTCCTGAAATTGAAGCCTTAGTGATAAACCATTTTTTACGGAAATAAAAGAATAAATTACATTCTCCAATTTAAGTGAAAATTATAATAACATAATATAAAATATAAAAGAACATTCATAACCAATTATTGAAACAAAAAGGAAAGTATATATCATTAGCAGGTAAAACCTCAACAAAAAAAGACTCAACAAATAATTAGAAGTTTGTTCACCTTGCATCGGTTATAGCTCACAAAATGAAACAAATTATAATAATGAATTTCATCATTTGTCCATGCACTTTCCTTTTCCCTGTATAATAATTAAAAATTATCTACAGTATTTCTTTAAATTAGTAGTTTTTGTATTCGATTAACACTATTATTTTTAGCTCATTAAATTAGCTTCTTATTTTTTTTTTTTGACAAACATCGAAATCATAAATTATTTACTATAACGAAAGCGCCTGAGCTAATACTCCACTGCGAATTCCTACAAGAGATGCAGTAAGATTTTTCATAGAACAAAATATCTTGCACACAAGATGGAATATCTTAAATGAGATTCGATCAGACGGTCGCATTCTTTGGCCCAGTCAATTGAAATCCTTCTGCATTCGAAATGAAACTTTATTAAGAAAATATTTTGATCACGTCATATAAATGTTCTGTTAAATCAATAGCGCTATATACCAGCGTTTCTAAACTTATAGTACTAGCACTAATATAGCTCATATCATAGATTCAGAAATGGTTTCAAAGTGGGCTGAAAAAAATGTTATGTTGGGTTTTAATCTCAGCCAAAAGTCAAAAAGATATGGTATTCCAAATAAAATGATGTATGGACTTGAATTTTTTTGCAATCAATATTTATATAAAATTTGAAAATACCTTTATTGTTTTCATGTATGTTTGAGCCTTTTTCAAACTAACGAACGAACGAAATTTGGAATATATGTTTCTTCGCGCCTCAGTGGATTTACAGTTCCATTAAGATATTTCTATGATCCTTTATTGGAGATTAAATTAGACGGAAAGATTTTAAGTTCTTCTACCTTTTTCTTCAATTTTTAATAAATTATACTGCCATAATTATATTATCCGCCATTATAATAACATCTGTTATTACTTTTTTATTGACATCGATTTCTTTTCAAAACGGATATTTCTCAAATTTAAATAGTGTTCTAGAATCAATCTCAACTTATTTTTGAACAATGTCTTTTCTATATATAACCTCTTTTACCGTATGGTTATATTTATCACTGGCGTTTTTTACGCCATTGTTAAGTTCTTTTCTTTGGATGTTTTAAAATCAGCTCTTGTTACGCAGGGTTTTTAGTTGAATTTAGCAATAATTATCACAATTAAAGACTTTATTGCTACATTCTTCATTTTATCTTATTCATTCCAGTAATCTCATCTTTATGCCAGAAATTTAAGAGCTGAAGAATTAATTTTTTTGAATCTTATCTTATTGAATCTACTTTTTTTAAATCTTCTCAAGCAAAAATTTACTATTGTTGATAAGCAATATCTCTATACTTTCAAATTTTGGAATTGTTATCTTTCAAATCACTATGATATATACAGTTTAATAAAATCTTAATTATAGCGAAAGAGGGTGAAAAAAGTAGATGAGATGCTTCCGGTAGGTGGTTGGATCTCGTCACCCTGGAGAATACTCAAAAAGGTGGGGGATCTGGCTCCTCCCAACGATAAAGGGTCGTACTTCCTTCGGGAAAGGTTGTACCGGAACCGATGATGGCCCTTAGGACTTAATGACAGTTCTCGCCAGTGTTGCTGTTTAACGGTCCTGTCATTCAGTATATTTATCCTTGTGCCTTCGCGCGAGTCGGAGAGTCAGTAATATGACTTACAGCGAAATTAAACCAAAAAGTCTGATTTAATTGAACTTCAGGACATGTAGTATTTGATTTGCAGTATATGAAGTCTCTCAAAAATTGAGTACTTATCTTGAAAGCAAAAATGACTATTGCAAAATTGTGTACTTATCTTAAAAGCAAAAATGACTATTGCAAAATTGAGTACTTATCTTGAAAGGACTTCAGTAGAAAATTATATCATAAATTACTTGGAATTTTCGCTTTAAAATATATACTGAAAGTATCAGAACAGCAAATATAGAGACTCTCTAAGGATATTTTTATCATCTCTCTGCTCACTCTTTCATTCAAAAATAAGAAAGAATGTAAAAACAACAAATGCAACCACCCTTAAGATTATTATTCCAGCGTTACTAAATAAATTTTGACATGATGACAACATTCATTGACACTTTTCCAATAAATAAAATATCATTTGCTATATTTTTTGAATTGTTTGTGATATTCAACTCATAAACAAATCTCTGGTACGAGCATAGTCGTAATCATAAATAAACATCGTCTGTCACATATTTTCTCCAAAATACAGATTTAATAAACGTCACCTGAAAATTATTCTTTGGAAATTGAAGATGTTTAATTACTATAAATTTTGATTTCTTGGCATTAGGATATAGCCATTTTTCTAAAGATTTTTATAAGTACATTATTTTTTTAAAAAAAGAAAACATTGTTCTTGAGCCAAAGAGTGTTTAAGTAGACATTTCGGCATGTTTTTATTCTTTTAATTTAAAATTTAACGCCTTAAAAACTCCAATATGAATATAAAAATTCCATTTTTCTTCAATGGCTAGTTATATGTACATATATTTAAGAGGAGATATTCAAAGAAAAATTTTACAGCTTTACACCAAATATTGACATTAGAGTTGAAATTACTCAACTTTTTCTTACATACATATAAATTCGATAGATTGGGGCTGCTTATTTTACTATCAATTTAAAATTTATAATCCAAATATATATTCAATTAGCAAAAATCTTATCAAGAATAGCAACGTATTAAAAAACTATTCAAACATCTTAGTTTTTTTAAAAATTAGCAATTCAATATCTTCGTAAAAAATTAGAAAAAACATTTTTTCATAAATTATATATAAACTTTAAAATGTAACTTTGAATGCCTTATATGCCGTCTATAATTTCTGAAATAAAATAATTATATTACGTCAGCTTCACAGAATTCAATTTCTATAAAGAATATATATCTTTAAAAAATGACTTTTAATGTTCAATTAGTTATAAAATATCTGAGAAGCTGCAAAAGAAATAACGAAAAAGATGAATTTATTAATGTATAAAGTTTTTTAATATATATATATATATATATATTCAAAAATATATATAAATTATTGATTTAACAATATTTTTTTTTCCTTTAAGGCTATTTACTTTAATTGGTTAAATCCACTTTTCATATTCAATGAAAATTGGGTATTCTAAATTACCAAGAATGAATTATTATTGGTAATTTTCCAATTTCCAATAATAATTCATTCTTGGTTCATCACCAGATTAAGTTAATCTTTTCTAAGCCTTATTAATTAGAGAAATGTGATTATTTATTCTGAAAAAGGAAGGAAAAATACAGCATAAAGTGTTAACATTTTATTATATTTTAATATATTTTAATTCTTATTTAATGGTTCAATTTATGTCATTAAGGCATACAATTAAATATTTAATATCATGCTCTTATGCGTTTGGAAGTTCCAATGTTTTATGATATCAAGAATGTTACTAAAAAATTTTTAATGATATACAAAATGAAAAGAAAACAAGTAATTTGATTTGAATGTACTGCGGATATATGATTTGTATATGAATATAGCTTCCTATATTTAATGCTTAATATTACAAAAAGATAAAATATAGATGAAACAATTAAACCTAATGTAAAAATTTAAGAAAGCGAACTTTAAGGTGAACACTCATAAAGAGGAGGATGTGTTCTAACTGATGTAACATTCTAATGAAAAAGAGTAATTATAACATCATACTGATAGGTAGAATTTTTTTCTTCGTTATGCATATATAATTTTTTATTTATAATACCAGAATTTTAAAATACTTTATATATTAATTATATATCTTTATTTGGCATATAAAGGAAATATCATGCAATTTGATTGAATGGCGCTCTTAGTTATTTAACAATTCTAAACATTTCTTTAAAGTAAAATGGCCAAAAAATAGAAACAATAAATAACTACAGATTTTGCTTTTGATATAACTACAATATCGAAATTGGTGAATAATGCCTTCGAGAAAATTTACTTAATTTTTTTTATGACAGTTTAGTGTGTATTAAATCTTTCGTCAAGTGTCGTATGCTTTCGCGTTTTAGAAGTGGTGAATTAAAAATTATAAGTTGTATTTTAACTCTACATTTTATTATTTTAAGTAAAAAAGCATTGAATGCTCTAAATACTGCACATTTTTAAGGTACTGAAACGTTCGTTTTGAAAATTGGCATGTATAATAACTTATCTTCCATAAATTTGTGAAAAATCAAATCATATGGATTATAAAAGTCTGCTTTACAATAACTATTAATATTGTTATGAATTTGCGATATTGCATTCCTGTCAAATCATTTACATGGTAAGCAAGAGAGTTTTGCGGATATCTCAAACAGAAGCAAAATGGTAACCGGGACAAAACGTTTTTGACTTAGCTATGAATTTGACGATAAAATCGGAAATTCTGTAAATAGTAAAAATTATGGCGACAGCTCAATGGATCAAACAATCGAGTTCAGAAGTCTTTCTAGAACGTTCTGACCAGTCAGAAAAACTGTATAAATAGTATAAAAACAAAGAAGTCAGTTAAACAGTTTTGTTCAAGAGGATAGTTGAATGTTTTCTCTCTGAGCACTTTCTGATATTTCGGCTATTTGTTAATGATTTGCTGTTTCTGAAATGCCCTTTACTGCAAGTGCTTTCTTGTGTACTCTTCAGCTGAGTTTTATTTCCTCTGTGTTCGCGTTTTGATAAGGAATAAAGAGTCATTATTTGATATATTTGTACAGTTTAACAGTATGACCATTGAAACGAATTTTGATTCAGAAAGTTCCTGATTCAGTTTCTTCTGGGATAACAGTAATGTTCTGTTCTCTCACAGCTGTATGTATTCGAATAATATTCAAGGTTATTTAAATAACTCTTTTATCTTTGGGTATTAGTATTAATCTGCTATTACAATATTTGATATATAATCTATTCTAAGTATTAAATGATATCACTTGCGTCTTCATTATCAATCCTTGTAATATAGATATAATGAATATAAGTGGTTGTAATAGCTTCGATAATTTAGCATTTTTTGGCTTATTATCAAATACATTTTCTATTTGTCTTACACAGTGAAAAATAACATGGTACATTATTTATAAACTGGATCCAATTACTTTAAATATGCATTCATTTCACTTCCTTTTGAATTTATTCTCCTTTGAGTGCACTATTTTATATTTATTAATATAATGATTTTTGCCCGTTTTATAACTGTGCTATTGCGATTTTAAATTGGATTTTTTTAAAACTGTTTGAATGTGGAATTCCAGTAATTGTATACAAAATGATATATTTTTAGTGGAAAACAGATATTTTTCTTTACATCTCAAGGAATTGTGATATTTTCAACAATGTGATAAATTAGAAATCTTTAGGAATACTTTTTCCCTTTTTCCATGTATGATGTTAAAAACAGTTAAATATTTTTTTTTTAAAAAATAAGACTAATTCATGCTTAATCCATGTATTCATCCATCCATTATTATTCATTTGTTCGGATACGTTATCTTTAAAAACTTATTCAAACAGACTACAAGATTTCTTAACAGAAGAAAATATTTTTTTTTCTAAATAAACAAAATGTTCAAAATGCTTTCTTTTATTTAATGAGTTAAAACACAGCAATAAAACTTCTAATAATATACATTGTTACATTCTGTGCAACGCGTTTTTTCTTCTCTCTCTCTAGTGTTGCCGTTGCATATGAAGACTGTTTCATTTAATGATCACAGAAGCAGAAGATTTTTTTTGTCTTAGTTTAAAGAAAAATTTCTAAGCAATTGTTGAGTATGGAGTATCAAAGTATTTCGAGTGAATCGAAAGAAATCATCAACACTCAGAGAAAACTGTAGGAAAAATACTCAAGAAACTTGGGCAAAAAGAAGAATAAAATAAATAAACAGAAAACACGAAATCGAAAGAAGTAATTAACGAACTTCGAGATAAGAAATCTTTAAATGTAATTCTTACTGAGAGTTGCTGAAACAAATAGAAACAATTCACTCGTGTTATTATAGATTTTATTCAGTTTCCCAATATAATCTCTCTTCAGATGGTGCTCGGCATTCCTAAATCCAATGTCTTCCAGACCAATAATTTTTAAACGATTTTTCTTTTATTAACTGAAAACGAAATAATATTTTAAAATCATTGAAATGAAAAAGTGTTTATAATCAAATTAAAGAAAGTAATACCATATATTTTTTCTTAATACTGTTGCTAAAATAAAAACAAATAGCTTTGAAGAAATTTAATCATGCATTTAGATATAGAAATTATTGAAGCTATTCCCGAAGTATTAACAAATTGCTGACATAAATAGTGATATATGAGTTTCAATAAAAATAAGAATTTCTTCGCATGCATGGGGTCTTTAGAATAGAAACGAATGAAGGGGTTTTTAGAAAAGAATAAAGTTGCTTTAATTTCCAGAATCCCCTCTTCTTCCAAGTCCAGAAATATAAAAGTAACCAATGAGGTCAGTAGCAAAAATAAAATAGACATTTATTGTTGTATAATAATTCTGCTACATCCATTCACCCTAATAATTCAATGGTTGGAATAAAGACCAATTACATTACTACCAAAGTATTATTCTGAGGTATTTTTTCGTACATATGAGAAACAGTGGTAGAGATGCGAAATTTGATCAATTGCATTAACGTTTAGCAAGTTCTGCCTTCCCATATTTCATTTTTGTTTTGTAAATAATAATTAATTAATTTGTGCTAAACATATCTACACATTAACCACTCCATTTATTGAGTTATTTTAGATTACAAAATTGAACGATTTTAAATTTTAATCTCGATTCTCTAAAATGCTTATTCTTTTTTCTGCCCTTATACTATTTAACTTCTCATTAAGTACTAATCAAAAATTTGAAAAAGGTATTTAAAAAATGCTGAGATAGGTGAGTAAAACTTAAAAGTAAAATAGCGAATGTAAGTTGAATGGTAAGATGCATTAGAAATGGGTAAGGTGCTTGAAAGAATCATGATTCTTATACTTAATTCTTTCATTTCTTCTAAAATATATCTCTGAATTCAGTGAAACGATAATTGTTGAGCAGATAACCACATCGAGTCTATTCAGAGTGTTAAACAACTGCAAGCTGACAATATTTTAAAAGTTGAAAAGAAATAGAACTAAATTTAAAAAAAAGAAAATTCAATATTAGTATACTTGCAAAACATAATAAATTAAAATTATAACAAATTAATGAAAGATACGCAAAAATATAATTTTTTTGAAACAAGATAAAGCAAATAATCACAAAACAGAAAAATGTAAATAACAAGGTTTTGAAAAAGTAACAAAAGCCCGATCCATTTTCATTCAGCGTTTTTGTTACTTCCTGTTTTTCGGATTAGGCCAGAATTTCATGTAGCTGTATCCAAGGCCACATTCTTTCAGTAGGGGAAAAACCAGTTCTGTTCTAAAACCAGTTTTGAGAAAGAGGGGTTGGGGGCGTGTCATGCTCGTGCGAGTCCTCGTGTTCGTCAAACGTTTCCATTTCCGTCTCTTAGTTTAGTGCAGTATGACGCGCTATATGAATTACGAGGAAGAAAGTCAATATTTATGACACCTTATAGAAACTGTTTCTAGTGACGATGAACCGTTATCTGACGATAGTGTTGCCTCTGAGGATGAAGAATACTGCAGCGATCACGATTCTTCTACTGGAATTGAGACAGAAATAGAAGATGAATGTTCATAAAATGGGAAAAGACAAAATATCGGCAAAATGTTAGGAAGCCTTCAAGGAATATAATTAGCAAGCTTCCAGGTAATACACCTTATTCAGGAAATGTCGTTTCTCCCGTAGATGCATGGAGTATTCTCTTCGATAGCAATATGCTAAATATGATGGTGCAGTGCACAAACATTTATATCGAATCCATTCAAGATCGTTTTACTCGAGAGCGAGATGCAAAGAAGGCAGATGAAATAGAAATAAAAGCATTTCTTGGACTACTATGCTTATGTGGAACTCACAAACCATCGCACACTAATTTGAAAGATTTATACGCCACTGATGGAACCGGGATCGACTTATTTCCTAAAACCATGAGTCGCAATCGATTCCTCTTTTTGTTGAGATGTTTACGCTTTGACAATATCAATGATCGTCAAAGTAGAAGAGAGATAGATAAATTGGCTCCCATCAGGAATTTTTTGAAACATTTGTAACAAATTGTAAAAATGTGTATTCTGTTGAAGAATTTGTCACTATTGATGAAAAACTTGCTAAGTAAGGCATCAAGATATTTGCATTGGTAGATTCTATAGTTTTTTATACCTGGAATATGGTGATCTATGCTGGTAAGTATCCTGAAGGACCCTTAAAAATAGACTGTAGTTCGAAAGCCATTGTGATGCGATTGATGAAACCGCTTTTCAATTCTGGACGTAACGTGACAAGTGATAACTGTTATACGGTATATGAGCTAGCACATGGACTTTGGAAAAGCAAAATTACAATTGTTGGAACACTTAGACAAAATAAAAGAGAAATACCGCCTGAATTTTTGGTTAGAAAGGAGTTGTACTCCTCAGTCTTTGGGTTTCAAAAAGAAACTACAATTGTTTCGTATTCTGCAATAAAGAACAAGAATGTAGTTATGTTGTCCACAATGCATACTGATGATAAAATAGACGAAACTACCATGGAATTGAAGAAACCAGATATAATCACGTTTTATAATCTTACGGAAGGTGCTGTGGATGTTGTCGATGAAATGGCTGCTGCATAAAATACTGCAAGAGTATCAAATCGCTGGCCAATGGTTATTCTGTTTTCAATTTTGAATGTGGCCGGTATTAATTCTAGGATTTTGTTGATGTCCACGAAAAATCCTCCCACACAGTTCAGAAACAGACGTATCTTTTTGAAAACACTAGGACTCGTCCTCTCAGAACAACACAGAAACCGTAAGCCTCAAGGAATAATAACAAATCCAAGCACTTCTAAGGTATTGGGATTTACTAATAGTGAACCGCCTGCAAAAAAGCTCAAAGGAAACTATAAACGATGTGCATTTTGTTCATGTAATAAACACAGAAAATCAAGGTTTATGTGACAAAAATGTGAAAGGAGTCTCTTGTAGAGCATCAGTATGTAATTTGTAAAAATTGTCTCTAAACATGTAAGTAATTATTATTAAATTCACTTAAATTCTTAAATGCATTGTTTTGTAATATTTAATTACCAAAGGTTTGCTTATAAACAGTATTAATTAATATTTAAATAGCAGAAATGAATTAGGGTATGAGATACCCGGCGCGAGTGCTCACGGGTTAAACAAAAGAAACCTTCTAAGGACACAAAAACTACCTCCCCTTCCTCCTTGTAATAGCATCCGGGGTGTTGAAAAGTACATACATAGAAAGCATGTATCGTCCTCGATAAGAATATAATAAGTTCCATTCCATTTCCTTATTCACCAGCTAAGCAAGAGCCAAACACAATTCTGAAGCTTTTCTTTCATCTTTATCTAAATCTATACTTATAATCTATACTTATAATAAAGCTCAATGTGTGTATGTGTGTGTGTGTTGGCACTCTACAGGCCAGACCATTCAACCTACAGCTACCACATTTGGCACGTGTATACCTTGGAAGCCGGGAATGTGCACCTGGGGGTTATTTTTACGAATTTTTAAATAGAATTTTATTTATTGAAAAATTAATCGAAATTTCGACGTGTTTCTGCTATAACATCCGAAAATATTACCGCACAAAAAAGATTTTTACATGAAGTTAAAGATCAAAAATTTATCTTTTAAATGATAATAATGTTTTAATCAAAAAAATTAAATTTATATTTTTAATGAGAAATTAAATAAATATTTTAACTATGTTTTTCAATAATTTTTTTAGTAAAAAATAAAAATTAAGATTAATCACGTTTCGCATTCATGGGAAAAAAAATTAACTTTTTTCAAAGTGTTGTCATCACATTGATTAAAGCCCCAATTAAAAATAAATATAATCTTTTTGGAAATGAAATCTACAAAAATATAATTTTCGGCTCGTGTCTGTAGGAATTAAAACAAATATGAAATATTATTTTTTCTTAAAAATAAATTCAAGAAAAATTATTTTATGATCTTTTACACTCTCTATAAGGGTGTTTATTTAGTCATGGACCCATTTTGATGTTTAATGACTCATAAAATAATGAAGATATAAACAAACTTATGGCATTTATTGATGGAATAACTCGTATATTTTCCTTTTCAGGTTTGAATATTTTTACTTTTGTAAATATAATCTGCGCGTGTTTTTAATTTCAGATAATTTCATTTTCCAGTCCAAATATCTTTACTTTTCTAAATATCGTCTGCTTATTAATTGCATTTTTCTCTCTTTTGTTTTTGACAACTATTGAAATGTTATGTTTACTTTTGATGTGTTTGTTCTATGTAGTACTTTTGTATGAGATGTTTTATTCGAGTGGATATTAAGGAGAATGCATATACCACAAGAGAAAGCACAGATTTTATGGTGGTCATAGAGTTAATTTCCAATCAACTAAATCACTGACTTTTAAGAGTTAATTTCCAATCATTTAAACTGACTGATTTATGAAAATTTGAATATCACTATTCAATAAAAAAAGGATAATTTTAGATTTTCCATCAATCGTTTCAAAGAAAATACGCCAATCAGCGCGCGCAGGTTTCTCAAGATTAATTGGCCTAAAATTATGAAAATGGTGAGTTTTTCTAAATTTTTAACATTTAAAACTTCATAAATAAGTCTTAGTTGATCGTGGAAAACAGAAATATTCATTCATTTATTTAAAATTTGGTGTGTCCAGAATATTTCTCAGAATATAATACCTTACTGCATTAAATTTAGACTTCATAATTTTTGAAACATATTTATAGGCCGGAACAAAATATTATTATTGATTTCATTTCAATCCTCTTGAAAGCAGAACAAAAACTGAATTTTATGCTGAATCTGAGAAATTTTTGTTGAATTATTGTTTGATATATTACATAAATTATAAAAAATATTTTGTAGTTCACATAAGACTTAAATACCGAGCAATTCTGTTTGCAATACACATATTCAATAATAATAATTATTATAAATAAATAACAATAAAGATGATAAATAAAATAAAACGCTTGGTTTTATTAAAAATATCTTAATATTAATTGCAATTTCAGCATTTACATTTTAAATTAAAGTTGAAGTTTTGCCGGAAATGACAACAATTTAGCAAAATATATATAGTAAATTGAACGAAACGATCTAAACTGTATAAGTTTGGTATGGCTATCAAAATTTGAAGATTAAAAATGTTTTGTTTGAGAATCCTTTAAGAGACCAGTTACATAAAATATTTAATTGAAAATTGTAGCGAGCGGTAATACTGGCGAACCGGCTGGTCGCCAAAGGCGGCAAGTGCTTATAATAAGCGCAATGTGTGTGTGTGTGTGTTGGCGCTATACAGGCCAGGCCATTCAACCTACAGCTACTAAATGTGGCAAGTGGCAAGCAAATACCTTGGAGGTGGGGAATGTGCACATGTGGGTTATTTTTTCGAATTTTTAATTAGAATTTTATTTATTTAAAAATTAAGCGAAATTTTGGCGTGTTTTTGCTATAACATCCGAAACTATTACCGCACAAAAAAGATTTTTAAATCAAGTTAAAGACCAAAAATTTATCTTTTAAATGATACCAATGTTTTAGCCTTAAACTTAAATTTCTATTTTTAATGAATTTTTAAATAAATATTTTAACTATATTTTTGAACAATTTATTTCGTACTAAAAAAATAAAATTTAAGCTGCACGAGCACGTTTAGCATTCATGGGAAAAAGATAACTTTTTTCTAAGTGTTGCCATCACATTGATTAAGGCTCCAATTAAAAATAAATTAAATCCTTTTGGAAATGGAATCTGCAAAAATATAATTTCCGGCACGTGTCTGTAGGAAAGGAAACATATATGAAATATTTTTTTTTCTAAAAAATAAATTTAAGAAAAATTATTTTATGAACTTTTATACATTCTATATTATTAATCCAATAAATCAGATTTATTTTAAGGCAAGTTTTGTTTAATATGAACAGGATATTCATTCAAATCAGGGCCACACAGCTAATTTGTAAACCTTTAGTAATAGACACAAATCTGCTAAAATGGTCTAAATGGAAAATGATTATATTTTATGTCACTTGATTCAATAAATGCTTTAATAAATAACGAATTTTTAATTTTACATAAAGCTTCTGGAAATTACGAATAACAAAATGTTCTTGAAATACTAATATTTTAAATAAAAAGAGTTAATTTCCAATCAACTAAATGAATCACTTAAACTGATTGACTTATGAAAATTTGAATATCACTATTCAATAAAAAAAGAATAATTTCAGATTTTAAATTGATCATTTCAAAGGAAACACGCCAATCAGCGCGCAGGTTATGAAAATGTTGAGTTTTTCTAAATTTTTAACATTCAAAACTTCATAAATAAGTCTTAGTTGATCGTGGAAAATAGAAATATTCATTCATTTATTTAAAATTGGGTGTGTCCAGAATATTTCTCAGAATATGATACCTTTCTGCATTAAATTTAGACTTCATAATTTTTGAAATATATTTATAGGCCGGAACAAAATATTATTATTGATTTCATTTCAATCCTTTTGACAGCAAAACTAAAAACTGCATTTTATGTTGAATCTGAGAAATTTTTGTTGAATTATTCTTTGAGATATTACATAAATTATGAAAAATATTTTGTAGTTTACATAAGACTTAAGTCCCCAGCGATTCTGTTTGCAATAATCATATTCAATAATAATAATAATAAATAAATAACAATAAAGATGATAAATAAAATAAAACGCTTGGCTTTATTAAAAATATCTTTATATTAATTGCAATTTCATCATTTCCACTTTAAATTAAAGTTGAAGTTTTACCGGAAATGACAACAAATTAGCAAAATATATATAGTAAATTGAACGAAACGATCTAAGCAACAATATAAGTTTGGTACGACTATCAAAGTGAAGATTAAAAACGTTTTGTTTAAGAATCTCTTAAGAGACCAGTTACTTAAAATATTTAATTGAAAATTGTAGCGAGCGGTAATACTGGCGAACCGGCTGGTCGCCAAAGGTTGCTAGTGTAAAATTTTGAAATGTAATTATAAATGGGAACTTAAAAAAATTATCAAATCAGACAAAAGAATACCCGCATTTGCTCTGAAACAAAGGTATTATTATTACTCAAGAAAATTAAATATATTTTAAAAAATTATAAAGAAATTCACATTTCTCATACGGAACGTCTGATCCACATACCCAAATACATTGGCCAATAAAAAAATATTTACACCGAAGGATAAGCCTTCGTCTGGCTCTGTAATAATTTAATTTCAAAATTACTTAACCTCTTCAACTGAAATAGCGAATGAAACTAGTTTTGAATTTTCTTGAGCAATAATGAGTAGTATAAGCCATAAATTATTCAAATTTGGTGCATTTTTAAAATTTTATTTATGAACTTTTTCATACAAAATAAAAATCAATTTCTGCTCTTAAAACTAAGATAATTAAATTGTCTGCTTGGGATAACTGCTTGCTCATTTTGCTGACTGAAAATAACTTGCAGCTCAAGGGTTTGCGTCTAAATAAAAGGAAAAAATAATGATAATTTAATTTGAAGGGAAAACATGAAAAGAAAAACCGAGCATCACTCCTTTAAAAGTTTGAATATTCTTTCTGAGGGCAGATGAACTTTTTGCGTAATGGAGGAAACGCAGATCGAAAAGTAAGTTCGCTAAGTTGAATTAATTAATATCATTTTGAATTATATTTTTATTATTAAGTTTTTTGTTTAATCAGTGATAAAAACTGACTTAGACTTAATATCGTATACTGAAATTTAGAATTAAAATTCTATTGAACAATAGACACACATTTTTGGCAGTGATTGAGAAGCAATAAATATAAACAGCAATACCTGGCATCAATAGAAAGCAAGAGAAAGCTCCGACTTCTTTTACTTCCATTCAATCAGTTAATGAGCTGTAGAATTGAATCAATCTCTAGTTTGAGATTATTCTGGACTTACCATCAGATAATAAATCCAAATATTTGGCAGATACAAATATTAAAAAAATCTTTACTGTGTAGGACCATATAAGAAAAGTTTTTAATAAATATATTAGATTTCCTACAAATAGCCTTATATTCCATATGATAATATATATGAGTTTCTTATAATTGCATGGTTTTCAAAAGGGTAAATAAAGATAATAAGTTAAAGCTTTTGATATCGACATAATGTGAACAGACACTACAGCAGCATCCAGCTCTGATTTTAATGATCGGATTATTTTAACTAAAATATAAATAAGTCATTCCTAACTGTTTGTTTTTCTGAAATTCATTAGGATAACATTATATGATTAAAAATAACTTATAGATTTTTCCTCACTAAATTTTTCCTCCAATCAGAAAAGAAGGTATATCGGAAGATGGCAGCATTCATTTAATAGAACCTTTCATGATTTTCTCAGGAAAAGGTATTGCCCCTTTAAACACTAAAAAAAAAAGATTGCATGCACAAAAGAAAACTAATAGCAAAGATCACATCCACAAAAAACAGATAAAAACTATGATCACATCCGCAAAAAACGACTAAAAACAAAGATTACATCCACAAAACATAACTGAAAACAAAGATTGAAAGGCACAAAAAACAACTAAAAACGGAGATTACATCCACAAAATTAAAGAAGCCTTCAAGCTGTTTAAAAAAGCAAAATTCACATTCATTCTTCACTTGAAATATCCATAAGAACAACTCTACAATTTGGATTTAAAATTAAATCGTAATATATGATAGTATTGAAAAAATAAATTACAAAAAATAATTTTAAAGTATTTGGTAGCATTATTAAGAGGAAAATAAGTTCCGAAACCATGCATAGAAAAACAATCTACACTGAAATATAACTTGTTTAGAATTTTAATCTATTGTTCAGTTTCTGGTTTATAACATGAATAAGAGATTCCCCATATTTAGAATCAAAGTTATGTAAATCCCTTAAAAGAACTGTTCAACCAATATGAGGACTCTTTATATGGACTATATTTAGAGTCTATTCTATATATAATATGAGTAGACTCTTTTCAACGCTCAAAGCTAGTTTTCTATATGCAGTTAGGAATTATTTTGCCTTAATTTGGAGTCTAATTTGAGTGTCTAATTACATTGTTAGGTTTGAAATAGCTAAGAGAATTTTCAGCCCGTGATAACACTACTGAATCAAGATTGGTATATGTTATCAAATTATTATTTTATAGTAATCAATTCTGAAAAAATAAAATACAAAGCCTGCCCCACAGACTTTTATGTAGATTTTGATTTTGAATGGCGAAGTAACCGCGTTCTCCTTTTGTAGAATTTTATGCAACTTTTGCATATTCATAGATATCAAATCTGCCCTAACCAAAGTAAATTAAATTAAATTTTGAAAATACTCATGCTTGTAATGAATAAATTTAATCTAAATCACACATATCATATCACGTTTTAATTAAAAGAAAGAAGTATAACACTAACGTTTGAATTTTTTTCTCTCTATATCTAAGGTTATTTTTTTTATACGAAATCGACTAAATTTATCACCTTTACTAACATCCTTACAGAGGCTGTGAATGATAAATTGAAGTTTTTTCTACGAGATTTTTTAAGTTAATCTCCTTGGTTAAGAAATCCTTCTTAAAGAAAATTCATCAATTATTAAACAGAGTGGTTTTTCTTTCCTGCTTCATCAGCAAAATTCTCTAGAAAAAGTTTGTCGATTCTTAATTGGTGTATTTCTGTTGGCTATTAAGTTGGCTTCTGTGAGTTATTTCGTTTCTGTATTTCAGAAGGAATTTTCTTTCTTAGACAATAAATGTACTACTTTTGAAAACCGTATGATGCTGCAATGAATCGTGCTCTTTCTGAGTTTGATTTATTGAGTCAAAATTTATTCAAGATAAAGTTCTGCTATTCGTCTCTTTTTAAATGATATGTTTGAATTAATGCATTAATTAATCAACAATTGAATTAATGTTTAAATTAAAGCATCAATGAATTAACATTTGAATTAATGTATTAATAAATTAACATTTGAATTAATGTTAGAATTAATGCATTAATGAATTAACATTTGGATTAATGTTTGAAATAATGCATTAATGAATTAACATTTGAATTAATGCATTAATGAATTACTGTTTGAATTAATGTATTAATGAATTAACATTTGAATTAATGTTTGAATTAATGCAATAATAATTTGCATTATATTGAATAAATATTTAGATGGTGATCACATTCGTGTCGTGACTTTAAAGAAATAGACTGCTTTTTCTTAAATTTTTAATTTTTAATTCAAAATGAATAGTTGTGTACAAAATAGTTTGAATAGCTCTAGCATTTTCAAATTCTTGTATTAGGCTTCTGGAAGAAAATTGACATAAGCATTCAGTTTCCTTTTGATCCCAATGTCTAAGTGCAATTTAGTTTTAATATCCAAATAATTGCTTAAATCTTTAAATTTGCAAAGGATAACCTTAAGTTATTATCATTTAAATATATCGATTTATTAAAATAATATTCAATGCTTAATTTGCCTTCTGTTATATAAATTTTACAAAAAGTGAAACCTGAAAAAGAAAACTCTTAATCATTTAATCGTTATTTCTTCCTCATCAAATAAAAGGTTTCAAAATATTCTAAGGTTCAAGCAAAAAATAAAATTTCTGCAAAAGTTTTTTGTTGTTGTTGCTGATGTTATTTCTTTAAATGATAGCAAAAATCTGCGATGTGTTTACCAAGTTGAAATTAAAAACTATTTTTTAAAAGTTTTCATTTCAAGATGGATTTAAATATGTACCGGTTTCTTGGAGCTGTTGGGTATAAATTATGATAAAAATGATTGAATATAAAATTAATGAGCATTAATGATAATGATACAATCAAATTGGATCCGGAATTTTGTAAGAGAAAACGAAATATTGCATGATTGCGCTGCAGCTTATGTCAGGTTTGAAATAACATTATAATCGCTATTTAAAATGGCAATTCTTTCAGCGAAGAATAAAACTGAAATACTAAAACTTCAAAATATCTAAGAAATTATAAAACTGATTTTTAAAAATATGTTTTAATTCATCAATGAAAATTTAATGCATCAATAATATTTTTAGAAGAAATTCCCCATTATCTTACCACATAAATTAAGAACTTTACACTTTCCGATATAACTGTCATCTTTGATAAAAAGTCCCATGAATTTCACTTTATTTAAGGGATTGAATTGTCTCGGATCACAAAGGTAGTAAGGAATTTGGTCTTATTGCAAATTTATCATCCCTTCTCCTTCTGCCTTAAATTTCTACTTTTCCACTACAATGAAAGCGAGGGACACACAGAGAAGCTGTTATCTTTCCATTGGATTGTTGTTTCTTAAGAAGCTTTCACACAAGGCCAACTACTGCGCGCTATAGAAGGCCAGGCCTACCTCAGAAAGATCAGGTGACCGCAATGGAACAATGGTAAAAGCTATTTCACCGGAGTAACTGCCTTCACTTTCCGGTCTTGTGATCTTTCTGAGACAAGCGTGGCATTCTATTGCAAGCAATAATTGGCTTTGTGTAAGGTAAATCAAAATAGATCACAGGTAGATTTCAATTATAGTTCCAGGTTTATCAGTCTATTGATAATTAACTATAGAAATGGTTGCACTATTAAGGATTAAATTTTAAAGTCTTTCTTCTGGGGAATGGTGTAAATTGCTTCTAGAAGTACCATTGAGTATGAAAGCCACTGTCTTTAACAAGTGTCTTAAACAGTCAATAAAGGACTTTCCATACTTAAGTACCATGATAAACTTACATCAGACCAGAACTTTAATTAATTTTATGAAGTAATTCATGGA
>JAPMOR010055107.1:40590-191811 GCA_026543865.1 Argiope aurantia | reverse complement strand
CTTTGAAATATTCTTTACTAAATTGCCTTCAAAATTTCTTTTTTCAAAAATTATATTTTCATTTTTTAAATGGAAAAAATAACCCATTATTCAATGACAGAATTATAATTCACTTTGTTGTTTCTAAAAAATAATAAGTATATAATTCAAAAAAAATCTGGGGATGTTAGTTCTCATATTAAAATTTCATACATCGGTCATGACTAAGATTGTCGTTAAGTCTCCTTTAAAACTTGTGGTAATATATTTGTATTAAGCTACGCCATAATTTATGAATTAAAAATAATTATGTTTTGAATTGTAATAATGTTAAAAATTAATGCAAAAATTTTCTTAATACATTCTGTAAATAACGTTATTTAAAAAATTAAATGACATTTTATTCTATATTTTCAGTTAGTCCTCGAAAAAAAAAAGATTTCGTGAATTCTTATATACCCCTTGGATCCCAAGGTGAAGTTTACATTTTTCTCATAGCTTTACAATCCAACTCTATTCATACTAGCTAAAACCAAAAGGTTTTCAACAGATTAAATAAGTGGAGGGAAAATTCTTTTTATGCAGCATAACATTCTTTTCAGAAATTGAATACAGATGGCGCAGCCAGCTGCGAAATAAAATTGCAGCAATTTTTTCGGTATATAAATAAATAGAAATCTAGTAGAATATTTGACGTAATTAATATTCATTTTTTAAAAACTTTTCGTAATGTATTTTAAGGAAAGTAATTTTTGTTTTCATAATGCCACATAAAAAGAAAATGAGACTTTATAGAGTTCTTCGTTTGTCTGTATCTATCAAAACAGACTATAGATGGCGCTGAAGATTTCTTAGAACCGTTCCTAAGTTGACTACTAATAGGAAAATAGTTTAACGATTTTAGTAATTATCATTTTGCGTGCGTAATATGTCTGCCATATCATACATCTTAATTTTTATCAGGAGCTTTGATGAAATTTCATCGAATAACATAAGAAAAATTATCAGTAAATACTTGTAATCAATTTTCAAAGGAAATTTACTATTTTTTTATATTTATTTATTTGTACAGGAATTTTACAAAAAAAAAACGTATTGTAATCCTCAAAGCATCCCATTTTAAAATTAAAACATCCAAACTACGAAAACATTTCTCATTCGGAAAGAAAATATTTTTTAATTATGCGAGTACTAGGAACACTATAACTCAAAAAAGCAACAAGTAGAAGGATGAAATGTGGTATGTGGTCTTTACATCTAAACTGTAGATTTCTTTGAAATACTGTACAATGACTTGTCTCCAAAAATTTTATTTGTTTTGTCTATGTCTATTCATACATTTCTGCTCTGATTCTCGATAAAATAATAGGTAATAATTAGATTGTTTGCGAAAGAATATGAATTTTTCAACAGCCATTCAATTTGTTTCTCAAAAATTGCTTCTTTAAAAGTAAAGCTTTAAATATTTAACGAAATCCTAATCCTTATATGTTAATTTCAAAATCTTGAATACTAATAGTTATATAAACTACCAATTATCTTCGAAAAGAAACATGACAGATTTATGACAACTGGCAAAACATTTTATTCAACAATCTATCTTTATAAATGGGACCTCTAGACTTTTGTTCGACTCTTTGCAATCGTAACCAATTTTGTAATTCTCCAGATTACTGAAATCCTCGCATCAAAGAATATCTTTCAATTCATGTCCTTCAATCTTGCACGCAAATTCATACTCAAGCCTGTTATATCAAAACTCGTTTATTGTCGCTTTTCTTGAAATTAACATTACAGAAAGTTGTTGTTTCAGAGTGAAACTTACTTTCCTGAAAAGTTGCTATTCTTGCCTCTCATCAACAATACATTGACAGCATACCATGAGAAATGATTTCTTCAGACCTGTTATTTAACCCCTCTCTTACTGGCCTTTTAAATGTTGTTCAAGCATATGCTTACATCAGGCTACAAACATATAATATACCACTTAGCCTTTAAGATTTCACTTCCAAATAATGGTTCGGATCTTTAATCATTTCGTAGACTGTATTAATTTCTTGTCCTATTTGATAATGTGATATCTATTGGGTAGGTTTGCTGCTAAAGAGAAAAGAAAGTATGCAACTGCATGTGATCTAAAAGGATAAAAATGAGATTTCATTTTGTAAAGGAATGAAAATAAAAAAAATGGTTTTTCCTCTCTTCATTAAAGACAGAAAGACTCCATTACAAGAAAATATTTAGGACTTTATTGATTGTATACATATGCGTAATTTATGAAAGAATTTTACTGTTGCTTAATTGTTATTGTTTTAATCAATTTTAAAAAACGAAATGAAGTTTGCAGGCATGGCAGATCTTTTAAATTCCAAAAAAGTGGTAAATTCCAATTTATAAAACAAACTGTTAATGGAATGCATTATCTTAATTTTAGCAAACAAATTAATAGTTTGTATTAATTTTAATCAAAACTAAACAGTCACCAGCTATACAACAATATATGTATATATTATATAGCAGAGCTGCATACGACGCTAGTATACGCATATTCCTGAAAGTACTGTTCTAATCTTATTTCGAATCGCATCAAGTTCAAGAGACCGTGAGTAATGTTAAAAAAACAAGTATAGTATCTTCTATCTATCAAAGCGCCCTGGAACCACCTATAGAGAACATGAAGTTTGACTTCAATTCGCTAAATGGGATGGTGACTTCCTAAAATATTTTCGTGCGAAATCTGTCATTTGTGAATCTCTTCGAGGAAAGTTAGAAAAACTACAGCAGAAAATCAAAAGTTCTTTAATAAAGTACATGCCTCTTTTAGCTTTCGAAAAAAAATTAAGAGCACAACTGGAAAATGGAAAATTTTTCATTCGAATGGGGGTTTTCAATATGCCATATCTTAAACAAATCATAAGCCCCCGTTGAGTAATGAAAAAACAATAGCGTCTAATTCTTTGCAGCAAATATAAGTAGTTTATAATAAAATTTCAAAAAATTATGTTAATCAAAAATATGTATAACGTAAGGGGCGAAATGATAATTCTTACCTTCAAATTTGCAACTAGGTTTCATCAATGATCCAAGTTCTGTGTCAGAATGAATTTTCTTGAAATTTCCAAAACCAGAAATAATAACTTCCGAAAACATACTCAAACAAATAAAAAAATAACTACATATCTGAGAGAATAGAATGACTTGCCGGTTGCCATCATAAGCATTAATGGAAACCATCAACTACCCTGCTGCAATGAGATGACTTTTCGGAAACTAATGATCATCATGATAAAGTCAGCCATTTACCTCAAGATTGGTAATAAGGAATAAAATATTTAGCCAGTAGTAGAATTCTCGCAAATTTAAAAAGAAAGATCCTGTATTAAGATTAATGATTGTCGAAATAACGAATGATTATTCCTGAAAGGAATTTCGTACTAAGACATCAATCATATTCAGGGCATAAAAAGTTCCGATATGGGAATAAAGAAAATGAGTCTCTTTTTTTTTAATTTATTTTAATATTTCTAGACGGAATATTTACGCAAACTGTAGCCTTAAATCATGATAGAATAATTTTTACGAAGAAATTTATTTCTTCCTTTATCTTTTAGAGGCGAAATATCCATCTTAAAATTTCCTACACAAATGAAATGCTAAAAGAACTCCAAAAACAATGCACAAATTTTGTTTTAGACTGCAATTGCACCGAAAATAAGGAAAAAATAAAATTTTCTTTAAGCAAAATTTCTTTTCTTGCAACGATACTTTGTATCTGAAACTGCATGTAGTCTAAATGCAATAAAGTTCAGAAAATTTTATCGTGGCGTAACCTTTATGTAACGAGGTTAAATAGACGCATTTTTAACTCTTGAAGAAAAACACGCTCTCAAAAGGAGAATTTTTTTGTGTTTGTGCTTTGTTTTTGCAAGATGTCCCGAATTATATCCTCTCAATAAAAATGAAGTTTTTTTTTTAAAGATCTATGTTCTTATTTTAAAAAATCATCGTTTTTATTCTATTGGATATCATTTAACCATGGTAAGAAAAAATGAATCTAAACGTTTTCTCAAATTATAAAGCTTCAGAAATACATTTTTAGCTGAATGTCATTTTGATCCCATATGACATAATTAGAATTGTTATTTTGGAAATGATTTGAACAAACAAATTGAAGCCAAAAATTATGTTACTATTTATCGCTATAGTATATTAACCATCGATAATATTAAGTATAAATTAAAATCTTTGCAAATCGTATTTTCTATTAATCTTTTACTATCTAATCATGATGAAAAACAATTTTGAATGAATTCTTTTCCTGCTAAAAAGGACCAAAAAATTTTTTGAACGAGTGTCGGTTCTGAAGAATTTGTTTTCATAAGAAATTAGTATTATTACTAATCGTGAATCATTTGAGAAAAAGTAGAATAAATCGTAGAAAAAGAACTTGACTATTTAAATTACGTATTTCAACAACCACATTAAATATTTCCTATTCTTAAAGAATAGGAAACAAAAATTAACAAACTTCTTAGCTAAAAATCATGTGTAGTAAAATAGCATAAATAAAACAACAGAAAAGGAAATTAGGAAGCGTACACTGCAAGCGAAACATGAAACATTGAATCAAAAATATCACATTACTTTACTTCCGGGTATGCATATAGAAAAACAATGATGCACTCTTTTTAATAAAGGGTGTGGTTACTCTTGTTACTAAGTAAAAACCTGGAGATCGATCTTTTCGAGGGTCTTTTTTTATTTTGTTTAAAATCAATTCTGGAAGGTCTGTTTCGGAAGTCCAAATTTTGATTAAAAGATTTTTTTTCCATGAGCTTTGTAAACAAAATCATATGTAATTTACAACGTCTCATTCGATTATAATTGGCATACCCTTTTTCATGTGGACATACTCTATATTATATTTTTTACGAATTTATACGAATATTATATTTTTTTTCTAAGAGGGTATATATAAAACACGTCAAATAATCGGAATACAACTGTTGTAAAAAAAATCGATCAAAATATTTGAAAAAATCACGATTGTACTACTAGGTAGAAATGTCTGTATATTTTTTCATATATGTTTAACAAAAATCGTACCAGGTTTATATGGAGAAAATTGTTTCTCTGCAACTAAATAATAGAAAATAGTATGTGAAAATTTATCGACAAGTGAATAACTATAAAAAAATATAAAATTCACTAAAAGGGAAATTCATTTATAGTAAAATCATAACAATTTTAATAATTTAAATCGGTGCACTCAAACATTACTTCTTTGACTGAATCTCAACCCATGTAAAAAATATAAAGTATTAGTTACTTATCAGTTAAAATATTGCACAGTGAATATGCTTTGTATGAATGTAGAGCAAAATGAGTTAATACCAAGTCTACTATCAAATTTTCATTAGGATAAGGTGTAGTAAAATGAACAGTGCACAGAATATAGACAGTAATTGGCAAATTCCTTATTTTATTATCATGATGATATTTTTAGGTCTTAGCATCATAAGTAATACTTTTTTTTATTTGGGAATATTCTTATAATAGAACCGGCTTACTTCTTATTAATATTCGACTCTGCCTATGGAACCCTAAATGTGTTTAATTCTACCATTTTGATCTTTAAAATTCTTGAAACTGATAAGTTTTCTACTTATTCCTCTAGAACATAATACTATATCTAGAGAAGTTGTATCCATTTTATTATTTTAGACAAGTTTCAATAAAGTAAGGTAAAATGAGCATAGTAGTAAGCTTACTTTTGGGGGTACACCTGGATGATGATTAATATTTTGTTATTAAGGAACATTAGACATATGCATATATTCTGATAAAATTAAGGCTTTATTTTTCATATTAAGTAAATCTAGTTATCCAGTTATCATGGTTATCTTGAAAGTGGGGAAAATTTAATACAATTTACATCAATAATATATAATAAGAATTTTAAAAGATTAACAATTCAGTTCAAAAATTTAAATATTTTTTCCGATTTGTTTAAGAATTATACATTGTCACATTTTCTCTTTACAATTATAGATTGTAAAAAAAGAAAGGGATTTTTTTCATATCATAGATGTTTCATAATGCTACTCTTGTTTGCGCTCACGTAATTTTTACACACCAATCTGTCATAATTTTAAAATGCGTTGCAATTTGCACATCAAATGGCAGGTACCTTTGAAGAAAAATTGGAAGGAAATTTTAAAGAAGTGATTTCAGGGGAATGTTTTAAAAGTTTTCTTTGTCCTTTTAAATCAGCTGGCAGAGAAATTTTTTTTTACAAAATGCTGTGAAAGGTTTTCAAGGTTGCAAATTTTATTCTGTCAGTAAAGCTGAAGTAGAGAATAGAATAGTAGTCAAGTGTCCCACAACACATCTCTTTCAGCTTCAATGGAGGAAGTGACAGCTCCCCTAGTTTCAAAAGAAAGTGACGAAATTTCAACAGTTTCAAAAGTTGTTGCGTTCTTCTTAGAAAAAATTTAAAACTAACTATTCTCTCACATTATCATCTCTTACATTAAGCAAAATAAAAATTACATTGAAAAATTCGCAAGCAGAACAAAAACATGTGCAGGCAAGTGGGGTTCTATTTACAGATATAATTACAATCCTTTTTCGTGAAAAGCATTCAGACAATAAATTGAAAAGGCATTCAAAAAATATGGTACTATTCAAAAAGTATAGTAGCAATGAAACTTAGAGCTACAATTCAAAAGAAAGTCTGGAAAATGAAAGAATGGAAAATGGAAGTACTGTAGCATCTTCTACAGACAAATAACTGCTGGTTGTTAGGTACTGATAAAATTTTTGACAAGAAGTTAGTGAACACTTTTGTTGGTCAAATTTTATAAGCAGAAAATAGTTTCTTTAAATAATATTTTGTCAAATCTCCTCCTGTAGAGAAATTTGCTTTTTCTGAAAATGAATATGTAAATAAAATTGAAAGTGAACTGGTCATCCAAATACTACATGAACCATTATTCGATATTATGGAACATTATATTTAAATTCGAATAGTCTTTAATTTTTGATAATTAAATTCAAATACTAAAATTTATATGCAAATATACTTAATAAAGGTTGTATTGTCTATTTTTAAGTTAATCTTAATAATATAATAGGAATTTTTTACTTGTCATTTCTTTCCATTTATGAACGTTGCCCTTTATACTCTTCACCATGGGTCAAAACGATCGTGGTAACAAGCCTAAAAAAATAGTTATTATTTACCATAGTTTTAGGTAGTTTCATTGCAGAAACAAAAAGAGAATAAAAATTTGTAGTGAATCTCAGATATTGTAATGCAAAATGTTTTCAAAAAAGAATAAATTTTTAACATGATCTAAGCAGTTTAGCTTGCCAAAATTGAAAATAAACAATTTTATGCCCTTTTATTCCGAATTATCCTACGCATTTTTAGACAGTAAATACAGAGCATTTTTAGAATAGTAAATAATTTCATCAACGGCATTATTGTGCTTATATTTCATACTTATTAATTTTATATTTTTAAATTTCCGTATATTTAAATTTTTTAAGTTCATGCTAGAATCTGAAAAGTTTCAAACATTTCCTTATTTTGTATATTTTCGTCTTTCAAACCGTTCCTTATTTTTGTTGCTGTTGTTAGATTATCTAAAAAAAAAAGACAAGCATGTTACTATGCTTCATCCTAGTTTCCACTTGCTACATTTCGGAAAGAATATCAAAAAGGCAATATTTCCGTGCTTTTTTAAATATTAAAATCTTTCAAGCAATCTCCCGCTGTCGTTTTCTTGTTTCTGCTAGCTTTCTGATTCCCAATCAACCACAGAATACGGTTCCAGGACGAAAGTTCTATGCTAGCGTATTCTAGTGTTTGAATTATTTATCGCAAAGGAATCGAATTTTAAAACGGAAAAAAAAGCTGTACATGAGAAACATTTTCTAAATATGATAAGAAGGTAGTGCGTGACCCGTCAAATGCTACTGTACGAGCTCAAAATTCAAATATTTCCATTTAAAATAACACATATGAAAGAGCTGTTATACGAGCAAACAGCAGTTTGTCAGTGAATTTTGGTTAAAAGAAAATAGGGAAAACTGTTTATTATAAAATATATTCAATAATGCATGTGAGAATTGAGGAATTTTATCATTTTCTATGATGCATTTTTTTTTCCATTTTCAAAATTAATTCAAAGATTTACTAATGAAAAGTAATAGTTTTTTTAAAATACGCTTTTATTAAAACACAAAGTAGAAACAATTTTCGATCAAAAATATGAAGATCAAAACGTTTTAGTATTACTAATGCTTTAAATAAATTATTAAACCAGCACAAGTGTTTTGTATATTGTATCTTCCATCCACCCTATATACAAAAAATACTGCAGTCTTCGGTTTGGTTGCTTGAATTAACAGACAAATTTAACGATTCATGAAAAGTCCACATATATTCGAATAACACAATTCAGATCTTTAAAGTGTTGTAATGTTTATGATGTTTCTTCTAACAAATTTTATATAAATAATGTTTTAATGGGAACTAAAAATATGTCAAAAGCCGTTTAAAATGCCCATTCACTGATAGCCTTATCGTTGTAGGCTGTGTATTAATTGAGAAAAAAAGTAATGTAGTCAACAGAAATAACACAGATTTCCAATCATAGTTATGCTATAATTATTTTAATATTTTAGTGAATGTGAAAAATTTTTCATTCTTTTAATATCCTATTTGATTCTAATTTCTTTATAGTTTCTTCTCTGTGCATTGTCTTTTACTGTTTTATTTTAACTTTCATATTTTTTATAAAAGTGTTTTCGATTTATCACACTAAAAAAATGCATTTTTAAGAAATATTTTCATATTTATTTTCTGTACTTTATTCTCTACTAGCCGCCTTTGGCGACCAGCCAGTTCGCCAGTATTACCGCTCGCTACCGTTTTCAATTAAATATTTTAAGTAACTGGTCTCTTAAAGGATTCTCAAACAAAACATTTTTAATCTTCAAATTTTGATAGCCATACCAAACTTATACTGTTGTTTAGATCGTTTCGTTCAATTTACTATATATATTTTGCTAATTTGTTGCCATTTCCGGTAAAACTTCAACTTTAATTAAAAATGTAAATGACGAAATTGCAATTAATATTAAGATATTTTTTAATAAAACCAAGCGTTTTATTTTATTAATCATCTTTATTGTTATTTATTAATTATTATTATTGAATATGAGTATTGCAAACAGAATCGCTCGGTATTTAAGTTTTATGTTAACTACAAAATATTTTTCATAGTTTATGTAATATCTCAAACAATAATTCAACAAAAATTTCTGAGATTCAGTATAAAATTCAGTTTTTAGTTTTGATTTCAAAAGGATTGAAATGAAATCAATAATAATATTTTGTTCCTGCTTATAAATATATTTCAAAAATTATGAAGTCTAAATTTAATGCAGTAAGGTATCATATTCTGATAAATATTCTGGACACACCAAATCTTAAATAAATGAATGAATGTTTCTATTTTCCACGATCAACTAAGACTTATTTATGAAGTTTTAAATGTTAAAAATTTAGAAAAACTCACCATTTTCATAATCTTAGGCCAATTAATCTTGAGAAACCTGCGCGCTTATTGGCGTATTTTCTTTGAAACGATCGATGAAAAATCTAAAATTATCCTTTTTTTATTGAATAGTGATATTCAAATCTTCATAAATCAATCAGTTTAAGTGATTTGAAATTAACTCTTAAAAGTCAGTGATTTAGTTGATTGGAAATTAACTCTATGACCACCATAAAATCTGTGCTTTCTCTTGTGGTGTATGCATTCTCCTTAATATCCGATCGAATAAAACATCACATACAAAAGTACTACATTGGACAAACACATCAAAAGTAAACATAACATTTCAATAGTTGCCAAAAACAAAAGAGAGAAATATGCAATTAATAAGCAGACGATATTTAGAAAAGTACAGATATTTAGACTGGAAAATGAAATTATCTGAAATTAAGAACACGCGCAGACGATATTTACAAAAGTAAAAATATTCAAACCTGAAAAGGAAAATATGATTTATTCCATCAATAAATGCCATAAGTTTGTTTACATCTTCATTATTTTATGAGTCATTAAATATCAAAATGGATCCGGGACTGAATAAACACCCTGTATAGAGAGTGTAAAAGATCATAAAATAATTTTTCTTGAATTTATTTTTTAGAAAAAATAATATTTCATATTTGTTTCATTTCTTACAGACACTTGCCGAAAATTATAATTTTGCAGATTTCATTTCCAAAAAGATTTAATTTATTTTCAGTTAGAGCTTTAATCAATGTGATGGCAACACTTTGAAAAACGCTATTTTTTTCTCATGAATGCGAAACGCGCTTAATCCTCATTTTTATTTTTGACGAAAAAAATTATTGAAAAACATAGTTAAAATATTTATTTAAAAATTCATTAAAAATAGAAATTTAATTTTAAGATTAAAACAGTAGTATCATTTAAAAGATAAATTTTTTATCTTTAACTTCATGTAAAAATCTTTTTTTTGCGGTAATATTTTCGGCAGTTATAGCAGAAACACGTCAAAATTTCGCTTAATTTTTAAATAAATAAAATTCTAGTTAAAAATTCGAAAAAATAACCCCCAGGTGCACATTCCCGGCCTCCAAGGTATACACGTGCCAAATTTGGTAGCTGTAGGTTGAATGGTCTGGTGTCTGTAGAGCGCCAACACACACACACACACACACACACACACACACACACACATTGAGCTTTATTATAAGTATAGATGTAATAATTATATTTAATATCTTAGTAAAAAGTAAAGAAGGTTTGTTCAAATTAATTATCAGATAGTCTCTTTTATGTAATTAACGTCTGAAAATATTAATAAAATGTATTATTGAGAACAAATCCACCATCGAGTGAAATGTCAGAATTCTAGCACATTAGAAAATAATAGAAAAACTGGATATAAAACTGTATATTTACAAGTAGGCGATTCAAATTAAATAAGTGTGTAAAATTTATATCATTTACATTTTTATTCCTTATAATTAGTTAATAATTTTATACTTTAGTTTAATTCGAAAAGTTTTTAATACAGAAATTTTAATTATAAATTCGTGAATTCCTAATTAATTAAAATTCTTATCTCAAAATAACTTTTTTAACGATTCTATCTTAGATCTTTAGATTGAAGCGCTAAACTGATATAATTTGGGCGGAAAGTTAATATATAATCTAAACAATGTCTGAGGCTTTTGACAAATTGAAAGTTTCTGAATTAACGACTACATTCAATTCTGTAAAATACTTTGACAGCTTTAAATTAGGAGACTTGCTGAATTATTCTGGCAAGGTAAATTTTAATCGGCATGCTTATATTTATATCATTATCTAATGCAGCAAATATATTGCTTTAAAATGTGTCCTTACACGGATTTTTTACAATATTTCGGATATCTGCTATTCAAATTTCCTTTCTTATTAGATTTTCGGACGCCCAGAAAAGCAATTGCGTGCAGAGGTATATTTGGAGACGGACTTTCGAAATCCTGTATTTATCTAGAAAATAACTTTTCTGAATTTTGAGATTGCGGCATTAATAATATTTTAATCGTGTTTTCTTAACACTTTCGACGCTACCGACGAGAAAAACTCAATGAAAAGACAAATATCAATTCTTCCGGCTTTTGACAATTTTTTTATACAAAAAAAATGAATGAAAAAAGTGAAGGTATTCTTCAGATATGTATTAGAAAGTTCAACCTACCTAAACTGGCATAAGAGACAAATTTTAACCCACAAAAACCTATAATTGGAAGTACCTGAAAGACGAGATATCTCGTCGGTAGAGTTGAGTGTTAAGTATGAGTATATATTTTTGAATGTAGCTTCTGCATCTGCTTAGAAAATTTTCTTGCACACATTTTTGACATTTAAGCTACCTGCTTTACAACTTACATTTTTTGGTCAAATAATATTTACAACAAAGGATGAGAATTTATTTCCGAAAAATATTCAAAATGCTGCATTTATCTCGAAAACGAAAGTCGTGCTAAACCGAAATCATTGAAGTAGTCTGGTACGTGATCGAAAGAATAGGATTTTGAACCTCTTAATGAACTCCTCAGTTGATATGAATTTGACGACCCTTATTATTCGAATGATTGTGACTGTCCCACTTCAAGAAGATCTTTGGAACGACGCTTCACACTGAAAGTCCCAAAGTGCTCCAAACAAACAAACCGTTTTAAAGAAGTTTTCATTATCCAAGTTAATTAATTCATCTAAGTACAAGAACTCTTCTAGAAATCAAGATTCTTGTCCATTATTATGTTAAGTTAAAGAATCATGTTTAGGAATTAAATAGGAATAGAATTGTTGTCGAGTACTGATGTCGCTTTCAGGAATCTTTGTCAAAGTCCTTAAAGTTCATACCTATCAACACTTCAAATTTAAAATTAACAAATCAATTTTCTTTTATCATTTTGCTTGTCGAAAGACAGAGTTATTCTACCTTACTTTTAAGTATACATTGAAATCTATAATACTAGAAGTATTCTAATGAGAAAATACTATTATGTTGTGATTAACAGTAATCTACAGATTGTTTTGTTAATATTTTGATTTCAGAAATAATTGTTTCTACAAGGTCAAATAATTGAAATGTTTGCATTTAGATTGTGATTTCATCGTTATAGAAGAAAATTAACAATTTAAAGAATAAAAATATTGAAATGATATAATCAGTTAAATTAATCGCAATAAACTAATCAAAACTAAATTCGTAATTTCATCTCGTGAAACTGAGTTTAAAAATTGGATTATAAATACCATTTCGTAGGGCAGAATATTTAATAATGATAAAATGCATTTTAAGCTGTATATTAAATAGCAAAACAAAACGTGATCGGCAGAGAAAGTTTAGCTATATTGTACATAATCTTAGAAGATTAATTTTATTCGTAAAAACCATTTTTCAAGATGATACAAAATGACATAACAGCTCTAAAATTCATTACTATAACTTATAAGTTCATCCACTATGCGAATATTTCTAAATAATTCCATTAGCTTAATATAGAAATAAGTAAAATGTGACAATTTGTCTTTAAATGAGTGATCTATATTTAAGTTTTTACAAAAAGAAGTAGAAAAGATTTGCAGTAATCTTAAATATAACATATATGAATTTATATTATCAGTTAGTTAAGCAATATAAAGTAAACAGAACGACAATAAGCCTAATTATATAAAGAATGCTTTATTTCTATAACGCATCATGTGAATAAAAAAAGTCTTCTAAATCTAATCGATGCAAAAATCATGACTTCTATTGTATATATTCATTGAGGAATAATATAACCACCAAATCGATCAAAATTTCATCTAATTCAGTGAATGAACTTGCTTCTGGAAAGGCAAATGTGAGCAGATAAAATTGCAGGTTCTCAACCTCAAAAAGATGGCACAACATAATAAGTAAAACCCTTTAATCTTAAAAGCTCAAATATCCGATTATCTTTATAGCCTAAAAGATTAATGCTCGTTTTTTAATGCAAGTATCATAACCTTCTCTTAAAATATTTCTAGATTATTCCTGAATTGATTATGATAGCTATTATATTATCTGGTATGATCAAATGCATCCTCTAAAATGAACTTATTTTTTATAAGTGGGTTTGAATGGGTGGGGTGAATCTTGCTTTAACATTTAAATATCAAATATGTATTATAATAGCATTAATCGGTCTGCGATGGACTAAAACAAAGTTTCTCTTTTTTCTATAGATTTAAATTGAAAAGAAAACCTTTAAATATTACAACATCAACTGATAACTTAAAAGGAATGATTTTCGATAATTTTTTTACCCTCCACAAAAAACGTTTCAAAAATCAATCAATTAGTAAATCATTTATCTTCGTCATGTCATTGTTTCCAGAAAGGGAACCTGTCCAAACCTCATCAGCCGAATCAATTTATTTCAAACAGAGATATTAAAAATTATATATATTTTTTTTCTTTTACTTTTCTCTTGCTATAATATTTTGTTCGATTAAAAAAATAGAACAATGAGATAAAGAATTCAGAATATTGGTCCCATTCTTTCATTTTTATATGTATATATTTGAATCCTCTGGTTCACTTATTTTGAATGAAATTTATTACTGTTAAGAAATTTGTTTCATTGCTGTATTACATTAAATTATATTTAAAATATGAAAGCGACAAAAAAAACTCTTTAGAAATATGTTGCAAACTGAATTCCAACGAAGAATAATCGGAAGTCACTTTTCATTCAATTTAAGATACCATAAGGGCTTGAATAAAGTTATCAAACTTGTCTTGTCTGTTATAAAATGAAAAAGAGGTTTGCTTTCTTCATGAATAAAGAATGTACGTAAGATTTAAAATAATTTATCTTGTACAATACTTAAGTATAATAAGATATAAGTTTTAATAAAGTATAATTGAAGGGAGCTCATATTATAGAAAGTTGAAATCTAGCTTTATAAAAGAATAAAAATAAGCCACTTTTTTTTAAATCATTAACAAAGCTTCATAAAAATAGCATGTAAAAAAGGAATTTTTGTTATTTATCTCCTTGACGCTGTATAATAAATATTTAAAAATCATACTTAAAATCAAAGTAACTTAAATGTTAATCTCAAAACATGTCATAATTTTGGTTATTTTGCAACAATTTACGTTCTGCCACAATATTAAGCAAATAAAAGCATTTAAAAGATTTTCTGCTAGATTTAATTGTAGTAAAATAGCCGGTAAAGACTAGAAATATTCTTTTGGGTTCGTCTTTTCAGGTAAATGCTTGATCTCAGCAAGTCTGCGATAAAATCTGAATGAAACGTAACGTTTTGAAATTAAAAATTTATATAATTCCGTTGAAATATATTATAGAAAATGTATTATTTTTTTATATGTTAATTAATAAAAAAATATATAAGAGTTTAAAATTCTACTTTTACCTTGCTAAACGAAAATTCTGAAGCAATTCTGAGCTGATAATTTATTCTTTATCTAATAGAAACATACAGTTCGTATTTTTTCTATTTAGATATTACACGAAATCTTTCTTCAAAAATAGCTGCTGGTTCATGGATATCCAATCAATGTGACGCTCCTAGAACTTCTAGAAGCAATGGTCATGCAAGAAAGAAAATAACTAAGAATTTAAAATGTTAGCTGTTCTGAATGTAAAAATAAATTTAACATGACTTTGTGTAAACTTCTCTGATGCCAAATTAAGCACTGGTATTGCCGTCATTTTTAATTAAATGAATCGTTTTATTAGCTGAACAGATAAAAATCGGTCTCTTCGAATATCTAGTTTTAAGAAAAATTGAGTTTCAAAAGGAATTTCTAGTTTATATGATTAAGAAGACAAATATTGTATTTTTAAGTATTTCCCGATATCATAAGCAGTGAATTTTATAATAAAAGAACTTGTTATATAACATCTCTATATACAGCCCCAAAAATCTTCACAGGTATCTGAGTATTAATTACATACCAATGGTGAACTATTAATTTAATTGCATTCCATTGGCTAATTTTAGGGTTTAACCCTCATGCTTTTTCCGATCATACTTAATAGACTAATATATCTTTTGGCGATTAATCTCTGATTCCAATGAACATATCTTGGAAGATTTATTTGGTGATTAATCACTAATATGGGGCTAATACACAAGTACGTTTTCATGCGTCATATATAAAAACGCACATTCGAGTCACATGCTGAAAGAAAGCAAGAATCCCCTCTCCGCTAAAGTATGTGGCTACTTAAAAAATAAGCATAAGTTTTTTTATTTTTAAATATCGGAATAAATTCTGTAAAGTTATTGGTATTTGATAGTTATTTTTATGAAATGCGGCTAAATATTGAATGAAATTGCACTTAATACCCACTCATAAGAAATTTCAGGAGTTGAAATATTTTACTAGCACATTTGGGACCAGAGAAGAAAAGAAAATTGTGTGGTATAAAGTCAGAGACATAAAATATCTTTTTTTTTTTATCTAATGAAGTGATAATTCAGTGAGAACGAAAAACATTCAGTTTTACATTGATGTAGAATTTATTAGATTTGAAAATTGAAGAATACTTTCGAATTTGTCAATTTGTTTAAAATAATCCATTAAAGTAATTTTTTTTAATGCAGATATTCATTTATTGAAACTAAATTGTTAGAATTAAATGGATTCTTTAGGTTCTTTTAATTTTTTTCAAATAATTCGAGTTTTTTTAAATGAAAGAAGAACAAACTGTAACATAAGATAAACCAGTCATTAAACACTTCCAAATTAATGACCATAAAACTTGAAAACCATAAATCATTTACGGTATCACTCAAATTATGTGTGAATTGGGGTATAACGAGTCCATTAAAATTGAAGATTATCATTTTCAAATATCTATGAATAAAATATTAGGAGAAGACGCTCCGCATTCTAGCTTAAATAAATGACCACAATTTTATTAATATGTGGATTTATATTCATTGCCTTTAAAGATAGCGTGGCAGTTATTGAATCAAATGAACTGTCTGAAAATTGATATGATTACGATAATGTATAATGGAAAATTATTTGACTTCATCGGCATCTCAAATATTTTAATTAAAATGTTAAATAGTGACTAAAGCATATACATTTTAAGACAGATTCATCAAATATCTGAAACAATTTTTTCCTTCTTGACTCGAGAATTTAATGGAGAAATTTTGCTGCTAAAATATCAATATTAATAGAATTAACGTATTCTTTTCAAAAATGTCTTTATTTTTCCAAAATGTAAAAATAAATGGAATGGTATGGTAAATCAACACCATTTGGAAGTAAGGATAAAACTTAAATAAATGCTTTTGTTTAAACCCTCATAATTTAAAATTATGTAAAAAATTTTTTAGCCTCGGTAGTAGCATTATGTTACAATATAATAACATTATGAGTAGTTATTATATTGAAACAAAGGTTTTCGCTAGCAGCAAAGAAGTAATTCAGAAAATAATACCTGAATCTTTTTAATGGTGAATAAATTTCATGTACACGTCAAATGCCAACAATGATGTACCTTCAAAAATTTTATTTTCCTTTTTAAATTGTTATATCAGTGTATTAAAATGTAAGATGGTTTTATCTTATAAAAAAAGTATGAAATCAGGAAAAATAAACTAGAATGCAATTAAATGTGTATTACGAAATGTTTTAAAAATAAGGGGACATTTTAGCTACATATTTTCATAAATGACAAAAAAATTCAAAAAATTCCTACTTTTACTTCCAATGTTAGGAGTTCCAATTGAATAAATCCCGAAATAGACGGAAGTTTTCTGATACGTTCTCGGAAATGATTAAAAATATCCTCTATCATCTGCTGAAATTCCGTTTTTTATATTTTCTGCGTTCCATTTCCTATTTTTTAGAAAGCATTTCTAAATCATAAATTTCTAGGTTTAGGATTTCGATTTAAATTATATTTTCTTTTTTTGGAAACTCATGATGAAAGTATATAATATTCGATGGAGTCAGAATTTTATTACGTCATCCGATAAGAACTATTTTGACTTGCAGCGTTTAAAATAGATTTGGAATTTAAGTCAATGTTAATAAACCTAATTATTGTCGACCGAATATTTGTAATATGCATTTTGCAGATGAAATGATTATCTTCTTTAAAACTTTGAATTCTAGTTGTTGTTTTTTTAGTTTTTAATTAAATTATTCCAGTATCCTACGTAAATACTCGATGACATTTCGCAATATTCTCTAAATATATTAGCTGTGTATTTTCATATTCATTGTAATACATACAGCTATTAAAAGCATTTGAAATTTAAATAAGTATTAAGAATTTATGTACTGAAATCGGAAAATAAATCTATTTCATTGGTGGCATAATTTTTTTCATTAATAAGTTGGTTTCGAATGTTTCAATTGATTAAACTAATTGAATAATTACTTTATGGTCTTTCTTAATTTATCTTGGATACAATAACGCTGTGTTTCTCAGATTCTTTGTTTTGCATTTAAGATATAATTAAACTCATGAATTGTTGTAAATATCTTATGTTGACAATTCTTCGCTGAAATTAGTCATTAAATTTAAAGAAGGAATTTACTTGAAACCCATTTTAATTAATAATGTCTATTAATTATTGGATAATATAAAATATTGTATAATACAAGGGAGAAATACTCTGGGAAATGTTGCAAAAAGTGAAATTAATCTTCGGAATAAAATCTGTAGATAATAGATGGTATAGATAAAAAAAAATTCCATGATTCTTTTTATGTAAATTTATTTTTATGATGTTCATATGAAAAATCGGGAAATGACATGTTATTGAATTACATAAATTATTACGAGCTTGAATATCAAAATGCTATTTAAGCATCTGATAATTATTTCATCAATATTTCTTTGAATATAAATTTAATACACTTAGAGAACATAGAAATATTCCTCAATATTTCTATGAATATAAATTCAATACAATTACATAGAGAATCGAAGCAAATTTTAATATGACAGTGAATGAAAATTTCTTATTTTAAGCGTTAAATAATTTTAACATTTATTCAAGAAAAATTATACATTATAAAAGAGCACTTTAAATTTTAAATGCAGTTCAATATCCTTTCTTTCAACGTTTCTTCCGACAAGCAAACCGCTCAGCAAACTTTATTTTCTCCCCACAGCCTGTAACCGTTTTTATACTGACACGAGAAGGATACTGTTCATTTCCTCGGAACACCTCGTTTAAAAAGAGATATTTTGGTGTGAAGAATCGAGCCTCTTTCCCAAGGAATTACTCCCAAAGTGAAAGGAAATTGTTCAATTCACTCCTGTCTTAGGGATCGATAGCTGAATCAGTTAAAAAAGAGCTTCAATCTTCTGCTGAAAGTCACTTTTTTTTGGTCTTTTTGAAGCACATTTTCTATCTATTCTTAGAAACTATCTCTTAATCATAAAAGAAACTAGATTTAGGATGTAGTTTTTATTGGTGCTTTCTCTGTTTGGGAATACCCGATAAAAGTCAATTATGTTCGGAAATGCTGAGGTCAATAGTTTTATGTGTTATTTGGCGTGAGTTATTGTTACTTTAAGTTCATAGAAATAAATTTAGAGATGAAATCAGTAATTAGAACCAGAACTAGCGAAGTCAGAAAATATGCTTGCTTTTCGTTAAGGATATAACTTTTTTCATAAACAGATTGATTTGGGGCCTTTCAGTTTAACTAATAAAAACTTTTCACTATTGTTAAAATATTTGTAAAAAAATCTTAACTTTTTCAAATACGTCTGGAATGAATTATTTTAATTTATTCTAGACGTATAATAATAATTTCTAGACATTCTAGAATAATTCATTCTAGAATGAATTATTTTAATTCATTTGTGATTAATTTAGTCATTTTAAGTTGTAATATCTCACATCAAAGAGCAAAAGGTTTAAAAATATTTTTTGGAAATGTATTGATTTTTGTAAACATTAAAATGAAAATTCGATATCAAATATTTATAATTTTTTATAAATACTGGTAGTGAAAAAGTTCAGTTTTGAGTTTTTTTAACAAAAAATCCAAGAAATTAGTCATTGAAGAATGAAGAAAAAACTTGTTTTACTGGTCGACAAAAAACAAATATTAATTATGATTATATCCAGAGATCTAATCATGTAATGAAATGCAAATAATCTTTCTTTTATTCTGAATCTCTCCTGTCATAAAAATTTATATCATGTCACTAAAATGCATCCTAAAGTGGATTAAACTAAATAAAACGTAATCAAACAACATCTTTATAGCACATATTAAAAAAAGCAAATGAAAGATATAAGTTGATGATTTTACAAGTGGCTAACTTAAATTTGTACTCTGGTTTATTTGTAAATAAAATGTAAAGAAGAAACATAAATATTGACGACTTATTGATAAGAATGTAAGCGTAATTTAGAGGATATTTCGTTATTATTTTGTGATATTATCCTAGAAAAATAATTACCTAAATCGAAATTTATTTGAAATGTTTTATATGTTAAGCAATGTCAATTAAAAATTTCCAAAAATATCTTTCAATCTTTATACATGCAATAATTATCTTTATATATGCAACAATAATAAGGTCTACAAACTGAAAAATATTAAGCAGGTAGAAAGGTAGATTCTCATAAATTCATTTCTGCATCCCCCTCCCTCCCCTCTCTGTGTGTGTCGAAATTATTCATTTTAATTTTATCGAGAAACCTATATCTTATCCTTAGATACTTCAGTAATTTGTAACAAGTTATTAATCATTACGTTTACAAGAAAAACTAGATCAATTTAAAAAAAAAGAATATTCAGTGATAAATATATAAATAATTTAGAACCCGTATTAATCAATCTATCTATACTTATAATAAAGCTCAATGTGTGTGTGTGTGTGTGTGTTGGCGCTCTACAGACCAGACCATTCAACCTACAGCTACCCAATTTGGCACGTGTATACCTTGGAGGCCGGGAATGTGCACCTGGGGGTTATTTTTTCGAATTTTTAACTAGAATTTTATTTATTTAAAAATTAAGCGAAATGTTGACGTGTTTCTGCTATAACTGCCGAAAATATTATCGTACAAAAAAGATTTTTACATGAAGTTAAAGATCAAAAATTTATCTTTTAAATGATACCAATGTTTTAATCTTAAAATTAAATTTCTATTTTTTATGAATTTTTAAATAAATATTTTAACTATGTTTTTCAATAATTTTTTTCGTCAAAAATAAAAATGAGGATTAAGCACGTTTTGCATTCATGAGAAAAAAATAGCTTTTTTCAAAGTGTTGCCATCACATTGATTAAAGCTCTAACTGAAAATAAATTAAATCTTTTTGGAAATGAAATCTGCAAAAATATAATTTTCGGCATGTGTCTGTAGGAAATGAAACAAATATGAAATATTATTTTTTCTAAAAAATAAATTCAAGAAAAATTATTTTATGACCTTTTACACTTTCTATACAGGGTGTTTATTCAGTCCCGGATCCATTTTGATATTTAATGACTCATAAAATAATGAAGATGTAAACAAACTTATGGCATTTATTGATGGAATAAATCATATATTTTCCTTTTCAGGTTTGAATATTTTTACTTTTGTAAATATCGTCTGCGCGTGTTTTTAATTTCAGATAATTTCATTTTCCAGTCTAAATATCTGTACTTTTCTAAATATCGTCTGCTTATTAATTGCATTTTTCTCTCTTTTGTTTTTGGAAACTATTGACATGTTATGTTTACTTTTGATGTGTTTGTTCTATGTAGTACTTTTGTATGTGATGTTTTATTCGATCGGATATTAAGGAGAATGCATACACCACAAGAGAAAGCACAGATTTTATGGTGGTCATAGAGTTAATTTCCAATCAAGTAAATCACTGACTTTTAAGAGTTAATTTCAAATCACTTAAACTGACTGATTTATGAAGATTTGAATATCACTATTCAATGAAAAAAGGATAATTTTAGATTTTTCATCGATCGTTTCAAAGAAAATACGCCAATAAGCGCGCAGGTTTCTCAAGATTAATTGGCCTAAGATTATGAAAATGGTGAGTTTTTCTAAATTTTTAACATTTAAAACTTCATAAATAAATCTTAGTTGATCGTGGAAAACAGAAACATTCATTCATTTATTTAAAATTTGGTGTGTCCAGAATATTTATCAGAATATACCTTACTGCATTAAATTTAGACTTCATAATTTTTGAAATATATTTATAAGCAGGAACAAAATATTATTATTGATTTCATTTCAATCCTTTTGAAAGCAAAACTAAAAACTGAATTTTATACTGAATCTCAGAAATTTTTGTTGATTTATTGTTTGAGATATTACATAAACTATGAAAAATATTTTGTAGTTAACATAAGACTTAAATACCGAGCGATTCTGTTTGCAATACTCATATTCAATAATAATAATAATTAATTAATAACAATAAAGATGATAAATAAAATAAAACGCTTGGTTTTATTAAAAAATATCTTAATATTAATTGCAATTTCATCATTTACATTTTAAATTAAAGTTGAAGTTTTGCCGGAGATGACAACAAATTAGCAAAATATATATAGTAAATTGAACGAAACGATCTAAACAGTATAAGTTTTGTATGGCTATCAAAATTTGAAGATTAAAAATGTTTTGTTTGAGAATCCTTTAAGAGACCAGTTACTTAAAATATTTAATTGAAAATTGTAGCGAGCGGTAATACTGGCGAACCGGCTGGTCGCCAAAGGCGGCTAGTAATAAATAAAACAGAAATAATTATAACCCAAGAGTGGAAAAAATGAACATTTTATTCACTTATTTTTCTTTTACAAGGCCAATGGAAATATTCTTGATTATTTTATCTATTTGCTACAGAGAATAAAATCTGATTTTGCCTTTTAGCATTGCTAAATATTAATCAAATTTCTTATATTTTACAAAAAAAAATGTCTAAACTGAGATTTCGTAAATAGTTTTGTTGTTTGGACTAAGATGCAATTTAGTGTTTTTATACATCATTAAAATATCATAAATTCAGCGTAAAAGATATATTTTCTAAAATTTGAACCAAAAACAAAGTTTTCAAATATACAAAAGAAAACCTATTCATAATTATAAATAATCTAAATTTTTGATTTTCTTCTATGATATGTTTGAAAAGATAATTATTCCATGTTTGTTTTTAAAACTCAGAATATATTAATTACACATAAAAGAACATTCAGTATATTTAATGAAAATTAGGGATTTAGAGAACTTATTTTTAAATTTTCTCAGAAGGAATATCACTTTCCTTTGGAATCACGCAAAAGGTACATCACGCATATCTAAATTTCAGAGACATTATAATATTCTATAGTGTAAAAAGAAATGTTAATGTAATCTACATCAAGAGTACTTTTAAACTTCTTGCGTGACGGGCATATAAAGCTACCTATTACCAAGGAGATGGAAGCATTTAACTAAAAATTGGCTTTTTCATTGTTACCATAGCAACGATTTACGAGAACTGTTTTGTGCTGTTCAAGAGATGTATAGTAAGTAATGCAAATTAAGGAAACAATGAACAAAGTTGATTTATTTTGTTAAAGGTAAGCCTTGTGTTTAAGCTGTGCGAGATTCATTTGGAAGATATATCACATTTTTAAACGTCACAAGTTAGACTAGTGAATTGTTATCCTGGTTTGAGACTGCACAAAGGCTATTTCTGGACTTGCCATTTTTTGCAATGGTCAGGTAGTGGGACAACACTAGGGTTAGTATTCCACTCTTCCTATTTTCATACTACATCAATTACAAGTCATTTGACCAATTAGGACAAAAGTAACGTACACCAGGGTCATAAACACGATGGATTGTTGGGGCAATAGAGTTTCGTATGTCCATTCCAGGAATTTCATATACATTTGTATATCATCCTCCTCGAAGTTAAGATTCAGCCAAACCATTTTCAGTTTAAGACAAATATTTCATTCGTCACATCAATCATTTAAACTTTTTATCAAACTTTCGTGAAGGTATCTGAGTATCTTCCAATTTAATACAACTTAAAAAGGCATTTTACAAGTTACCCTTTATAAAACAGCAGAGAAGTAATTTTAGTGCTCGAAAATTCCATGCATCAATGAAACCATTCGAGCTTATATTGATTTAATAACTTCTACCAAACCTTGCAACCAATAATAAAGACCAGGATCCAATGTATGTAATTATAGGACCCTACCACGAAGTCATTATCATCTGAATTGAAATGCAAATTATTGCAATGAATTATTTTATAATGCATTTATTATAAAATGCGAAAGATTTTAAATGTGTATATACTATGCCAATTATAGGCGCATGCGTACCCCGGGTAAAACCAGTGCCGCCGTTTGATGAGAGCTAGGAAGAGTAAGTCTGAGCTGAAAGACAAACAAATGAGCTAAAAACTTTTTAATGATTAATTAATAATCAAAATGGTCTTCGCTCTTAAGTGTTACTTGTTTCTGTTTAATGTTAATGTAATACATTTGAAATCGTAATAATGAGCATGATATTTGTAATTACCGTGTGAAAACCTAAGTTTCATGTTTTTACCTAAATTTTCCTCAACTGAATGATTATGAGTTTATATTAATTTTTAAGAAGGTTTTGTTATTTTTAACACTTTTCAGAAAGCCCGACTTTTTCCATTTTTCAACGTATAGCTGGTAATTCGAGGTTATCACGCAACTGCAGCTATGTATCTGGCACGCAATTCAGATCACCGTCTCTAGCTTGTAAAGTTTATTTCTTCATAATGTAGCTTTTGTAATGCAGTTTGGCAAAATTTAATTCAATTAAATTTATTTTTTTATATTAAATTAATATTTAAAGTGAATTTATTGCGGTTTTCCATTTTTTTTTTTTTGCAATGCTAAATAACAAAATTTTATTTTGATCCATTAAATTTCTTTTATTGAATTAATACTTTCAAAGCATTTCTTCCTGCTGATGCCAAAACATACCGCTTAATGGGTTATTCTGGTAAATTTTTTCACTAGTCGAACATTTATTCAAATAATTAAAAATGAAATTTCATCTACTGTAATGAAGATGTGACTGATGTTTTGAAAGTGTGATCATTTAAAAAATCTATTAAGTGATGCCTTTATAAAAGGATACTATCTCTTGCGGAGATCAGGTAAAAATTCAATTAGAAATACGCCTAAGAGAATAAAAAATATACTTTGCTTATCATAAAAAAAGAATTAAAGCTTTTCATGCTATTAAAATTTACATGGGTATCTACTTTTAGTTTAGTTGATTTTATTATTGTTTTAGTTTGAAAAATACAATAGATATTTTGATATACACCTCACAATTTAGAACAATATCCAAAACGTCAATTCTGATTCGCTAAACTTCCACATTACAACAGAGGGACATAATTTTCCTTTCAGTATCAGATTTAATATCTTCTAGATTCATATACACGATGCATCTTTTGTAAAATCACTATTATTCTCCTTAAATTTCCTGTCACGGCATAGAGATCTTGCCGTCAGGATATCGCAACCTGATTAACGTCGGAAGTCGATATCATTTACCATAATTTGTATCTTAAGTCTAAAAATTTTAATTAACAAAGAACGAAAATTATCCTGAAGACAATTGTCATCACCTTAAAATGTATAACATCTCCTAGCTAATTTTTGCTTTGTTATTACAAGCATTATCAGTCATGATTTTTTAGCGTCGTTAAATGTCACCTGTGCTTTTCTATGCGTATCTACTAAATCGTTTCATTAGGGCCTATTTGATGGAGCCTTAATTGATTAATATAGATAAAAGGGCAATTTTAGTCATGAAATATTTCTATTTTTTAATAATAAATCATAATTTGACCAGATAAATTTTAAAAATTGAATCAATTGGCTTCTGCGATTCACAAATTCATAAAATATTTATAATTAACGGGATTTTTATCAGCTTAAATTTTAATCTGCATTTATTTGAAATATGATATTTGATAATGTATATTGTATGCCAAAATAAATTTCAAATATAAATAAAATATGTGAAGAATTACAAGGTTAATAATTTCTTTACTGTATTTATTCAAAATTTCGTTTCTTTCAATATTTGGAAATTTTTAACAAATATTTTTTTTTTCATTAATATTTCTGGCAAGGCGGGATAAGTGGGTTTTGATTCTACATCACAAATTTGCTCTGAACTTCAACACTCTTCCTAGCTGTAATTTTTTAATTTTATTTTAGTATAATACATCAAAATTACTAGTAGACTTTACTTTTTAAAATGGAGCCGAAAAGTTTTAGATAATGTGCATGCAATTTTGTGGTAAAATTTATTCATAAATAAGTAATCACATGCATTAAATCCGCAATCTCGTTTAAGTAATTTGTCATTTCCCCCAATAGATTTAAAATAGTATAGAGGGTTTGTTTTCTCATCTGGGGTATTCTTTTGTCATTTGACATTATTAAATACTGTTGGTTTCATGGTTAAAAAACAAAACAAAAAATTAATATATTTGTTACAGTTGTGAGAGAGACATTGATCTCTATTTAAACAATAGATTAGAACAATTCATATAATCTCATTTGACTAGTGTTGAAGTTGTCAATTAATCTAATTATTTTATTATTTTGGGTGCATGCCCATAAATATTTACATAGGACTTCTAAATACATTATGAACTAGGTATTTATAGGTTCTTCTAAATACATTATCAACTAGGTATTTATAGGTTCTTCTAAATACATTATCAACTAGGTATTTATAGGTTCTTCTAAATAAATTATCAGCTGGTCTGAGTTGGTTTTTTCAAATAACATTCCAAGTTTTGGACTGCTGTTTTATTTTCAATCACAAATTAAAAGAGCTTTTTTAATAAGATTATTAGCAGTAATTGTCATTGGTTAATCAAAGACTTCATTTCCCTGGACAATGAGTCATCTTTGGTTCCTTTCTACTTGATTATTTTTTTCTCTGCTACTTTTTAAGATTTTTGTCCCAGTTCTTCTAAATACATAGATTCTAAGAAATGGTGTCAAAAAGACTTTAAGTGCGAAATTACCTGTTTAATAATTGCATTAGCGATTAAAACATATGAACCATGGTCAACATATTCCCGAATATTTGATATCAGTTACACTGATGAAATTTTGTATACGAAATTTCTTGCAAACCTTTCAGGAAAAATATCTGAAGTCATGCACTTTTCTTTTTAGTTTTATCTCTAGACTCATCAGTGCCCAGACTATCAATCCCAAGTACACAATCGACCCTGGTACAATTTTCGACCTAAGTTAACAGGGTATCTCCACCACAAATTTTTATACGTGAAAAATGAAAATTATGTTAGTCTTTCATGTAATCGTTAAATTTATTTGGCTATTTTTAATTTTAGTTGTAAAAGGCCATTTGCAAGAATAGTTTCATTAAAGTATTGTGGCAACAGAGTTATTAGCATCAGAATGTCTTGCTTTAATAAACAGTCCCTCATCTTGACTGCTGTGATGCAATTGATGATTTCAGTGTTTCCAAAATGTGGCTTGAAAATTATCTTTATCTGTATTTAAAAGTGTATAAATTTATGTGACCAGATGCCTTATGTATCCAATAACTCTATTTTATTTTGAGTCATTTAGAAAATATCTTCTTTTTATAATTAGTAGTGGTAAATCCAAATTTGATGAAAATGATATTTATAGTTTTCGAAAATTATATTCAAATATGTTCATTGCTCTTAATTCATCAGTAAAAAAAAATCCCCAAAAGTGGACACCAATAACTATATTTTATTCTGATCAGAAATGGCTTTATAAATTACATGAACATCTTTTCTAGTAAGCTATCAAATACATTTTTTCCACTATGCCCAATAAGGGTTGCTTCTTATTTAATGTCCGCAGATTTTATTCAGTGGATGTTAAAAAACCTTATCAGGGAAATTAAAAAAGATATAAATTGCAAATTTATTAGCTACATACGGCGATAGTAGCAATTGAAACTCGGTTATCACTTTTGCGAATTTATTAATTATATTTTTAAAACGTTTTAAAATGATTATACTGGAGCTTTTAGCAAAATACCTTTTCAAATCATCAATTTAATAAGAATAATAACGAATTTGGTTTTTCACCAAATATTTCGCAACATTTTGTTTTTATTAAAAGCTTGAAATGATTTACAGCAGTTCAAAGAATGGAGAAATATTTATTATTAAAAATTAATTGTGAACTTAAGATGTTATTAAAGTTTATCAATTCGTTTTTACTTAATTAAAAATAAAATAATTTTGTTTTTAATTAATGAAAATCAAATGGTTGAAGATCATTCATTGCACAACTAAAAATTAAGTAATAAAAAATGTATTTTTCACAATGTTGCCATTTTTTTTTTTTTACTTTTTTCAAAAGGTTGGGTAAATTTACCTGAGTTCAAGGAATGGTGCAAATTTATTATTAAAAAAATCAATTTTAAAATTATTGATTCATTTTTACTTAATTAAAAATTATTTAATTTTAAATTAATAAAAATAGAATAATTGAGAACCTTTTACTGTTCAATTAAAATTCATTTCCTGAAAAGCCTTTTTCTTCATGTCAAATATTTGATAAACAAATAATTTTACTATTCAGTTGCGAAACTTTTCAAAATTAGTTTTAAAAATCAAAATTTTTATTAATACAAATGTGAATTATTATGCAGAATAGCTTAATATAAAACTTCCACTATGTTTTGCTTAGAATATAATTTCTTTACAAACTGTAATTTTGGTATGAAAAGATTAATCTAACAAGTTTCCAGCAGAAAATATTTTTATCACAAGATACTGATTAATTTATCAGAATTTTTATTCTAAAATTTAGATTAATTACATTTAATATTTAAAATTTTGCAACTTTAAACTGTAGAAGCAAATAATTATTAGTTTATAAAACTAAAATTACGCTTAAAATCGTTTTCTGTTATAGTTGAAAACAATTAATAAGATTGTGATTATATTCTATTCATACATTCTCTGCAATCGAAAATTCAATCATTTTTGCTAGCATTCGTAAAAAAATCTGATTTGCATTTAAAAAGAACGGCTTTGTTAAGTTTCAATAATTCACGAATCTAATAACGAATTAATCATTCGAGCATGACTGCTTGGTCTTCTTTTCCTCGCTGAGCAAAGATATGTGGGAGAAAAAAAAAATTCTTCTAATAGAAATGATGCGGGATAGAGTTGAAAGGAAAGTAATCTCGCAGGAATTATCTGTATAGAATGTGAGGTATTATACCTTGAAAATGTAGATATGTCTTGAAAAATGCTTTTATACTGGACTTTTTTTCATTACGTTGATAATTAATTTCTATTACACTGGAATGGTTTCCTAAATTATTGCGATATTTTGGTCATACGAAGACTCAAGATTTTCATTACTGTTACCATTAAGGATGATTTTTTTTCAAATCATATTATAAATTTTCTATGAAAACAATGAAAGCGCTATTTAATAATTTATAGATTATCTAGTGAAAGTTGACTCGGCAATATTTGTCATAGTATTGTAATTTAATGTACTATAACTCTAATATATGAATGTAAACCTCTATTCTTTTCGGCTTTAAAATACAACCATTTTTGAAATGAACGAATAAAAGCTCTGATTAAGAAATAATTTTTATTACTATTTCCGTTAAAAATCACCACTTAAGTATAGAAAAGTAAAAAACAAATAAAACGAAAGATATAGTAAAAGAAATATTTTTTTATTAATAACCAAATATTTATTGATTTTTTTATCAATATTGTATGCGATTAAATATGAAAATTATATTTTTTAAATCATTTAATCGTATTAACCCAAAATAGATCTTAATTCATGAATTATGCTTTTGATGAACTATTCATATATCAGTAATCTATCACATTTAAAAGATACAATAAATTAAAATGTGGTATTTTTTCTTAGATATCTTTAAAATATATTATATTTTATCTCTACCCACTAGAACTTTACTTCTGGTCTTCTACATTTCAGTCGTTTTATATTCGAAAAATTCCGCTACAGGAGATGGGGTGGTGGTGCAGGATCTATATTTTCTTGGTCAGTTGTCCAAGCGAAAGAACGTATTAAAAGATTATTTTTCGTTGATTATATTATTAGAAATTTGAAAATGTGGATACTAGGAAACGGTATTTTGTTCTACATTGTTTTCTGCAGATATTTTGGAAGGAAATATCAATGCCAATAAAACAATACTCTGCATTCAAAATAGTCCTGAACTACTAATCGTTTATCCAACTTAATTAAATTCGTTTATAATTTAAATGCATGGCTAAAAAGATTTTTGAAAATATTGAGCTAAGCCTAAAAGTTATAATCTTACGCACATTGTCATTATGATAGAAATGTTGGGGATTCAATCTGATGTATGCATGTCGTATTAGTATTTCAAATCCCTTTATTTGAAAATTAATTTCATATTCCTATTTATGAATAAAATGTAATAAATATATAATATGAGTTAATGATTTAAGTCTTTTAATTAGAAAATTAATATCCTTATTTTAACACGTTTAATTTACCGTGTTGATGAAGATCTGATAGCCTGAAAATATCAAAGTATATCAGGAAGATAATTGATGGCTCATATATAAATTGCATTGTCCCAGAATACTTTACTATTAAAGGCAATTTCCCCTTGCAATTATTTTTGATTCTGAAATTTCTACATCCTAAACATCCTTCTAATTGAGCAAATGATATCAGTCTGGATATCATTCATGAAGGGTTTTTAGAGATTGCAATGAGGGAAAAAATGTCTTTATTAAAAGAAATTCTCAGAATCCATTAACTCCTTTCATTCTTTGCTTACATGCATTTTCGAAGAATTTTAATATATTTTATTGGCATTGTGGAATTATAATTTATGCTCGATATGACAAAAATGTAGAAGCTCTATCAAAATTTTATATATATGTTTTATATTGATATTTTATATATTCACATAAATTCAGATTTGTTATATTTATTCTGGGATTAACTTGCAACTTAGTTTGATTTAATTAATTGGTAGCCAATTTTGCTGTGATTCGGATGAACACGAGCTTAGGAGGAGACACTAAGTTCCCCCTACGCGTTTTGAATCTTGAATCCAGGGGATTCCAGTACTGAAAATATTCTAAATATATTGTAATATTATCATATAATCATACATGCGTAATATTATCATACACTAATTGAATTTCATTTCCAGTAGATTATTCAGATACATTTGAAGCCTAGTGTACATTCTTTTAAATTAATTACCATCACTGATTTGAGAACAGTCATTGAAAGAGAGGGAACCTAAATATCCAATGATATGCTTATCGAGTCTGCAATTTTATATCTTAACATTAATAACATAATCTATCACTTCAATCACTTCCAATATTTAATTTACATATATTTTTACATTTATATTTTTAATATGAACTATGGAAATTATGATGTCTTATTCTTTATGTAATATTTATTCAAATTTAAAAAAAATGTATATTTGTTATATCACTGGTTATTTGATTGGATTACCATGCTGGATGGGAGATTCAATTATATTGGCGTGTTTATATAGTGTTAATATTTTGTGTTAATTTTTCATAAATCGGTTGTGATGTAATCAATATTTTTTACAAAAATTAATATAATTATTGCACAAATGTATTTCATCTTTACATATAATTTAAAATGTCTTCAAAAATATAAAGAAGAACCATTATCAGTCTTTCTTTTTATATGCAAATTATAACAAACAGAACGTTTGTATATCAGATATCTTTCACACGGCCCTATGTTCCTTAAAATCATAGATCAATAAATTTTTATATCATAATGTTTTATGATCTGAGAAAAGTTACGCAAGAATTTTTTTAAACATTTATTCATAATAATTTTCCAAGTCCAATTTAATTTTGGATAGTCACCTTTGCGAAGAATTTCAAACAATAGCGAAAGAATCGGACATGAATTTTAGCAAGGTTATAATAGAAACTAGTAAAGAATTCCGACTTGCTTTCAGTAATTGAAAGACTCTCTGTTATATAACATGTTATGATATAGTGAAATTTCCAATATAAGAAAAAATAGATTAAAACCTGTACTACATTGTGAATAATCCAAATAAGCACAAATGGCTATAGCCAAAATGTCAAATGTGTATAGGAAGAACTTTTATCTTAAATTTTTCATTAATAAGTTAATAATTTTCTAAACGCCAATAATTAAGTTTAGATTATATGACGAACATTCGGAATCTAGGCAAAGACCACCAACAGAAAACTGTTTTTTTTTTTTTTTTTTTTAATCCAATGAATGGTTTTTGAAGCATGAAAAAAAAACTTATATTTCAAACTAACAAACATGTCTGATAAATAAGTATGCCAATTAGTTTAACTTTTATCAAAGAAAACAGTAATTTCTGAAGGCATTTCACAGTAAATTCCTGCAATTGCTTTTTTTTTCTTTCAATCAACTATAAAATATTTAATTTGTACAATAAGTATTTTTATGCTTCACTAAGAGCTGAAAACTTTTGTCATTTTTTTTGTTCGAAGAAATGACTCATTCCAGTTGTGCTCCACGGCAAGTAATCCATTTTATTCATTCTAACAAATATAAGTTAATGACCAGCAACCATCAAACTCAAAAGCACATTTGAAAGATAAGCATACCTACCAACTTAATTTATATCCGAGAAAACAATGCGTTCCGGAAATTATTTCATCGAAAAATTGCTTTAATTTATCATTATCTTTTTGGCCTGTTATTAAATATTCAAATAATATATTGAATTTTTTTATACAAAAGAAATTTTCTGTCATTTCATGTTACTTGAAATCCCTCATGTTCTAATCATACTTTTCTTTATACATAAGTGATTCATTTTATTTCCCAAAGAATATAATTCGATGATCACCATATTAGAATAACTTCCTATCATAGTGTAGCAGAACTTCGATTTTCATCACTTTTCGATTCCCATTCCTCAGCTTTTATGAATGTGTGCAAAGCCAAAGGGACCTAATATTTACACCCTCCATCCCATTTGTTTGATGAGTCAATAACAATCAAGGCCATAAATAAATATCCTTCGGCAACTGGGGACTGAACATTCACTGAGAATCACGATGCTAAGTTCACGATCTCGTGACTTCCACAGTTCGTATGATGGACATCCTTGCAAGAAAACAAAAGAGCCATTTCACATAGTATGAATGAATTGATTTGGTCTATAAATCCTCTGCTTGAGAATTTTCTTAACATACATTTTTGTAGGTAATCATTTAAATAATTTTTGATTAACTAGTTTGCTTGGTTCTTAAGCACTTTTATTTAACTTGGCTTGTTTCATGAAATGTAAAAATAATACATTATATACTGTTTTTATCTCCCTTATTAATGTACTAGAGTACTGAAATGTAATGTGCTTTAGCGTTGCGTATGTTTAGAGTAAGCTATTTCAATATTTTTCAATTGAATGATTAGAAAATCAATTATTTAATATAGTTTAATACTAGTGGCGTCATCTGGTAGTGAATCTGAGAAAAGAAAGTTTTAAAGATTTCATTATATTTATAACAATCGTAAATTTAAAGCTAAACAGTGGAATAGCATTGAAATTTTTAAAAATGAAGCTTATTAAAAGCTCATAAAAATGTGCTTTTAAAAAATGTTTACATTAAATTTGTTTTAAGTGAGACAAGATAATTTATTGAAATTATGATTTTTGATGCAAAAAATGTCCATGAAATATGTAAAATTATTAATAAGATATTAAAAGATAATGCTAATTGTAAAAAATAGCTCAGAAACTAAAAATTAGGTATAAATATTAATGTGAATATCATTCCAGATGTTTTGAATATACTATAAATTATATATAATATTTACAGAATAAAAATATGATGAAATCAGAAATTCCTAAGAACATTAAATATGATCTTGATATATGCATTTCCTACATTCAAAAGATTGATATGCACAATTTCAGTTATAAATTCAAGTTCCAATCTGATCGTTGAGATTTCAATCAAAATATTCATCTGTAAAAATTTGCAGTTGTCAAATTTTGGATTCATTTTTCACTTGTTATCTGCATCTTGATGAGCCCTTTTATAGATTTTAATGTCTGAATGGTAATTAATTTTAAAAAAACTATGCTGATTTATGAATCCAGCATAATGATTTTTTATTTCTTGTGTAAGAAATGTAGAAGGTAAAAATACTGTAGCAGACAGAACATTCGACATCGAAATTTTGATAAATATCTCGGAAAAAAATCATTTTTATAACCTTTATTTCAGTTATCTCGTCTCTTAATTGTAAAGGTAGAAATTCTGCGATTAATAAACATCTCAATTCGTGATGTTTATTAATCGCAGTTTATTAAAGTCAGTTATCAAACTTTGTTTACTTACGTATTCTAGTTGAAAATACATGCTTTTAGTATTTTCAGATCTTAATTATCTGTCCATAATTTAATTTAAGTTTTGATTCTGTACGAATGACACTATCTGATAGTGAATTTAAGAGAGAATGATTTTAAATTTCCCAAGTACTTATAAAGGTAAACTATTAATTAAAAAGTTCAAAAAATTTAAATATTAAAAAAAATTACTTTTTAGTATTTAAAGGGGTTTTTTTATTGAAACTATGATTTACTGTCAGTGAATGTAAAAACAGCAAAAAGCAAGAAGTTTGTAATTCGGTTTGATGTTTTTGTAGAAATCAAAATTGTAGAGTTATGTCAAATTTTAAATAAAATTCATGAACGGGAAGCCTGCTTATCTGTTTATCTCCATGCATGTAAATAATTAAACTCAAATAATAAATAAAAATTAATATTCCGCATGTGTTTTTGTTATCATAATAGATGCTTATAAAACTAACTCTGTCAAAGTATTGGCCATCGATCCGTCTGTTCTAAGGTACATGTTACTATAAATCAAAAATTCAAGGCAGAGAAATGAAATTCGGTATAAAATCTTGAGAATTCTAAACTCGTTCAAAATTTTAAATCAAATCTAACATTAGAAAGTTTCTTTTCTCTTCACTTTATTACGAATCTTAGTGTAATTGTTCGAAGGCTGAATACTTCCACTTCTTTGTTTTTCAGCCTCAATCTTTAAACTGATATAAATTAATGAGAGATTTTTTGAAAAAAAAAATATTATTTTTAAACTCATAATTATAGATAAAGTTGTTTAAATAAAAAAAAATTATAATTTAACTAAAATTTGTTGAATTTCAATACTTTATTTTAAAAATATAATAAGTAAATTTCATTTATTAAATGAGTGTTCAATTACTTTTAAAATTAAAATTAAGACAGTAAAGGGCATAACAGTAAAGTCTGCAAATTTGAATCGCATCACGTTGTAGCATAAAAATGATTTTATAAATTCACAAAACCTTAAAATTACATTTTAACTATATTGTTTCTTAAAACTCTGATTGGAAAAAAATCCACGATTAAGTTTACGATTCACTATTACTTATAATGACTTCAAATCTCTAAAGTAATTTCCATGGACTTTATTTTCTGATTTAATTCATTGCAAAGTGATGATATTCTCAATCCAGATATTACGCCCGGAGGTTAAGACCCTCAAGCACTATGTTCACTCTTTCGCAAAGCGGCGAATCGACTTAGTTATTTTGTATACCATTCATCAAAACTATTTGACTACAGTTCTATAATTGAAAATAAACTCCTTCCATATTTTAAAAATATTTTTCTAATTAGTTTTGAACCTAAGTTGTGTGGATAGACCCATTAGTCGGTCCATCTTTTAAAAAAACTTCAACTTCTGAATTCTTTTTGTTAGAAACAAATCCAAGAGATCCCACTTCACTCGATTAAAAACAGCCCTATATCATGACAGTTCCACCAACTGAATCATGCTTAGGAAAAATATTTATAATATAGGGAAAAATTAGGTTTAGGGAAAATAAATATTGTCTTCCAAAATAATGACAAATACTTGCAACCATCAAGATTACTCAATCTATTTCTTTTCAATCAATATCAATTCTCACTCAATCTTGGTCATCATAAGCCATAGTCTTCATAATTTAAAAAATTACTTTTTGTGTTTGATCAGTAAAAGGATTTTGCGTAACTCCTGGAATTCTTAGCTCTAAAATTTTACAAATTTGTCCCTCTCAAACATTTAAATCAGTCTTTTGTGAAATTTTATATGGATTTTCTGGTTAAATCTAACTTTAAAACTCCTCTTTCATATCTTAGTGACAAAGATGTAAGGTGGCCTCTATTGTTTTACTCCCCAGCTGTTATATAAAATACAAAAACAAAATTGATTACTGTTTGAGGTCTTTCGTATAAAGCATCTAATTTATACCTCTTTAAGATGAATCATTGAATCTTCCGCGTTTCAAGTTTGTTAACTTACTGTTAGCATCATTATAAATAAAAAGGATGCCTCAATAGGAAAAGTCAAACTGTTATATACTCACTGAATTTAATGACCACAATTAATAATAATTTTATGACTAAATTGGATTGTTGTCAAGTGTTTTAGCACGAATTGCCCTTACAAAAGGATAAGTTGCATTTTTCACTTTTTAATAGAATTCTCCCGATAACATTAAAATATAATTTCTGCCTTCTAATTTTAAATCCATCACAAATTCTAACATTCTCAATTGGCCCTAAAGTGCTATTTATTAATTTCTCAAGCAATTTAGAATTCTAAAATTTGTGATAGAAACCAAATGCAACAGAAACGTTTTCCATAGAGAAAAAACTAATTAGAAACGTTTTTAAGTTTTCAGAAAATATCATTCCTATCGTAATATCTGCTATTAGAAGTCAATACTTGTATTATTCCTTAATTATGAAGAATATATTTTCAAAAGTGTATTTTACACCTAAATTGAAAATTCGTAAATAATTTTTTCAATAAATTAGTCTCATAAATTTGTATTTGAATGTATATAGACGTTTGGACGACTTTTTAAATATTTAACAGTGTTTCCGCTAAAAGTGTTTTTATATTTGTTCCTTCAAAGAAAAATTAGTTCAATACTCTATCCCATTTGTCAAGTAAGACACCTGTAACAGTTCTTTTATTTAATAACTTATAGCAATTACTGAAATAATTATGATAAGAAATTGAATCTTTAAATTATTCAGCTTGGTACTTTTCTAAAAATTTAGGTGAGAATCATTATGAAATCTTAACGTCTTTAATTTGTACTTCTCTCTCGACAAACAGAGTTTAAAACATTTAAAAATCATGCTTTTTAATCAGAACACTGAATTATATATTAAAATAACTGAAAATGACATTTAACTAGAGAAAAATGTTTCCGTTTCTTTACTAATAGAGCATGTTGTAATTATGAAGGAAGAATGGAAATAGTTACTTTATTTGATTTATTTGAGATTGCAATTATTTCAGACTTGGACATTTTTCAGATACTAATTGAAAACATTTTACCAATTAGGTGAAGACAAAAAGGCGGTTTCTCAAACTAAAACTTTAATGAACGGAACAAAGCTTGTTTTCGAGTTCTTTAATGAGCTTGTCAAACAATATAGCATATTACAGCAGTCCTTAGCAATTGCATTGTTAAAGAGGTAAAACTCATTTTTTTCTCTAATTGCCTGTTAAAAATCAATATACTTTCATCATAAACCACAGAATAAATATTTTTCATGCTACTTAACAGGATTTAATCATGAAATCTATTATGTGGAATGAATCAAATGCAATTTGTATTTTTTCTTGATTATGGTTTTCTTATTACGGATTAATAAACTGTATAGATTCAGGTAGTTTAGTAATTTTAGCAGCAAAATTATATGTGCAAATTTTCTTCATAAAATGAAGAGCAACAATACTATATCTTTTTTATAGTAATTTCTTGTTTAATAATTTAAATTTCTTTTTATAATGATTGTCATTAAATTCTGTAATCTGTAATCTGAAGTATTTTTACCATATCGTTTATAGTGTATAAGGACTATTATTTTCTTAACTCAACCTTCATCTATTTAATTGCAAAACAAAATTGCAATTCAGCAACCTCTATAAAATATTTTTTTAATTTTTAAGAAATATTTTACTACATTTCTTAACTATCTTGGTAGCAAATTGAGTACAGTATAACACTAAAATTCAACAAAGTGATTCACAAATACCATGATTGTAAAGAAAAATATATCATGTTATTGCAAAAATTACGAATCGTTACATTAATTAATAGTTACGAAAATTAACATGAAATATTCGAATAATAATTTTCTTTTAAAAATATTCGATAATTTATTTTTGATTGTACAAAATAACAGATATTATGTTAGAAATTAGATTATATAATTATATTCGACAAAAATAATTGGAAAGAATCACTTTCACGTTCTTTGCTTTTACATCCGTTGTATTAAATTAAGAATCATATGTCAATTTCCTGTTTCGGAATTCTATTACATAATCCATTCACATATGGATGAAGAGTATTTTACAGAGGAATTAAGACAATATGTCAATACTCTAAGTTGTATGACTTCCCAAAATCTTCATGTTATTCTGTTCTAGAGAAACACACTCTACTGTATCCTTTACTAAATTCACCCATGCATTTATTCATCTTTCTGTCCGTATCTGCCTGTGAGCATAGAAGGAAAGTTCCTTACAAACAAGTCTAACTATGTTCCTGAATAATTCATCCACTTGTTATTCCTTTGATTAAAATTTTAATGGTCTTAGAGGTGTGAACTCTATCTGCATAGGAAGTCGACGGAATTCCACCAACATTCAGTTTCTGTACTAGTGATGGTAACGAGAGTATATAAAATTATCTAGAATACAACATTCATCTGAATGAGATTGGATTTCTTCGACTCCAAAGCTACACCCTTTACCCTTCAGTTTATTCATTATTTTTAAACCACGTATTTGTAATTTAATTCTTGCAAATTCAGGCTTTGGTACTTAACTAAATTTTTCTTACGGACTTGAATTAAATGTCTTTATTATTGATTGATTTAAATACTGATAATAAAGTGTTTATTATTTGAAAAAGGATCTTAGTCTTGTTTCTTGCTAGTTTAAACTAAATAATGAGTAACCATTCCTGAATATTATATTTGTAATCGGTAGTGCTGTGATAAATATCCCAATACAAGATATTTATTTTTAATATATTTAGACTCAAATTAATTCCTGAAGTATGAAAAATTCATACAGCCATTAATTGTATATAAGTATGAATGTAAATTTTATTTTTCAGGAAAAGGATGTCTTTTTCATTAATTTTGTTATTATTAAATAAAGTATAGTCATTTTAACAATTTAAGACCCTCTAATATCACATGTGGTAATATTGAGGCAATTCAAGCTAAGTAATCATTCTCAGAACTTACATTCCAGTATACGAAACCATTTCTTACAGGACTTCTAAGAAAATGCGGGCCACATTTGTGATTCAAATAATTTTCATAATAAAAGAACTCGGCTAAATTTTCTGTAGTACAAGAGTTTTCAATAAAAATACCTTCTATATTAAAAATGCTTATTTATCCAAGTAAATTTTTTCCTCATTACATTATCGAGATTTTCCAGCCCCGTTTCAAGTTATAAGTGTTGTTTTTTTCGTGCCAGAATCTCAATATAAATGGAGTAACTAGCGATTTTTATTAATTATCTTTTTATAATTTTCACTCAAGATCTGAAGCTAGATATGCGAGATAATTCGAGTTAAGATTACTGGTTGCTTGGGGAATACTTTTTAATTCCAGTCAACAATTGTATTTCAAAAAAGCTATACAGAGATAAAGTGAACGCTTTAATTAAAAACTAAACTCGCATTAATTTTCGAATTATTGAACCATTTAGGAAAACCCACCACCTTATAGTGAAAATTGTACTATTTTTATCACGTATTCTTTTTTAAGATAACAATGTTAGTTAAAAATTTTACAGTTTTATATATACTATATCCACTATCTAGTAATTATCATCAGAAATAGAGCGTAGGATTATGTTAAATAGTTTTAGGTCTTATGTAAGAAATGCCCTCTGCATTTTTTTAAAAAAATGATTGGCCAATGTGTTGGAATGTGTTGGCCGATGGAGATAATCATAAGCTTGTATTTCTTAATATCTACTTACCATATCGAATCGTACATTTCTTGAAACCTCTATATTCGTATTGTAATGCCTAGCAATTTAATTTTCCTGCAGTTGGATATTTTTTAGCGAAAAAGTCGATTTCTTTCAGATAATTCTTCCAAACATAAAGGATTCAATTCTTTTTTTTTTCCATTTGCAACAACGAAATCTAAAGACTCCACGAGGAAGAGCGACCAAAATTAATTATACTTACAAGAGTTCTTTTGAATTTGTTTACATATATTTTTGAAATCTTTCTTTCAGTTAAACTGATTTTCTTTCCGATGAATATCCTCTTTTCATCACTATAGAAAACCCACACAATGAAGGAAATATGATCCCTTTCTGTTTTACGTACTAAAATTCCACAATTCATGGTTTTTGAAGATGTTCGCAAAGAATGGGAAAAAAAGAAAATTAATTGAATTGACCAACAAGGATTTTATAGCACATATAATTATTCATATAGTCATTCATTTCAAACTCCGATAAAAACAACTAAAGCCAATTTCAACACCATGCAGGTCGTAATCATATAAGGTGGGGAAATTAGCTTAATGCTCACATAATGTGATAATTTCTGATTGTAATATTATAGCTTTATGCTAAGAAGCTAGTTATGGACAATATATTGTTTAATTTTCATTTTTTGCTATTTTTTAAAATTATAAAAAAATAGCTCTAATTTTTATTAATATTTTAAATTTATATCATATTGTGGCTCACCACTTCATCTTTTATTAATGCCATATGAAATTGATAGTAGAAGGCAAGACGTTGTCCGTAAACAAAAAAAAAATTAGAAGCCAAAATCAATTTTGATGCAATGTTTAATCAAAAATATATCAGAATTAAACAAACAAATATAATTTCTTCGCAATTTAAATTTCGCACCTTTTTGGAATTCTTTTTTTAATAAATATTCCCAAGTATATTACGAATATTTTTTTCCTTATATGCTATTTTCAAATCTGCTAGTGGTTGTAAAATTAAAAGCTTTGTTCGCAATGAAAGCAATCTTGACATAGCTTTTAAATTTACTTCTAGCAATATATGCAGAGTTCGAATATTACAAGAAGCAGTGACTACATGGACTCTTCAACTTTCTCACTTGCTTATTTTATAGTTTAAAAAATTCGAATATTTTTATTTTTGACCGATCATGCCCAAAATTTTAATTATTGTAACAAACAAGATTAGACATTAATGCAAAAATGACTTTTTAGGACTCAAGGAGGCCTAAAACTTCGACAAAATATCCAAGTTAAATCATTTGTCAAGATTTTCTCTTTGTATACTTAGTACATGATGAAGTAAAAGTGGTCGTATTTGAGCTCTGGACTTTTTTGGAGATAAAAAAAATTCTTTAGCTTCAATGCAATTCAAAAACATTGCATCGACTAGAAACGGTAATAAATATTTAATGAAAAAATACAACTATAATATCTTCAGAAAGTGAGATTCATAAACAGAAGTTAAATAACAAGATTTTTAAGACTTGCTAAGATTTTAGAAATTTGATTTCCTTTTCATATTTTAAATCTTATTTTTTATTCATTTTCTATTTATTTTAAAAGAATAAGAGCCTAGTAAGAAGTAAAGGAAAACATCAACGCCATCCATTCGGAAAAATATCCTGATACATAAATATTAAACGAATCAAGTTATATAAGTGCTTAACAACTGATCAATAAGCAAAACTTTCGTGAAAATAAGTAAATTTTTCATGAGTTTTAATATGTAAAAAGAAAATATTACTTAGTGGGACTCCTTTATGTGGAATTTATCCGAAAAAAATATCACATTTTCCATCATTTTGCTAATTTACCTTTCTTTTAAGAAAGAAAAAAAAAGTGGAAAGACTGTCAGTGATGATAAAAATGTTTCAGTCAACAAACTAGAAGTAATTAAAGGTGTCCGTTGTTGACTTCAAAACGGGTTTCAGGAATTGAAGGTTTTACTTTTATGGGATCAAATAATGTTCCCCCTTTGATCAAACCAATCTCTTTCTAGAGGAGGCATTCAGAGCTTTGGGAAAAAGTACTCCCATTCAATCAATAAAAAAAGAAATTACATAAAATTCACATTTGTTTTACTTTTCAGTTATTTAAGATAAAGAAATCTGTAAAAAGATGAAAGTTAAAACTGGTACTTACTTTTTAACGTAAAATAGGTATATTATTGAGATGAAATATATTTTATGTGGGATTTTTTTATCGGAAAAAGTACAATGCTATTTTCATTCTATCCGTGGTAGACTTGTTTCCCAGAAATATTTAAAAATATATAAAAGCTCCATATTTTTAATTTGAATGTTTAAGTATTCGAGAGTTTCTTCACTTCATCACAAATGAAGTATAAACACTGGGTAACAAATTGTGGATAAAATCTGATTGAACAATTAAACCTTTCATTATTAAAAATTATCATCCATCTGGAAGTTAAAATTCTTAAGATTTAAAAAATTCAACTAAATTCAATATTCCGCATGAAAATAGCTAAATAAAGTTCAGTCTTGAAAGTTATTAAGTTATTTAAAGTTACATTAGAATGTTTCCCATACAGACTCAACATTATAAATTACTTTTTAGAGCTTTTTGAAAGATTTATTACAAAATTTTATTATTAACTGTACTAAATGTAAATTGAAATGTCAATACACAGTATTTTAAATAAAAATTATCAGCAACTATAAAAATTTAAAGTATTCACAACCGAGCTATCAAATCATTCAAAGAATACCTGAATTTATTATTACGTAGAGTACATACTGCCTAACTTAACATTCTTTCTTCTTACCACTATTTAACTCTGTGATAAAAGGTTCCGCGTGGTGAATTTTCAATCAAGCAAGCTAATTTTCACCACTCTAAAGATTCATAATTACGTGAGTCGGCTCTTTGAGATGAAATACTCCTCGTAAATTCTCAATCAAACAAAGAACTTTCACAAATAAGCTAGCATGAAAGTGAAATACTTCAACCGAACCTGAGAAATTTCCCTTGGTAAACAGAGATCGACCTCCTTTCAGTCCAACGGTTGACTGTAAACACTGACAGCTAGTAAATCCGTTTAGATCAAAGCCTACTGGAACAGAACAAACTGAAGAAATACTACAGAAAGTGATGTAAAGGTTGAGTTTCCTTATACGCGTCAAATTCGGTGCAGTTCGAATATTCTGGAATAATTTAATTTCAAAACATTTCTCTATGTGAAAACATGAGAATTTTTATGTTTTCTTTCAACATTGTAGAACGCGTAGTGTACATCGACAATAAAAGGTGACTGGAAAAGATGCATGATTTTAAGTACTACCATATTCGTAAAGTTCTGTAAGTTTGGAAAAAACGAAGGGGAAATATAATTGCGTGATTTAAGTGAATAAGAATAAAATTTCTGAAAGTTTAATATGATTCTACCAACATAATCGATTTTTTAGTTTAGCTTTCGGTTTTCACTTAAATTTTGAGTTATCCAGCTCTTTCTGTAAGTCCTGTTGGCAAAATGTGACAAATATCCGTTATGTTTTTTATCAAAAATTATCCATGAGACGATAAAAAATTCTCAGTGTAATTTTTTTTCAAAACAATTGGAATATAATAAAAATAAAAACGTTTACGTGAGAACAGAATATCCAATTTTATCAAGTATAAGCTTTTACATCTTCTTAGGAACAAAAAAGTATTTCTCTTTCCACTTCGTAATTGTATTTCAAAAATTGCAATTGAGTTTTATGCACTGATTAGAAATATTTTATTCAGTGACGAATATTTATTTTTAAAAACATCTCTTGCTTATCCTTTCCTTTTTATTTCTAGAACATTTATTAATTCTTAATGTAACATTAATAATATGTGATGAAATCAGAATTTTCTTCATACATTAATAATGAATACTTTCAATCGTCCAAATTGAAATGCCTTTTAACATTTTTTTTTGGGGGGGGGCGGATTCTTTTATCTAAATGACAAATGCTTTGGTGACACAATTCTAAATTATCATACCGAAAATACGGCAATTTAATTAATTTAAAAGCTCTATAAATGCGTTTCAGGAATTGGTTTAATATTTAGTTTCAAAAAATATATTTAACTCGCTTCGATTGCATGTGGAATTTCATTAAGTTGAACAAACAAAACAGATGCAATTTGTACGAATCCTATGAAGTTACTTTATTTTCTGATATATTGTTTACAGATGTTGAGTAATTGGTTTTCATATTTTTCAAGTCAGAAAATAAAGTCGTAACGACTAAATTCGTTATTATGAATTTTTGAAAAGAGTAAAGTATCGGATTTATTTTAGATGAATAGTTGATTCATTCCAGTCCATGATCACTATTATAACGTATCATTTGTGAATTCCAAATTGTAGATTTACTATAGCTTAATTATATTATGTTTTGAGGACTTAAAAGCTGTAAAATAACAATATCAAATTAGTTGCAGGATTTTTTTACAACTTTTAAATAGAGAAATTTGGAATATAATAAAAATAAAAACTTCTTGAAAAGCCCGTCTAATGAGTAAAAATGAGTAATGAATAAGCTAATGAGTATAGAAAATTAATCTGCGTATAAATTATAGCAGGTTATCTTTAAAAGCTGCTAGTTAAAAAGATTTTTAAGATGTTTAATAAAATGTGTTCATATCATTAAACAAAGGCATATGGATGCAATTTCAGCTCTGTTATTTGAAATTTAATATTTTTGTTTCATTTATTTTGTTCCTATGAAATGTTTACAAATATTGCCTATTAGAAAATTTTAACCAAATGAATCCCAGTTTGTAGCGTTTTTTAATCATTCAACATTTCAAAAGCCTTTCAATTATATACCTTATATGAAGCCATTTTATTTTCTAATTAATTTTAAAAAATCGCTCCTAATTTTGAAACTGCATGAGGTCTATGGCAATGAATTTTGTAATTTTCAACCTATGCTCGAATGATAAGACTGAAGAATGTTGCAAAGATATGACTTCTATGATTCCACTGAAGGTAAGCTGCCATACATTTAAGCTTTTACCTTTGTAATGTCTACCAGCCAGACATACTACTTCAGTATTATCATACAGTTTTTCAGCGTTACGCAAGGGCAAAATAAAATTTTGGCAACAAAAAAAATCATAAATAATGAAAAAAATCTGAAAAACGCGCTCAGAGGGCATACTAGAGAATACATTTTTTTTATTACGGTATAGTGCACAATTTTAATAATTTAAAAACTATGTCTCAACGAAACAAAATATTAGCATTGTATTATAGTTTGTACTGAATCAAGTTCAACACAATATCTTGCTCTAAGGAAACAATCTACAACTACTATATTAGATAGAAAATATATACATTCATATTTCCTAAAAATATAAAAAAAAGAATTCTTTTTTTCCGTTAAAGAAAATGAAGGTTTCAATCACGAGCAATCAATTTTTGGAATAGATCTTGAAGGTTCATAGCTTCCATCATTTTCATGAATAAAAAAAAACTAAATTACTCCGGTAAAATCCTCGTTGCATCTCCAAAATAGATTCTTGCGTGAGAAAGCCTTTTGGGTGGTGCGTACTTTTTAGATTTCCAGCGATTACTTCTGATGTTCGAGATATCTTTATAGATTTTTTTCTCGCTCTATGATCCGCATTTTCAATCCGATTTTGTTCAATCTTCCAAGATCGAAGTAGTCAACCACTTTACACAGCTCCAGGGCTTGCTTCCCTTTTTAGGAGAGTCGAAATGGAAAAAAATTTCTGCCTTGGAAGACAGAATTGCTCGATCAATGAAGGAACTGCTGCTGTGAGACTTGCTTACTCACCTGGTGACATCGATCGGAAGGATTACGCTCAAGATTGTCTTCAAATCGACCCAGACACGTTCCTGCCTCATAATGAGAACAATTTACGAAATATTTTCCGTTGGGAGAGAATGGGAAGTGTATTTGATTTTCTACAAACTTCCGTGTTATCTTCCCCGGCGTCTAATATATCTTGTTAATGAAACCAGCCTCGAGCTCGTAAAGGCTATTGTCTTGGTGCATTTTGACTACTCTCTAGGCTCTTGGGCGCAATTGCGGTCCAATCTACTACAGCGTTTCTGCTTTTCATTCAACATCTAATTTTGGCTTACAGCTTCCCTAGAAAATAATGGAAAAAAGAATTATATATTATACAGAAAGTAGTGCAAAAACGGGTACATAAAAGGAGAAAATCGGTTGTGACAATGTTTTATAAAAGTATGGGCAAGTGCGAAAGAAAATGCAACATCTTCCAAAGAATTGCTGGCACAAGTCATATACTTTACGTTATGCTAAAATCCGATCTTATTTTTTAAAGCCTCCCATAACTTACAATTTTCCTGAGGAATGCAACGAAAAGAATTCAAAATTATTTTAAAATTTGTCATAGAAAGTAAATAAACTCAACCTTACTTAAGAAATGAGGGCCTCCGCGTCATACATTTTATGTTAGGAAAAACTGCCTAATTTTTAAATTTTTTGACAAATTTAGAGAAAGGAGACATGTTCTATGGTGTAGGAATAAATCTTTTAGCACGTAGATGATACATGAAGCGATAGTTGCTATTAGATATGATCTTATCAGACGGATTATGTTCGAGTATGTCTTTAAATCGGTTCAGATACATTCCTGCTTCATTATAAAAGGAATGAATGAAATATTTTTGGAAGAAAATAGGGAATGTATTTCAGTTTCTATAATTTCCCTTGTTACTGATTATATTTTGGCAAGGAAACTAACCGGAACTTTTAAAATCTATTTACCTTTCGTTTCAACTACTCTTTAGAGTTTTGGACGCAATTGCGGTCCTTTCCACCACTGCATTTCTTCTTTCTATTCAGTTCATAATTGCGACTTTCTTGAAAAAAAATAGAAGAGCTACAAAAGGAAATCCTGTGCTTCCGTATGTCGTGGGCAACTGTTTTGAGATTACTCTTATAATATGAATGAGCAGTCTTCGGCTTTGCTCTTTGGAGGAGACAAGTAGTTTTCTTTTGTCTTCCTACCATGTGGGTGGATAATTTCGAGACATCCCATCTTTTCTCGTTTGGCTTCCTGTTAGGGGTAGAGGATTAGATCTAGTATATAGACGGACATTTGCTAAGAAAATTGAGGTTGCAACTACAAAGAAAAATTGCCGGGTAAGTGAAAAAGTTGTCTGTTACCTGTTGACCCCGTTACTATGGCGCTGACTGAGTAACAATCTCTTAGCTTTTAACCCTCTGGCTGCATAATTCTTTAAAATCACTATTTCGAAGCGATGTTTGTAAATAAGTTCAAATATTTTTCCAAAGAAAGTGAACTGATACTATATGTTACACGATAATAATATAATAATAAACTGTAATTTCAAAAATAAACATTCTAAACTGCGAAAAACGGGGGATGAAACAGAAAATGGACTGATTGCCAAAATAAGGAAATCGTGGGATACGCAGCTGGAGAGTTAATGGGAATCCATTCCTTGTAAGGGCGGAGAAAAAGGGGGTTTCAATATTATGTCACAAAATTTTCAAGAATATACGGTGATATCATTTTTAAAATAATAAGCGCAGGCAATATAAATTTTATTATATAAAGATTTGTTAGTTTCATTATAAAGATTTCTTTTTTTAGTTTTTGTTAATGTTCATATATACTGCTTCTATTAAGCATTTTTTAAGGTTATTAATGCCCGCCCATAATTTTTTAATAAAAAAAGTAGAAAAAAACAACAATGTCGTGTTATAAATTTGTCTAGATAAATGGTGGACGAGACAACGATACAATCCTTCCTAAGAAATATTGCATTTTGAAATGTAAAATTTTGGATCTCAAGCCTGCTTTTTATTTTAAAGTTTAATTTCTATGAAAGAACTAATTATAAAAAATCATATAAAATTTGTTTCATGCAGTTATTCAGAGAAATGAAATTAGTATTATAAAATATGAGGATAAATTATAAAGGGAACAAGTATCGGAGGATTAATTCGAATATTATCGTAATCGATTCAAATACGTGTCTGTTTCATGATGAAAATAATTTGTGAAATATTTTCCGCTGGAAGAGAATAAGAAATATATTTGATATCCCAAAACATCCGTATTATCACCCTCTGCATCTAATATATTTTATTAATGAAAGCATCAAGATCATTAAGGCTATTATCTTGGTACATTTCCATGACTCCGAAAGAAGATTAGTGACAAATGGCCCAAATTACTGCAATTTCGGCCCAAATTACTACAGCGTTTCTAATTTTCAGTTAGCCACAAATATCAGCTAACTGTTTCTTCAGGGAAAAAAAACCAACTAAAATGAATTCAACAGTGGGCAATCCGGTATCAGCCTCTTACTATGCATTTTCAGTGAGGTAAAAAGCAATAAAAAGAGATCCGCTTTCTTTAATATTTTTTATCAAGGATTCTTATTTGCACACCTTCTTTTGATTTCTTCAGACAATTACAGTAATATTATACAAATTTAAATAATGTAAAAATTTAATTATTGCACGCGATTTATTACCAAATGATCCCGAGTCTCAAATCTCTCTCACAATATCAAACCAAAATATTTGCCATCAGGTTAGTAAAACTTCTGTCAGAATTGAATTGTTGTCTGAATAAGGCTGAATCGTACAGATTATTTAATTCAGATTAAATCTGAGTAGTGAATTTAGATAATCTTACAATATAAGAGGCTTTCAAATTAACTACGTTTTGTTTACTAGCAGTCGGATAGTTTTTCAACTAAACAATCATAGAGAAGCACAATCATTTGAAAGAATTGGGAGCGGGCATTAAAAAGTGCATAGTTGGAATACAACTTCGTCTTTGAAGTATTTTATAACAGAGTCCGAAATTCATTGGAATTTGACTACAGAAATAATGTTAAAAAAACCAATGGATAAAATAAACTGGAATAATTTTTTTCTGTAATTATATCATTTTCTGGTTTTCTTCAGGAGGAGGTGGGTTCTAAACTGCAACAAATTATCTTGACTACAAGCATATAACTGATTTTCATACTTATATAAAATACCCATCACAGACTTGTATTTATAAAAATCGACAAGTCTATGATTTTTATTTTAAATTAGTATTAGGATTTCTTTAACTTCAACTAGACGGGGATTATTTGAAACATTAAGATTATTTCCAATTATGTGAAAAGATACACATAAACATTTAAAACGTGTAAAATAAGTAACTTTTCAAACCATTACAGAAGTATTTGAATATGTTTTACATCAATCAATCAATAAAGAATTCAATCGAAGGAATCGATACCAGTTTTCCTTTAAGGGCATTAAGACTCATTCCATCTGTTACTGAAATGTTACAAAATCATTCGGTGTAAGAGTAGAATATTTGCTCTTTAGCCTCTTTCGAAATAGCTCAATATTCACCGTCTGATAGGCCGACAGCTTTATACGAGAAATTGGAACATTTCAGCCTATAATGCTATTTATTACTAATTATACGATGAATGATTTCAGATATTTTTAGTATACACTTTTCAGCTACTTTTACTAATTACATTGTTAAAATAACATTCTAAATGTAACTTGGAGCATTTTCAAGTATAAAAGATTTTAACACATAGGGAATCGGTCAAATTTAATTTAGTTTTGAAAATTTGTTTTTCAAGCAAATTGCACTTGTGTTTTAAAGATTTAATTGGTTCGTCCGATAGAACTAACTGACTAGGCACGATTGAAAGTATAATATTTAGTTTTTAATCCTTTAATCAAAATTTACGTAGAGTCCAAAAAAAAAATCCTAAAATATAAGAAAGTAGTGAAATATATATTAAATGGGGGAAAAAAGACAGGATGGCAATGGATGCAACCTAAATAAAGCCAATTTCTCTTGAAAATGCAAAAATATTTCTTGTGAACTATTATTATGTCAAGTTGTGTATTTTTAAGGACAAAAAAAAACATGGGAAATTAAATACGAAAATTTTAAATTGAATGACCAATTGCGGCAACGCGAATGCTAATAAGGGAGATACCTAAGAAATATAAGTGCCTTTATTTAAGCAAAGAGGATTCTTAGTCAAGGGCATTAGGATCTAAACGGAAAATCACGTGTGGTTTACCACCAAACAATTGAATATAAATCGGAATGACCTGCCCCCACGACATTTAAAACGGACACTGCATTGAACACAAAGTGCATGCAAGAGAGACGAGATATTTATTGTACCCCGATGTATTGCATAGATAAAATGAGACTATGCTTTCAAGGTACACATGTTGTCAGCATAAATATTCAACTATATATATAACTATATATTCGGAAACTTGCTATTAACTCAGCATTTAAAACTGAATTTGAAATAATTTGACAATGTATGTGAAACTCATAATCTAAAACCATGTCAATGTCCAAGTTTTTTTAGTTTCGAACCATTTGTGAAAATAAGTATTTAAGGAAAATACTAACAGCAACTACAAATGTTAAAACTGTTTGAAAACCATTCCTTAATCTGCAATAATCAACACATTAAAAATGTACTCAATATTGATATGGGGGATATTTTAGGGTGTAAAGGAGTGGAAACCATAAAGAGTGGAAACCATTATCCTTTATAGTTAACAGCATTAATATCAGTCTTAAGAATTTAATTAATTTTAATTCTCTCACAGTAGAAAAGAAGAGATCTTGCTTTGCAAAATTTCCAAAGCGGACTTCTGTGGAGCGAGAAAATACTTTCAGTTTATCAGCCAATTCAAATCCAGTTGTAATTGCGGTATATATCTATGAGTGGATTATGTACAGAAATTTTCTGCATATTTAACTTGCAAAGAAAATTAATTTATAGTACATATCTTGCATAAAACTGTAAATATTGAAGGTGAGATACCAGAAAATAACTGAATTTCTTTTACGGATATTATTCTGCGTGGGTGGAATTCATTCTAACTTCAACAATTAAAGGGCATGATCATGAATTCAAGTGGCTGCCACAGACATTTTATGGGAATAATATGCTCGTGTTTCAAGGTTGAATCTTTCCCACATATAGCAGGCTGGTACAAGAGGAAATTTCAGTCATTCTGGAACTTTATTAAATATATGTAACAGATTGAAAAGAGAAGTAGCATTTAAAGTGAGAAATGCATTAAAACAGATTCCATTTGGACCGGAACTGGTATCCTAAAGGAGAGGTAAAGCTTCACCAACTCAAACAACCGGAGCACACAATTGTATGAAAGCGATCTGCATCTAGTAAAATACAAAGGAGGTAGCTTTCCTCACTATAGAACTATTAGAATCCGTGAATGAGAACTTGAGAATAGTGGCAATGAATGAGAATTTGAAAATGGTGGCATCATTTTATAGTGGGAAATACTTTACATTTCCTGTGCAATACAAGAATAAGATTCTTTATAAAATTTAATAAAAGCTTTATTCTTTTTCCATAACATTATGCGAGTGGTTTATGAGATCTTATATATTATATCCAAAACTTCAAGATAGAAAATACCCTAAGCAATAATATCGTCTCAATTAAAAATGACTCTTTAAATGTTCATTACCTACGAAAAAGATTTTAAACCTCCTTTCATGTTTTGTTCATGTTAGCTTCTCAGGAAGTCACAGATGGAAGAGAATATCGTCGGTAACAATTATCCGTTGCGTCAGTCTGCCTACTGTAATATTTAAATGAACGAATTTTAGAAAACTAAACCAACTTTCTCTTTAACTAAAGCTAAAGTTGTGTTTATGGACTGCATTTACTTATTGTCACTTTAATTTTAACGGAAGGGATGAAAATGGTATTAGAAATTCAAATAAAACTTCTCAAATAACCTTGATTTAAAGAGTGAGCAACTTCAACTTTCGTAAAAGTTAAAGTTGTTTTAAAGACTGCATTTATTAATTGTCATTTTAATTTTAGCGGCTTAAAAATATTGACAATTCATATAAAAATCATCAAAATAACTTTTCTTTCGAAAGTAAGCAACTTAAAATTCAAGAACACTCACGAAAGATTTCCACCCCATACGATGATTTGGCTTTGCTTGATGAAAAGAGAAAATTGTCTGGGGATTACGGCGAACAAAGGGAACTAATCCTCATTGAGTCAGCAGATTAATCTTGATTACTTCTAGCAGAAAGTCTTTAAAATGCCATGTTTCATTTATATGCGATATAATTTACTTGGCATTATATCGGTTTTGTTAGCTTAAAAGTGCGTAGCTGTGAAATACCTTCAGACTAAACTAAATAATTGCAGGTCAATTGCATTTGATAATTCTTCTACAAACAAAAGTGAAACTTTCCAAAGCTTAGTTGAAACTTGGGATCTTAGAAATGATATATTTTATTTAAATCTTTTGCTGAAAGTCAAAACTATCTGCATTCGGATTGATACTTGAATTTTTAAGAATTTTTCTTTTAAATAATGGATATGTCGAAATCATGTGATTTGAATTCCTCTGATTTCAAGTTTTCCTTTTTAAAAATTTTGGAATTTTCTATTGTTTTCAGGTTTACTTAAATTGAAAATAATCGTGCGGCTTTATATTTATACTGCTTTTATAATGAAAACAAAGATATTAGTTTCATTTTAATTTATATCTAATCATCTGATTACAACCCTTTATACAACATTCTAATACAAAATGCAATTTGATGTATCCTAATTCTGCTCTATGACCAAATAAAAATAAATTGCCAAAGAATGGAAAGTGAAAAATACAGAAATATTCTTCAATATAAAGTCAGCTTCTATTTTAATAACAGTGTGGACAAATAAAATTTATACTGTAGTAAGTTTTATATTTTTCTTTCCAACAATTATAGAACATGATGAATAAATAAAATTTGAAAGAAGTATTTCATAATTTTTTATGCATTGATATTTTATTTATTAAACATTGTTTCGAAAAAAGAAGTTTTTGTAAACCTTTGTTACAATATTCAATAATATGATTAAAAAATTATGTGAAAAAAAATAAATAAAACTTCCATGTTTCATTAGATGGCTTCTATTACAATGTGTTAATATATTGAAGATGAAAAAGATGAATATATATGCTTTGAGCACCTTTTCTATTAAGAATTATAGGAAATAAAATTTGAGCAAAAAATAAACAGATTAAAATCCTATACACACATTCAAGAAAGGGGTGTAGTTTTGGTAGCCTGGAAGCAGAGGCTAGATTTGGAGTTTGAAGGATGTTCCGAAGCCCGATTTCATCGAAATTTGACCTCGAATACGTTGCGAGTTAAATAGTCTCAAGTTGGTATGGCAAATAAATCTGAAGTGTGAGGACTCTGCTCAGATGCCATATAAGTCATCAGACCACGATTCAAAATAAAAGTTTTGTTTTTCCTATTAAGTACTTATTACAGAGAACAGAATGATAATAATTCCGAGAGATGGAGATGATTTGTATTTATTAAACACAAATTTAAGAGGCGCTTTTCTGAATAATTAATGACATACATCGAAAAAATTTTAGTGTATTAATGAGATAAGATCGTAAATGCATATCGGGAAATGCACTTATCTGAGTAAAACTCAAACTGTTTTAGTTGACAACGGATTCATCATCGCACATCTATTACATTAACTTTTACAAATAGATAATATTGTGATTGTAAACGTAAATTCCTTCATTGATTTGAAGGATTATGCCTTGACTAGAATTGGAAACTGCAAAAAAAAGTTTAATTATTGATTGAGTTCGATTTAATTAATTTCTCTTATTGGATATACTCATTCTTTAAAAATATTACAATTTAATAGGAAATAATGAATAAGAATGCATAAATAACTGGCTTCATGTAATTGCGATGCATTTATACTTGATAATTGATAAGATTTATATAAATATTCAGTATAATTATATGAGTAAGGAAAGTTTGTTGTAGAAATCTAAGTGGACAAAAAAATATTTAAATCGATGAGGATAATTTTTTTAAATCAAACAGAATAAACAATACGTTTCATTTTTCCTGATCTTTCCTAAAAAATTTAAAATAAACGTTTAGTTAATCCACACTTCCCGCAACTTAATTAAACTTATTATGATGAGAATTTTAGCTAATAAATACTGCACTGAGAATTTCAGTTTTATTCCTTTGTATTTAACCTTTTTTGGCCCACAGACGTCATTTGCCATCACCGCAGTAATCTGCTTTTAAGAATCAAGAGAGTTCATTACTTAACTCGTATTGCAATAAAAATCTCTTTTTTGGCAACATTTTTTTAGATATAAATGAATTAATTATGTATAGTGTTTAATTAAACAAGATAAAATAGTTTATTAATTTGGATGATATGAATAATATCAAATATAAAATATTTCTAAGCTTCTTATCATAATTTTTTCATTACTAAATAAGAATTTCGGTTCGATTGAGTTGAAATAGCGCTTTGCCTATCTGAATATAATTTTCAAATAATTAAAACTATGTGAATTCTCACTTTTAAATAAAAAATATTAAACGCACAAAGTGATTAATAATTTTAAATATTTTATCACATAATAATAAAATTTTCACTAATTTTTCTGTCATTAATTTTACTATGGTCGATAGTACAAATAAAGAAATGATGATACCTTCTTCATTATTGAAAAAAAAAATCCAAAGCAATTGAAATATTCTACACAATGTGCTTGAAAATGTCTTTATTTCAATAATATGATCTTCGAAACTTCCAAATTGAAGCATGCTAGATTTTCAACAAATTTACGTTTCTGACATTATATTGTGTTTTATTTGCATCAAGATTTTCATTATCATATCCGAAAATGTTGCATTTTCATCATTAAGTATTTCAATGTATATCTTTAAATATCATTCCAATCAATCACTAGAGGATCTTAACTTTATTCACGTGATTTTAAGTGTGACACTGAAATTTAAGTGGAATATATACAAAACGATTTACACTTGAAATTTCCGGCATTAATTCGAATCTTGAATTGGAATCAAATAGGCTAAATTCATTGTTAAATTTATACGTGAATAACATGAAGTACAGAATCAGTTTAATGATTAACATTGTTGAAGCTGAAAAACAAACATATTGTTGACGAAGGGAAATAGCAGTTATGTTGAATATTCATTGTTCTACTAAAATAATTATGCTATCAGAATTAATAATCTTTCATTGTATACAGATCTTAAATCTTCCTATTATAATTTGAGTTATAGTATTTTAGCGAGTAAAAGGGATTTATTGTTACATGATAAACAATACTGGTGCGTCAAATTGTAAGGATTTATTATAAAATTATTATTTAACGCTTTATTCATGAGAAATATTTTGTAACACTTATTTTAAAAGAAACTTGTGCGACATTAAACAGCAACATTTTTGCAGTGCGCCATGTGGTCAAATGTACATCCATAATTGTACAGAAAGTCAAATAAAAACTATCATATAAAGTAGTCGACTTATAGACTAAGTCGTTGAATTTGAAAATCAATTTCATGCGGAAAATTTTTGATGCCCCTCCAGCTTAAAATGAGCTCAAAGAGAAGGATGACAATGAATGGGATATTTTACATTTTCTATCAAATTTGGTTAGATTAATCTTCTGAAGATTTATTAAGGTTATTTCGGAATGAACCTCATAATTTCGGAGTATGTAAAATGAAGAGGATGATACTTGAGCTGACACCCCTCTCCAAATTTTCACTCCATTCCAGAGGAAAATATTTTATCTGTGAAACATTGAATATCCTCCAAGTTCACAAAGCAGTTTTTGCACAGAATGGGGTTTCAAACTCATGAGCTTATACTGGACCGCGTGGCTTCATAGTACTCTGCTTTAAATTACAAGCAAAAATAAAAAAAAAATACTGCAAAACTTTATCTTACAAAATGATATACAAAAAATGTAGACGTTAGTCTAATAGTAATAAGTATTAATATTGAAAATTATTTGCTTATATTTTACCATAAATTTAAAAATTCAGTTTGTAAAACTATATAAATATGATAGTATAGAGAAACAAGTAGAATTAGAAATAAAAACAAAGGGTAATAAATCTTTACCTAAAATAATAACTAAAGTAATTTATTTTATGGTTTATTAATAAAACTCTCCTCCTTCGAAATGCGTTAGATTTTGAAAAAATTTTAAGAATGGATGCAGAGCAATATTTTTTTTCATCCCATATTTAACGAACTGCCGTCAGATTTGAATGAAAAGCAGCTGATAATTCATTAAGTGAATATCCTCTAAAATTGAATCCTTTTTTTATTGTAACTATAATTTTACAAAATTTTGAATAAAGTTTCTATACTTTCCCTATTGATGAGTAAAATCTCTGCTCTTTCCAAGTCGTATTATTCCAGTACGTACAGATCCCTGAGTGAGATATTTGCACTTTCCCGATTCATGAGTGAAGACACAATGCTCTTCAAACTCCTGTTTTTCCTCGATCCATCAGTGAAAATTTCGGACAATGTAGTCACAGTAATAAAAATTGAAAATAGGTACAAGTAAGGACAGAAGAAAATTTAGCAAGAATCGGATAAATAACTTGGTCATCTTCTTTTGCTATCTGCGTGCATATATAAGTTTATGAATTTGTTTACTGTTAATTATTTTATTCTAAAACAAAATCAAATTGATTTTTTTAATTAATGGTAAGATTTTTTTTATCAAACAAGCAGTATAACCGGCCATGGATTAAAAATTATGAACAATTATTTCAAAATTAGGGTTTCAACTTTTGCGCATTCTTAACTTCTTAATATCGGAATCGAAAATGCTCTACCCATTCATAAATTTTATATAAATGCTCCATAATTCCTGTCAAGTTCTGAAAAAATACATGCAAACATCTGAATTTAAATTTCTCGCTATAAATATACTATACAAAAATTAATATAATATTCGATGAGGCTGTTTTTCCCATTCTTTATTATTTTTAAAAGTGTACAAGAAATATTACAAATTAAATCGGGTGTTTCAGTTTCGTCTTCTGCTCAATATCAAGGTTTTGATACTGATAACTATTACAATAAAAAATTTTTGATACAATTGGATATATTTAAAGCACAGACTTCTTAACATTTGAAAAGAAATTCTCGTGAACCGAATAATTTTTCGTAAAAACAATAATTCGTTTTAAAAAAAAAACTTTATTTTATATCGAAAAGTTCAAAAATTTGCAGGAACTTTACACGCGATTCTCATAAAAACTAATATATCTCCAGTACACAGTTACAAGCTCTCAAGATATTAGACATTTTATCTGAAATCAAAACTTGTCATCATTTAAGCCTTCTGACATTTTGTCGCTATAATCTCCGATTTCTAGTTCCTCTAGCCAAATATGATATTGATTGAGTTTCAAGATGTACGGAATTCAATACTTTCTTCAGTATGTGAGAAGATTCCAGAATCTTATAGAAGAAAATCCATAAATTCTCTCTGCGTACCTTATTTCCGAAATTTAATTTGTTGTTTTTTTTTCAGCAGTCTTAGTTTGATTCACTATTTCCTAAATAATTGTAAGTGTCAGCATTGATTCTTAATTATCTTTCATTGTTATCAGATGCTAGAAAGTGTTTTTAATACCTAAACAATATTTTCCTGATGATGTTTTTCCATTTCTGAAAAAGAATGCTCGTAAGATGAAAACTCCTAGCAGGAACCATCGATCATATGTTATCAAAAGTATTTCCTACTTCTAGTTTCTCTAGTGGCTATTCTATATAGACTAACTGAATTCTAAGGGAAATGGAATTTTATATTTTTCTTAGAGGATTGAAGAAGCTTTCAGAATTTTATGGAAAAGAATCATAACTTCTCATTTTCACATCATAACTATGAAATTCAATGTTTTTGAATTTCTTCTTGATTTATCTTGCAATTTGGAAAATAATTGCAAAGAATTATAATTGACAATTGTATCTTATATCCTTCTTATCAATGTGAAATACAATAAATTGTTTAAATAATATTTGCCTTAATTCGCTTTTCTTCGAGCGAAAAAGGGATACAACCTACTAAAACGACTTCACCATCAAAGAAAAAAACTATGTAAATACAATTAAATTAAAATAAATTATTAATTAGTTAAAAACAAAAATAAATAGAAATCAAAATAAATATCCAGGAATACATTCTCCAAAATTATTTTTTGACGTTACCTTAGTAAAAAAAAAAAAAGCAGAAACAGGGGAAAAAAGCATAGTTACATGAAAAATCATGCAGGTTTTTTCATGAAGAATAGCATTCTTAACAATTCTTGTGATTTTATGTCTAAGCTTTAGGCAAGTCTGTATAATTTTTTAGTGAAATATTACAAGTAAATGCATCAATACTTTTAATTTTCTGTTCTTTATCTTGTTTCGAATAATGCCTGGAAGATTGTTTATGAAAAATTTTTACGAAAAGTTTTTTCAACTTACTAAAAGTTGATAACTAACCAAGCAATAAATTTCTTTGCATTTTTTTTTTCAGGAATCTAAACGGGTTTTGGTGGTGCATATAATCCTTACGTTTTAATAATCACATGATTTTTTTCTATAGAAATTCAAAAATCTTAATTTTTGAAATGCAATTTATATGTTTAAGTGAAAATGTAAGTAGAAATCTTTTAATTTCTTATCAGAATTTTATTAATATTGCTAATCATCGCTGTTTTTTAACAAGACTAACAAAATAAAAGGGAAAATATTCATATAATCAATACAAAAGCTTGAACTAATATTTACATTATATGTCAAAATCTGAAATTTAAAAAAAAAAGCTTAATATTCAGATTTCCTAATTTACGGTCATTAATTGAAATATCGATTTCAAGTTTAATTTATTGAGACGCAAAAATTATTGGAAAAGTTCTCAACACACCTTGCCTAATCACAAATCAACCTAAATTTCAATTCAATTACTTTTTCACATCTTAATTCCGTTAGAGAATTAACGGTGCTAAAATATATTAAATTTCAAAGGTTTCAGAAAAACCGTAATTTATTACTCAAGCTCGATTTATTACCTTCATCAGCAGGTAGCACCAACACATTACTCTTGGAATAGCTCAATCGATTAAACTCTCTGAACCCTGAGGTTCGGGGAGCACAGTAATAAATTCTTGTCTTCCTAACTTTATTTCTTCCTCAATGTATCTGTAATGCGATAACATGAATTTTCAGAAACGGTGTGAAAATATGCTTTTATTTTTCGGTTATTATAACTTGGAGATTCAAATTTTTGAGCTTATAATTATTGAGAGGTAATTTTCTGTAGTTATTTTTGATACATTTGCATGCATGTCATATTCTTCTCTATTTAGTTTTCTTTTCTATACACTTGTTACGAAATCAGATATTTCTACAAATTAGAAGGTATCTTGTACCAGGTTTCATAGAACTAAATGTAGCAGCTGATCATGATCTAAAGATGTTTCTATACTTTTTAAGATTCACCGATATTTTTTCCTTACTTGAAAAACATAAAAATTATGGATTGTTAGCATAAAAAAAGATTTCGGCTTCAAGATTTTAATAAATTTTTGTTTTTCATTATCTCTATGAGTCCCAAAACATCTATCTCTTGAATTACGTCTGCCTGTTGTGAATACTTTTTCTGTTAGGAAAAAGTATTCACAATAGCAGACATATCTGCATGAAAACAATGTAACTTAAAAACAAAACGATATCGTAAATTTTTTTTGTTTATAGTTTCATTACATCTCGAACTTTAGAGGAGATGTGTCCTAGAATTAATTTTGACATCAGGGCCACAGTTCCCCAGGCCTACGTTTGATTTCACCGAAGCCTTATATGTGCACCTAATGCACGCTACATCTGACGTCGTGAATTTAATGTCCTTTGACTAGTGCGAAATTGAAACCTGAATAAAGGGCTATGAGATCCTCCTCGCTATTTGTCTATGGTTTAAATTTGCAAAATAGTTCGTTTGTTCGTGCCAAAATAATTACTATGTTCCTTCCAAATTGAATTTTTATGTAATTAAACTAAACTTAACTCAGACTGCAATTCTGAAAAATATTTGTGGAGGTTTTAACTATCTAATAGTCTATATAGTCATTGAGGCGTGAATGAATTTACTCAAAAGCACAAGAAGTTAAATGAATAAAATATGGTATTTAAATGAATAAAGTATGGTGTTCATATGATGTATTCCACAATTGCCACTAAAATTGTAAATTTGACTTGGTTTTGGGCCCAGTTGGCAGAAGGAAAGAAATCAAAACTCTCTTTACTATACGGTAAATTTAACAGAAAATATATCTTATTTGTATAAATATCCAAAAAAAAACTTGCATAGTTTTTTTTATATCTGATATCACGATATGATTACAGTGTTTGTAGAAAAACAAAAACAAAAAGAAAAAGAATTGGAAAGCAAAAACCTCCCTTTAAATACACTCGGATTAAAACTGTAAAATTTTAATAATTAAACCAGTTACAATTCTGTAAAATCAGACTTGATTCATACAATTAAATATCACACTACAATCACAATTTTTACCACCTTTGAGTTATGGATTCCATATTTTTATCGTATTTCGGAATCAACAGATATATAGTTTTACATTCTCTCGAACCAGCATTGTCGTTTTTTGTTTCCTATGGACATTTTTCTTTTTTTAATAGAATAAAACGGCCGTTTCTTTAACGAAAACATCAAAGTATTGAAAAGACACTAAAAAGGTTGTTGAGAACAAACTCTAATTATCGTGCAAACTTCAGATTTAAAAAGATAATTCCAAACAACTTTAAACTTTTTCGAAGAAGAATGGATGTTACGTCTTCAACTCACCCATAATGCGTCTCTGAGATAGAGGAGAATGTTATTCAGAACAGAAAAATTTAGAATGTGCTTAATTAATAAGAAGTCCAAAATTAAAAGTATGCACTGATAATATTAAGTGTAAAATCATTTTAAAACTACAAATAAAAGTATAGGCAAATTTGTTTTAAATTATTCTACTCGTGTCTTATTTTTTGAAGAAGGGAGCACTATGGTTTCTTTAGTTTTTGTTAGCCTCTTCCGGACTGTGGCCGAGCTTATCTCCGACATCTGAATCTCACTTATCAGGTTGATCCCGAGTGTAGGAAGGAAATAGAATATTTTAAGATATGTAATCGGCGTTTCTTCTTTTTATTATCTTTCTATATTTATATGTTACCGTTAAAGTGTATAATTCGGTTATTTCATAGAATAATTAGGTAATTCATGAAATAATTAGACAAGTCAGTATATAATAGACGAAAAATTTTATACTTTGCCTAATTATTCTATGAAATAACTAATGATAGACCTTTAAAGTGAAGAAAAAACAATTTTAAAGTAATTTTATAAGTTAATTTATCATAAATAGCTAATTCTCCAGCTACAGCTCTCGAAAAATACGTTTTATCCCTAATGTGGATGATTAATTGATAAATAATAAGGAATAATAAGGAAAAGCAAATAATATAATTTATTATTGCTCATATTGCTTATATTAGTTAAGCATAAAGGGAAAAAAATATGTTGCAGAAATAGTTGTATTTAAATATTTTCAAAAAATGCAGCTAGATTCGGTTCGAAGAACTTTCGAGTGCCGTATTTCATACTTTAACGATCAAGTAATCACCATTTTATATAATACTTGGTTAAATCGTAGAATTCAATAATTTTATATGCTTTAACTGACTTTTCCAGTTATTTCATGAAATACCTAGTTTTTCTAAGAAATAACGTATTTCACATTTTAACGGTAGCACAAATATAGCATTTCTAACTTCTCTGATCACTAGATGAGAACCTACAATGATTTTTTTATTGAAGATTCAAGATGCTAAAATTATAATGTATATTTATTTCAATATATTCACTTTGTATTAATCATAAGTGATATGGGTATAAGTACGAAACGAAGAAATTTTGCATGCATTCTGGATATAAATAGAATGGATTAGTCAGCAAAAAAGATAATTATTCCTTGAACTATATTTTAGCAAGCTTGCGTTTATTCAAAATCTAATTCATTATGCTATGCAGAAATTCAACCTTACATGTAAAATTTTCTTACTCTTTGAGTTTCCTTTGTTGCTTTGAAGTAAATTTTTTGGCCAATAATTCTATCTTGTATAAAAATAATACTTACATACAAAACAAACTTTTGCCTCTTTTTAGCTTTCGGAAAAATTAAGATTTTAAGAGAAATAAGATAAGATAAAAAAACATTTTCTCGGAAAAATTAAATCTGAAAGAGATTAATGAAGCAGAAACAAATAATTTATTAAATTATGTTGTATCAACTTAATATTAACAATAAACTAATAAAAATATTAATAAATTTAATAAAAACATTTTCAAGACATTTATTAATGTGCTAAATATTAATTTTTTAAATTTGAAATATTGTTAGTTTCTCGCATAATATTATGATAGTCAAAGAATTGGAACTCGAGTTTTTCACGAATATTCATATTTCAGACCTCCCTCAGTTTATAAAACACATTTTTTGACATTACATATGTCTGTATGTGCAAATAATAACTCACACTCTTTGAAAAGACGCATGAAATTTGGAATATGTATTTGTATAACTTTGTAGAATTCTATCGAATTTCGAACGAATTCCATTCAGAGGAAGTCCATCTGTTTGACTGTTCGAATACAAGTGATCTCTATCTCTACAAAACTTTAAAAACTAGATAGATAAAACTTGGTACACAGGTTTAGCGTCTGAAATATAGATTCTTTGCATTTTGAATAACAACTGTCAAAAGGTTGACCATTTGTCCGTCTGTGTTTTTGCATGTATGTTAACTTAATGTTACGAATCAAGGAAATTCGGCATTTGAGTACAATTCTAGTTCCATGTCAAATTTTGGTTTCTATCAATCAGAACAAAAGCCTCCAAAATATAAATCTGCATTTTATATTTGGTAAAAATGCTAGGTTCATGTCAAAAATCCATATTTTGTAATTTTTTTCTTTATCAAAAGTCGAAAATTTTATGAGGTGGGGAGGGGAAAAAGAGAACTTTATTGGAAAGTATGCGAGAAATTTCCGGGAAGACCACTCCAACTGCTTTACTTTTCAGTCTCTAATTTACAATTCATAGCACATTCTCCTTGGCTTATGAACATACGACTCCATAAGAATTTGAATAACTGTATTATTTCCGTTCTAGAATTCTGCAATAATGTGTAATCCAATTTGACTTACTCTTACATAAATTTAGTGCACGGTTGCTTCCGGAAAATCTTTTTTCCTACTTTCTTGTTCAGTATTCAAAAAAGTTTCAAAGAGGGGTCTCAGTTTGAGAGAAAAATTTATCATTCATTTAGTACAAACCTTTTTCTACATCTTCATTTTTTTCAGAATCTAGACGAGAGGGGAATTTTTATTCCGTTCTGTAATTTCCATTATTGATATGCTTCATCAGGTTTGAAGCAATGGATTTATAATCAGAAGTTAGGTAAATTAATTTCATCAGAAAGTTGTATAATAAGACTTAGTTGGAATGTAATCTATTAAGTTCTCTAAATATTTTAGTATTACGACATTGAGTAATTTATTTCTTTATAATTTTTTCTAAGTCTTTATATATATTTAATCCGGCAGAAGGTACGAAATCAACACTAACACTGGCGATCACGTGGAGAAACTACGTCAAACAATTAGTTTCAGTAAAAAAATTGTGCTATAAATTAGAAAAAATCATTCGGAAATAAACAATAATCACATTAATTTGTGAAGATATTATATTTCTTTAGTTAAATCACTTTTTTGATGTTAAATCAATCTTCCTATTCTAAAAAACAGTATATCTTTATCAGAGGTTTGAAATCTCAATGCATTTCTGTCAAACATAAGCAAATTGTTTTCAACAGATAGATAAAATTATCACATTTTATGCAAGAAATTTTGGTTTTATTGCCTTCAAATCTTGTGCATATGAAACATTAATCTTTGTCGTTTTTTGGTCTTTTTGATGGGATCTTCACGGACGCTTTTAGGAAATATTTTTCTAAGTATTTATCCTTGGCTTTATTAAGAGAAAATGCAAACAGATTCAGAAATTTTCTCCTACATGTATACTGCAAGGACTGACAAGGGCTCTTTGCTGACATTAGAGCCCCTCGGTTATTTATGTGGTATCACTCGGCACTTAATAAAAAAATGTGATAAAAAATATGTTCCTATAGTGGTTAGCTTCTTTGATAAATGTTTTCTCTAGAGGACAATTCATATACCAAATATCAAATGTCAGATTTCAGTCCGATCCAAATACGAGTTCATAAGCATTTTGTCATTTCAAAGTCCAACTTTTCAAATCTAAAATCTTTTGATTGTTACACTGCATATATCTCCATATGGTAGCTGTAAAATGTTTTGGAATCTGTAAATTGATTTTTGATTCTATATTTTGCTGGTTTTTTGGGGATGTGTCGCCGAAAAAATTGCCGACCGGGAATCTTTTCTAATTATTCGTTGATAGTGACACATTCATCTAATAGAATTCACCACCTTATTCATAATCCTTAAATTTGTTTTCACGCCGTTATTCATTAAATAATTCAGCTAATCAAGCAACATAAATACTGTAGAATACAAAGCCTCGCTGTTTAGAATATGAATTTTCTTAGCAATAACGGTCGCGTAGGGTGACTGAGTCACCCCATTGCCATTTACTTCCCGAAGCGCATATCGCGCACGCGAAAAAGAAAGAAAAGTATAAATAATATTATACATACAGAAGGAGGGATCAGAACGAAGACACTTAAAGGATAATAATTCCAAACAAATATTTTTCCCTGGACTGATGTTTCTCTGAGAATACGGTGACATGGTGCCAGCACGACATTTCTCGAATTAAAAACCTGGAAAATTACGCCCATCCCTAAAGCATAGTAATATTGCTCTCTAACCCTAATAAAGTTTTCTCTTTTAATGTCAAGTAAGGACTGTCCAATTACAAGAACATATAATTAAGTTGAATTACTTGATCACAATAAGTAAAAATACGGGTACTAAGAAACACCATAATAAACCTAGTTAAGAGCTTCATATGGGCCAAATGATCGCATATTTATCTCTTCGTCTGCGATAGTATCGTAAACCTGTCAAGACCACAAATATTGTACCGCCAATGGAAACCATGAATCTGGTTACTCTTGCGACAACTTCTCAACCTCAAGATATCTCCCAGAAAAATTTTCTTTTAAAAATATTTACAGTAGCAAAGTAAAGAAAATATAAGCATAAAAGGCAACACATTAGCATATCCAAATCCAATCAGCAAAAATGTTTGCGGTATACAGTAGAGAGTTGCAAGATTGCTGAAAACGAATATAGTCAAAAAATTTAACAAACAAAATGGGAGAAAATAATAAACATATATAAATAATGACTTTTTTTTTGCTAAGTACGTCTTTAGTGTCAGTAATTTATAAGGTTGTAAAATGCATGGCTACTATAGAATAGTAATTTATTTTCAAAACCCTATATATTCAAAATTATCGCAGTATAATTGTAGCTGATATATAAAAATGATCGCTAACTCACCGAGATTTTTACAAATTCTTCATATGTTCTAAGGGCATCCCTTTGGTCACTAGACATATATCCATTCTGCAAGTTAGGCTCTTTCTACACATGTTGTAGCGTCAAGCTACAACATGTTATATTGCAGCATACCCAGCTAACTTGTACCAATCACAATCTTCTTACAGAAGAAAAACGACCCATACACCTTTGTCTTAGAAATGCATGTACAAACAAAAAAATATTCAGCTTTGATAAACCTCTCAACTGTCAGAATTACTCAGCATTTTTTTATGCAGAATGGCACATTATGTCGATTTCCATTTCCGGGTAAATGAAACGCCTTGTGATCTCTTTGGGGATACAATTAGGATCTTGTTTTTGTATTCTCAAAATTAAAAATATTAGAAGAGCAGAAAAGAGATGACCATTGGCAGAAAAACGTCAAAAAATGTGTGGTATGAGTTTACATACCGACTAATCGTGTGTGATCAAAGGGATGATAGTAGAGCATTTACAGAGTGCGCAAGAAAGTAAGTCTGCGGTTACTTTCATACAGGTGGTTTTTAAAATAATGGAAACACCTGTGAATAAAAGTGACATTTTTGAATAAGCTTCGTAAGCCTTAAAATATAACAATAGCGACCAGTTATTTTTTATAAATATCAATGCATATATTCTGGTAGTATGTGTTAGCTTTAATGAAGTTCAGTAATTCTTGGGTTTTTTTCAAAATCGTAAAATGTCGGACCTCAAAGAGGCCAAATTGTAGGAGATTTTCAAAGAGGCCAAATTGTAGAAGCCCGTCTAGCTGGAGCAAGTGTGACCAAAACATCTCAACTTTTAGGCGTTTCTAGAGGTACTTTATCTAAAGTCATGACAGCATACACATAGAGAGGCAAGACAAGATCGGAAAAGCAAAATAGTGGGCGGAAAGAGAAAGCCCAGCCCCCGGGATTTTGAAGCGAATTGTAATGTCTATAAAGCGAACAACTGCAGCAAAAGTGATCACAGAGCTCAATACCCATCTGGATTCTCCAGTGTCAGTGATTACAATTAGTAGGTGCCTTCATAAACAGAACATTTATGGCAGAGCAGCAATTCTCAAGCCACTTGTCACAAATGTTAATGGTAAACGTCGTCTCCAGTAGTGTCACACTCTCAAAACCTGGTCGATTGATAAGTGACAGGAAGAAATACGGTCTAACGAATCGTGTTTCACACTTTTCCTTACAACAGTACGAGTGCACGTTTGGAGGACAATTGCACAGGCGTATGATCGTGATTGTCTCTTTCCAGCTGTCAAGCATGCAGGTGGATCTGTCCTGATATGGGTAGTCATGTCGTGGTTTTCTACTGGAGAAATCGTAACCCTGAAAGGTAGGATCACTGGGGAAAAGTATCGATAAATTTTAGTTGACCAGATTCATCCTACGATGCAAACTTTGTCTCCTGCAAGAGATGGAATTTTTCAGGATGATAATACACTTATTCATGCAGAGAAACTTGTCCAATCATGATTTGATGAACACGAGGATGAAGTTAAACATCTGCCTTGGACCGCACAATCAAGCGAAGTCAATATAATTGAACCAGTATGGTTTATTTTAGAGTTTTCAATATGGAATCGACATCTTCCCCCGGCACCTCTCCCTGATCTTTCACAATATCTCCAGGAAGAATGGTACAATGTTCTTCTAAATACTATTCAACACTTGTATGAATCGATTCCAAAGCGAATGCAAACTATAATGCATGCCAAAGGCCATACTACAAAGGACCATACTAACCATACTAACAAAGGATTCTTTATAAATCTAAGGTGTTTCCATTGTGTTGATAACTATCTGTATATTACTGATGTCTATACGTGTAGTACTTCCGGATATAGCGTTTCGAAAGTGAATGAATCTTTCATAGTAACACTGTATTCGTCCAAAGTAACGACAGAAAGTGAAATATAATTCAATTTAAATATTGAAGTTTTTTAACTTTATACAAAATAGTGACCGTGTTTCTCACCTAGACTTCTTGTATATTTCTCAAATGTATTTTGATACATTTAATGCATTTTGATACATTTAATGCATTTTGAGTTTTCTTTCGGCCTAAATGAGAAAAATCGTGATTGAATTTTGAAGCAGCATATTGTTCCTCTTCCCTATTCTTAGTTTTGTTCAAAATAGGAAACATATCTTCAGGTTTGGTTGAAAGATAACATTCCAAAATAAATGCCATCAGTTTATAGCATCTTTATGTTATGTTCCGATATATACGTACCAACAAACAAAATTCCCGAGACGATGTAAAAATGGACTATCCAATTTCTTCCTTCTATGTCGTTTTTATATTTGCGTTATTCAAAGATTTGAAGGCGGACATACATTATTCAAAAATCGATTTTTTTCGAACTTGGGAAGATCTAAAATATGGAGATTAATCAAATTCTTATGGTTGAATTTTCTTGACAATTTCTCTTTTACTTTCTCTTTTTATACTTCGTGTGCTTGAAACTAAAATGAACGAAATTGAATTTTATTCGAAGAGTCTAAAAACTTATTGATGTATGGAATCCAGTTCTATGTCTCAGTTAGAAAGCTGAAAAGATGAGAACATAAAAGGGCCCAATATATGAATGAAGACAATTTTATAAGAGCTATTAAAGCACCCTATTTAGGTGAGTGGAAATATGAAGGAATCATGAATTTGCTTGCTAGTTTAAATGTATATTTTGTTTAACCTTGTTATAAAAAAAGCGTGGTTGTTAAATGAATTTCCTTTCAAGTATATTAAAAAATACTTAAAAAGAACTGTTATCAAATACTTGAATATAATTACGAATCTCAAAAGTTTGAGTAGTTTCACTAAAAGGGCTTTTATGTATCTTACATACTTTTCAATGAAAAATTTGTTTCATTGTTGAAAATAAGTAATAATTTACTAAGTTTCCTTTCAAAAGTTTTTCGATATCACTTGAAGAATATATTATTTTAGAAATTCAACTGTTTTCCATTGAAATTTATATAAAATCCCTTTTTAAGGAAAATAAGTTTACGATGAATTTATCATTATTATTTCACAATATATATAATCTTCTTCGACTTTCTTATACACTTATGCAAAACTGCCTATTTCGCGCTACGTGGTTTAGTAAAAAAAAAAATGAGTATACATTTTGGGTATCTCACTTTTGATTGATAGTCCAAAATTAGATATGGATATACAATTCTCACAATAATGCCACATACCAAATTTCATTTATCTAGATTATGGAGTTTTTGTGTTATCACGTTATCATATGCACCAATTAATAGAGCGATAGATAATCGATCCGTTGTAATGCTTGGTTAAAAATTTTGATGAAAATTTACAATTCCAGAACTAAAATGAAAAACCTACTTTCTTCCGTCTAGAGTGAGATGTTAATGACGCGTTAATAAAAATATAGAAAATTACAAAAAAAAATCAAACTCGATTACTTAACTCTGAAAATTCTTTAAATCTCGATGTTGAATTATTTAACGAATACAATAAATTCTTTTTCTAATCTTAGCATACGAGAAAAGAAAGAAACTTATTTGTAAATACTTTACGTAGTTCAAGGATTGACTTTTACTTATCTCTCTTTCTTAAAACAAAAAATAACGAAAATTATTACCTTAATATTCTAAAAAATAAGCTTCTTTGACGTTGTTGTAACAGAGGGTTTTATTATTTTAAGCCAATCTTAAAACTTTTGCTCCGTATCAATTATTGTATGCCTAACAAAAAACGTTGAACAAACGATAAATAAACCTTGGAATGGAATATAAATTCTTAAAGTGAATCATCTCCAGTGTCGACGCATTAATATCATCACTCATTTTCTTATAAATATGCAGAAAATCCCTGAGGTATAATTTTAAGACAACCCTAGTATCTTTTAAGACCTTGAAGTACTTCTTCCCTATTTGAGATGGAGAAAACAACCATTAAATAAATTGAAAACGGTTGCAAAGTTGCTTATATATAATTTTGTTCCGAAGCGAAAGAGTAAAAGAAACGATGAAAATAAGCACTTAAAATGTAAGATCTCCTCAAACACCGATCGAACACAGAGACAGCGTAACATAATAAAATTGGCTCCAATACTATATATTAAATTGAAGGAGTGTATATCTGTGACAGAGTACTTGAAACACACTAATCATTTTCCGGGCATAAAATATTTTTTCTTGAACATTTGTGTCGGTATTTTTTCTATAACAAGAATATTTCAACTGAAAATTTTAAAAAATAGATCACTGGCAGCCGTTTGTAAAAATAAAAAAAGTACTGCTTACAGATTTGTTTATTAATATTTTAACGCAAGTAAATAAAAAAAGTTCCAAAATGAGTTTTTCATTTTAGTTTGTAAATATTTTATACATACCGACGTTATGCAATTTGTACTGATGCCACTATGTATTATGTACTGCTGTATGCCGTGCCCAAACAAAAATAGAACTAAAGCTTTAGCGCCATTATATTATATGGCAGAACATCATAGATAGCTGAATATGTCATGAGAAATGTGATATATAATAGTGTGTGTTATTATATCATTGGGTGAAACAGAAATTTGCCAGAAGTCCTCGAAACAGGCTTTTAGCACGCAATAATCCAATTTTTGTCTGCTTAAGTCTATTTACAGAACTTACATTGACATGTAAATCTTTATGGGATTGAGTGCATGTCACGAAGTACAGTTTTCTAATGGCGCTGTGATTTATAAACTAAGCATGATTGACGTGTTTTTCGCTTTTCAGCAGTGCTCATATGCTCATATTTAAAGTCGTTGCATCATCAGAATGCCGCACTGCAAAATGTACATTCAGTGCTAGTCTCATTCTTTATTCAGGTATAAATAATGAGTATGACATTGCAGCATTTTCCATCTGCAGAAAAAATTAAATTACTACGCGTAGAGACTACTAGGGGAAATCCTTGACTCGACACTACTTATGTTTATCGCTTCTGTTTTATCTAGTAAAATACTGCTACTAAACGTTTATGCAAATATTTCCTGGCACAAGCATTAATTTATCAAAGAAATTTCGAAATAGTGCTTCAAACACCAAAATCACACTTCCGTTTGCGCTCTCTTTTTATAGGTTTTTTTTTTGCTACTTTTAAACTAAAACTTGAAACTACCTTTTGTTTAGTAATAATAATTATCATGCTGAGTTATCTGTGCATCATGCATGCATCGTATTATCACAACCTTAAAACTGATGAACTAAAATTAGTTATAAGTAAATGTAATTCGATGTGAGAATTAGGTGGAAATTATTTAAACATCATAAGTGTTCTATGGGAATTTTTTAATCAAAACCTTAGCATAGACCCAAAACATAAATCTTATTAGTTAAAGAAAATTAAACTGTTAGGGAGCTAACATTTTATTCCAAAATTGTATGCTTTTTATTTCGGTAAGGATCTCATGACTTTGAACTGTGGTAAGAAGCTGAGGCTTCTCATGAAGCAGCAACCCATTTCCAAACTACCAAAAGTATATTTACTACAATTTCTCATATTGTATGCCATTTATTTCTGCATGGGCTCTTTTTATCACTGGAACATTAATGAATTCTCGCATAACCCTTTTCGTTCTTTGTAATTAATGATTTCAATGTTTTGTTCTGGCAGGTGCAATCTCTTCTATCGAAGACTTTTGCTATTTTTTTTGTGGTGATTTTTTTTTATCGGAATTCTACTTCACAGCCTTCTACAGTCTGAAAGAGAATTTTGATTTCATTCGTTTATTAGATTCAGAGGCTTCCTAACAAAAAAGGTTATTCTATGTCTACCCTGTAATTCTTTGTAGATGTTTGCTCCGCTCCACAATAATGAACCAATACGGAGTTGTTTATGTCCTATAGAGAGAAAAAAACCGAGTATGCACTTTGGATGTCTTAATTTCCTCCATTTAAAACCAAAATTCGATACAACTATACAATTTAGAAAAAAGGTGGAATTTTTCGATGATTATAATGTTTTTTTCTTTGCAAACTTCGTCTACGAGAAAGCAAAGGAGGAGTTTTCCTATTATTCAAGTACTATGGAGCTGAAATGCATTTTTTGACTATTTTCTCCATTCAAGCGGCACCTTAAAGCTCAAATGATCCTCTATTTTTAAAGAAAAATAGAAAATTTTATTATTTTTTGGAAATTTAAAGGGTTACTAAGCTTCTCGTCGGCGTCGGAATGTTTGAGATTCCATTCATTTTAAAAGCGTTTCTTTACAAACTTTTGATTTAGTAAGCCAGTTTTTAAAATATTTTGTCTTCTGTTAACATTCAAAAGCTTTAACTAACTTTAGCGGCTGATATAGGTTCACAAACAACAATATGAAGCATTTTAATTCTTAAAATCTTAAAAAGAGAGTCTTTAACAAATTTATTTTTAAGTAAAATTGTTACATGTTTGTGAAGATACAATTTTGGTATCGATTTTTCAGTTATTTCCTGATGTGTTAAAATTTTGAAACCATTTATATTCATGTGATCTTGATGATGAAGTTCAAATTTAATATTTTTACAGTTTATTTACAATTTATACTTTTACAGGTTATCTGTCAATAAATAGATTACCGTAACTAAGCTTTGTATATATCAGACACCACCTGGTAGCAGATCTGAGAAACATTAATATCAAGATTTCATAATATTTATTAATATGAATAATATATTTGAGACTAAACGGTAGAAAATAATCATATTAAATGTAATTTTTACTTTCTGCAACATTTGCTTTCAATAAAAAGACTTCTTTTTATTGAATTTATTTTTAAAATCACAAACAAAAATGTATAGCTTTCCAAACTTGAAAGCTTTCTGGGAGAGAATAATATATTGCCGTTCATACGCATAAAATTGTGAATTCATATAAATTTGAAAGATAGTTAAAAAGTGTTTGAAAACGAAAATAGTGTTGATTTTTAAGATTTAATTAGCATAATTACTCTTTTTTTTAATAATCTTATCTTTACCTAATCATTTTTTTTTCTTTCGAATGAGAGATTTTTTCGCAGGTGAGTTCAATATCATATCTGAAAATTTAGGACATGTAGAACGAAGGATTTATTTTCATTGTAAAAGAGTAGAAAAATATTTGTTTCTTAAAGTATGTTTTTAAGGGTAAATCGAATGTGTGTTTTGATGCAATAATTTTAAAGTTCATAATCACCAATCGGTACACTCAGAAAAATAATCCTGAGTGAAATCATTCCAAAATCAGCATAATAAATGCTCATAGGTATAATAATTACAATTTCATTTAAATGTGCTAATACTAAAATTTCAAAAAATAATGAATGCCGTGTTAAATTTAAAATATATATAGCATGATAAAGAGTCTCTAAAGATTAATACTATTGAGCAGAAAAAATTAAAATATGTTTAACAGACGCATAATGCTTGTAAATATTGTCGTATATTATTTTATACGGTTGTAGTGAATAGAAAACATTCTTTGCGTATCGAAATTTGTAGGGAAAAAGAAAACAGTGTTTCGAGAAAAAGCCAAAGTCTCTATCTTTTAATATTGGAGCTTCAGTTAGATTCATTGTTAAAATTAATTTACAAACTTTCACCTTTTCAGATCTCCACAAATTATACATTATTGTAATCAGTGAAATGCCTCCTGTTTTACTAGACTAAAATTAAAAACAAATTTTTTGAAAACACAAATGTTCCCAGTTCTTTTTTAACATTTTATTTAATTTTATTTACTTCATGTTAATGAAGATGAAATTTGTATTTGATATTCCCTTCCTAGCGTAATGCTGATCAGATTCCTTTCCAGAGTTGTGATACTTTGAACTTTATGACGACAATACGCAATTTTAACTCATTCAGATCTAAATATTTTTTAAATAAATTTAATTTGATTTTAACCATTCCAAAATAAATCTAATAATGAATTTTTTAAAGGCGAAAAAGTAAAATATTAAGATTTTAAAAACAAGCTAATTCTATCTCATTTAAAAAGAGGGAATAGTGTTTTTAATCAAAAATTTCGAGCGCAAAACAAAATCGTAAAATCATGAGATGCTAAAATCATTGCAAAAAGGAAATTTATCTATAAAAAAATATATTTGCTTAACTTTCATCAAATTTTGAAACACATGCGATGAAATTCCAGTTTATAGATAGTATTTCTATAAGCGACTCAGACATTAAATTTTTGTTCCTCTATATTTTTAATAATTATATTTTTGATAAAAGAATGTTTTCTCTTTTATAGTACTCTGACAAGTGTGTTTTAAAAATTTTTTTGATTATTATTATTTTAAATAAGAAATTGAGACAAAACTTGAATTGAAAGGAAGGTCTCTTATTTTATCACGGGATACAGAAAACTGAAACCTCTGTCAGAAGAAAATTAAATCTTCAATACAAAATCATTGCAGAATGAATGAAAAACACAAATACTAAAAGGGACCAAAATCCCTTTTCTTACTTTTTTTTTTTTTTTTTTTTTTTTTTTACCCATTTCAAGTAGAGATGTAATTCATCAGAAAGTCTTTGACTAAAAGAGAAACGCTCTTTTCTTTTTTGAAATCTCTTCGCAAAGCTGTATATTAGTTTGAAAGTAGGAAGTTTTGTTTGAACGGAAATAAGGTAACATTTTAACGATTCTAGCCTCGAGGATATTTTTCAAATGCAGGGCAGGAAAACCTCTGGATAGATTTTCATATAGAGTAGAATACAATTTAGAAGAAAAAAGACTAAATGCACTTTTAATTCACCTGTAAAATTAACGGATGAATTGTAATGACCTCCAAGACAGAAATTCATCATCTAATCTTTCAACAATTGTTCTAATTATTTTAAAAAATTGATACCCAGAACGCCTGGAGTTAAGATGGCTCATAAATTATTGGATTAATTCTTGAAAGACAATTCCTGGAAGATAATTTTTAAATAAGAAATATAAACAAACCTTTTTAAGAAACAAAATTGCATTCATGTCATTATAATAACCGAAAACTGGTGTTGTTGTCAGTAGACAATTAAACCTTCAGCATAAAATCAATACAAAAAGAATGAAAAACATTGAAAAAACACGTATACCTTCATTTTAACATGAAATCAATGCAAGAAGAATGAAAAACTGTGGCAAATCGCAAATACCAAAGGAGATCCTAATTTATTTTCTGACTTGCCTCTTTATTTCAACACAATTTATGTAGAAGCACAGTTTATCAAAAACTGAATGAATTCTTGGAAAAGAAAGAGAAATCTTCTTTTGTTTCTGAAACTCTTCTCGCAGTTGAAAATTAGTTTGAAAGCTGGATGTTTTGTATGATCACAAATTAGGCAGCTTTTTGATGATTTCGGCCTCAAGGATAGTTTTCATTTCATTTCATTCTTGCGCAGATGAAAACTATCTTTTTTTTAAAACTAAAAAGGGAGAAAAAAAAGATGGCAATAAATTTTCTAGTATTCTAAAATCTCTTTTTAAAGAAGGAAAAAAATTGCTACATAATTACACAGAAAATGATTTCATTTTGCAGTTTTATTAGAGAATCGCATTGCATTCTTGCAATATCGTTCTTAAATTTGTGAAGATACAGTTGCCATTATGAATTATATGAGAATCAAATTTCGACTCTATCGTCAGATTAATATATCGAAATGTATTATCAAAACGAAAGTCAAAACTACGTTTTTCATCGCTGAATAATTTCAGAAGCAAGAATATGAAATTAATTGAATATCGGCCAAAATAAGGAAACAAAACAGCCTCATAGAAACGTAATTTTATTAACCTAATCTAAGGACAAGTACAGGGAAATAAATTTTCCTCTACCGTGCATTGCATCTCTTTTGTTCTATCTATTTTAGGAGAAATCTTGCTTACGGTGAATACAGGTTTAAGCTGACTAGAAAAGGGAAGAAATGAAACTGTCCAAAGGATGATTAGTTCCACATTTAACAAATAATTTGTCATAGGTGTTAATAACTGCAAGTTCCAAGAATAGTTTTCAGAATTCAGACGTAGAATTTCCAATGTTCTGAAACCTTACTGGCAAATATTTGTAAAATGAAATAATTGCGCCATTTTTTTAAAAATTAAAATCAAATTTTGTAACCACCTTGCTTACGTCTATTTTCCTGTAATAAAATACCGATTCTGTAATTTTCGAAAAAATCAAGGTTACCAAATGTTTCAAGTCAATAAACATCGTTTTAAATTCCGCTTAAGGGTTAAAATGTTTCCATTCATTATTCATTTGATGCAGCTCTTCTATATTTGGAATTGAATATGTGTGTGCCCGAAGAGAGGACAAATTTGGAATTAACTACAATTTATATTTCCATGGGAGGGCATGATATGTGCATGGGAAGGATAGGTGGATCACGCCTGTTCGCTCTAGGGAGCAAGAACATAATGTGAAAAACTTCGTGTTTTTACTAAGAGACTCTTGCAGGAATTTCTTTAACACGTGTCGGTTTAAGAAAGGGAATCTCGAATTTTTATCCCTTCGTTTGGAACATGAGAATTCTGACACTGCAATTTTTCAGAGCGCATTCTTGAAATAAGGATGCAAAAAAGTGAGACTTGGATTAGGAAATAAGAGAAAAATTTTAGAATAAAGGAAATATGTGCTAATTTGAAATAAAAACGATGACAGATTATTTTCGCATTAGGAAATGAAAATTGATGTGGATCGCATAAAGAACTACAGCTTTTTCTGCAAACAGTTCCAAACAATTAAGGGAAAAGATAATAACTTCTGTCCAGGAATTATAGTTGATCAATGTGAAAAAATGAAAAAGTTATGTTAATCTGAGATGTAAATAATAATAATAATAATAATACGAGTACGTTTGAGTCTTCAATTCGAAAAACCTATCCTAATTTTGAAAAAACTTCATCTGGAAATATCTTCCATAAAAGGCCACATTCTGTTATCTTTCTTACTTTTGTCGAGCTAGTACAAGGGAGATACAAACAGAATTTTGTTATTCAGAACTAATTAAAACTGCAATAAATAAGCAAAATAATATATGAATCTACGTTCCATCAACAGGCATTTAATGGCGTAATGAAGGGTGGACCTAAGTCTCCATAGCTGCAATATGCAGTTGGTCAAGCTGAGTTTTGTAAGTTAGTCTCCAAACATGCCTTGAACAGGGTAGAAAAGAATTTCTGCTCTCCATCATAGGCTAGATCGTATCTTGATATAGGAATGATACTGAAGACATGTCTACCGATATAGTCTTTTTAATATATATATATACAAGGTGATCAAAATTAAAACACCTCTAGTCTGAGCTCTCTATACAGTCAACTACTCAGTGTAAAGGTTCCAAAATTGTTGAAGATATTATTCAAGACATGGGTAGATGGATTACGAGAAAAAAATAGTTTGATAAATACCGATAGATATGAAACATACTTTAATATAAAAATCATGAAATATATATAAATTTACAAGCCATCTAAGTATCACGAGTCCTAATAGATGTGTCGGCTAAGTCTCCACGGCGGCTTCAGAATGAGAAATCCTAAATGAAACAAGGAACTTTGAGTTAAGATAAATTCAGTTGAATAATAGATCTGTTGGGATTCCGAGCTTAAAAGGACGTTGTCGAAGTGTCAGATCTGATTGAACTTGCAGCTGGGGTCGGTTACCGATCTCCTAGTTGCCTAACATTGTAACAATTTCTTGATTTATGGATCTATACTAATTTAGTATTGAATTATTATTCATCGGTGGAGTTAGTGACCTAAACTTGTTAGCAGTTAAGGGCCGAACAAAATACAAAACGCATATCAAAATCCCATTAGTATATGTTTACATTTTATAAAATTCCATGAGCATTATTAAGTTTATTTAAATTATTTGTATAAAGACAAATCTTTTTTTTTGTCGTAATAAGTCTTGGCACAAATCAACGCAATGTATTTGCGGCAAATTTAATTCTCAATTCTCAAATATTAATTCATATCTATAACAAAATTCTCAAGGAATGAAAAGAAAATCTTCGATCAAAGCCGAAAGATAAATAAAAATTTTCCAACAACCTTTGATGAGAGGTTTCTAACAAAATTCAAAAAACCAACTAAATTCATAATTTTTTAAATTCCATTATTCCAATTTGGTTAAATAAAAATCTCACCCAAACCAAGCGTAACTAATGTAAATCCTTTTTGGACAAAAATAAATGAATCAGTTCTAAGTTCCAATACATAAAGTTTTAGTTGCGCAGTGTTAAATAATCAAGCATGAAAACAACATAAATATTAGTTTCTTCACAGAACAAAAATTGAAATACAAATCTCATTTATGTGACGAAATAAGGAGTGATTTGAATTGTGTAAAAATCTATATTCATTTTGAATTTTAAACATCACGCATATAAACTTTATTTATTCCTTATTTAATTGAAATTACTAAATTTTGTCCCTAGAGAGAAAAATTATTTTCTCGACTGTGAAATATGGCATATAATTTTGGTTTATATGTGACTTAATTAACCAAACTGAAGAAGAACAGTAATATTATAATATCTGACACATTCATAAAACGACTGAAATTAAAAGGAAATTATAAAAAGTCATTTCATTTTTTTAAAAGGACAAAATCATCTAAATAATAAATATCACATATCTCTAAAATCATAGTAAACATCTTCAGCTATTGATTATGTAAGGTTAGCATTTTTCACTTTATTAATTTTATTTTATTAACATCCTTTGACATTATGAGCTAGGGTTCTAAAATTTTTGTCAAAAGTGTATTCTCAGAGACAATATAATATTTTAATGTTTTCAAAACTCGTTTATGAAATAGTTTATTAATTCTAATCAATTTAATTCTTGTGTCTTGCACTTAGAAATGTATTTGAGAAAAATCTGTTACAAAATATTTCGTAATAATTATAATGAAGAATTATGACATACTTTCACGACAAAAATATAAAAGAAAATCAAAATTCAAATCTAAAAAGGTAATTTTATGAGTACACTTAAAAATACGAATTAATTTTTTTATCAAAATTGTGAGGTCAAAACAAAACTGTGAAAGCGTCGGATGCTGAAAACAATATAACAAAAATATCAAGCTACAATGAATATCATTCTCATACATTATTTAAGAATTAAATTGCATTATGAAGGTGGGCACACATTCATGAGATCAACTCAACAACGTCACACTTGAATGTCACTCCAAATGGTCACGTGATCGGAGATCTTAGAGGAAATCCGAATGGGAATTGAGAGATTAGAGTTAGAATTGGGCTTCAACAGCCCTTCCGTCGTGGTAACGGTCTGAATTATGCCGTGTGGCCTTTCGTAAATTGAAACAAATAATTTGTTTGTGTTGATTAAAAAACATCATAAAAATCAATGAAATAAAAATATTTTCGTTAAACACTACGCTACATGAATGTGATTAAAATCCTAATTGAACTAGAATATTTTTATCAGGCTTTTACACTTTTGCAATTTTGTTTTAACTCCAAAATTTTAGTTATTATTTTTTCTTTTAAGTACTTTACTAAAAACACTTTTTAAATTTTTTATTATATTTTTTTCTATGTCTTTAAAAACGTTTCTATAAAACGTTTATGGATCTAACGTCGACATTTCCATTGTAATCCTTTCATATTTGTTTAAAGGCAATATTTAAGCAGCAGTAATGCGACAGAAGACAGGTTTGGTTGCATTATTAATTATTATTTTAAAGAATTAATTTTCCTTTGGGCCCTTAATTGTACTTATCTTCCCTTCTTGTAATTTCTTCATTACAAGTTATGAGGCCATGATTAAATTCTCTTCTCTCGTGACTTATTAAAACCCTTGAGGGCTTAATCACCAATTACTACTCATGTAAAACATCTTTATAAGGGTTTCAGCATGAATGTAAAAGAAAAGAATGTTTACTCTTAGAATTTTCTCTCAGCATTAGCATTACTTCTATGCCTCAGCTTGTTGTATTTTTAGGGGCAAGTTTTATATTCATAGCAACTATTCCCTCGAGGTAACCTTAATTTACTCAAGCTGAAAGAAATCTTGCAACAACTTAATATGTTTGATATATTTTTATCGTTCGTTTACACAAATTTTGTTACATAAATCTTATGGTGAGCTTATTTCCTAGTTAATTCTGTAACACATTTCTCTTATAATTCGGTTTTTCTAGAGTGAAATAAAATTGTATTGCTCGTTAATTCTTTATATTAACCTTTTAGAGCTTTTTTTAAATAACAAAATTTTAATATTTATGTGGAAACCCATTGTAAATTATTTGTTGCCTGTAGGGAAGGATCGGATATATTGAAAAGTTCTAATTCGTATATACCACCCTTTTAAACTTGTGTCCTGCATGCATGCATGCATGCATGCATCGTATAGCTTATAGACATTAATACAACAGATAAAGAAAGATAGGAAAGCAGATTCTTCCTATTCGAAAAAAATTAGTGGAGAATTAATAATAAAAATGAGAAAATTATAGAGCAATTAAAATATGATAGAAACTTTGAAATTTAAAAAGAAATAAATAAAAGAAAGTAAAAATAGAAACAAAGACAAATTATAACTTTCAATTTTATTGGATATATATACATATAGGATATGATTACAGTAGACTGTCTCTGATCCGGCACATATGGGACCTGGCACCTGTTGGATTATAGAAATTGATGGACTATAAGCAATCGTTTAGACATCTCTGAATTATACCATGATATATTTTTCTACGAAACTATGTGAGTGAAACGACCCAGCAATATGATGTTTAGAAAGTACTGTTAAGGCTTTGAGTGGGAGCACATTCAACAAAAGAAAATTAAAGTTCTGAAAAAGTGAATGTTTCAAGTAGGCTAATCATCAAATAACATGTATCAACGGGTGCATCAGAGTAAAGAGTGTTGGATTAAAGTGAGTTTACTCCATTTAAAAGAAATAAAAACATGTATAAATATTTAAAAAGAAAAAAAGTTATATGCTGCCCATCCACTTGACTTCAGAACAGTCCTAGATATAATCATGACATCGTTGTCTTGCCTCGTCTATAGGCAATGCGATGAGATCACTTTCATCAACACCATTTAGATGCAATCTTCTGAATTCACATTTCTAGCTTGAAAACGGTATGAGGTAACAGTTATCTTGTAACGGTTTTCTGTCACAAGATTGAAGACAATTATAGATATACCACAAAGACCCTTTGTGGACATTAATACTAAAACAGAACTCAATAAAACCTGCGTTGGTTTCCCAAATTTATGGAATAATGAATTTAGCTGTATGGCCATGCTTTGAACATCCTTGACGAATTAAGATTCAATTTCTATTCATAAACATCTTTGCGAGCATTGTTGGTATAAGTTATTGAAAGAAGTTACACTTTTTACAGCTTCATTGTGGATCACTTAGAAGATCTAGCCTTTTTTTCTTTGAAAATATGATAAAGGATGAGACATTCCTTCCAGGTAATAAAGTAGACTCAGACTCCTTTACTAGACGGTAGAAAATCTCTTCCTCCAGCACTGCAACAGCTTTCGGGATGTTTTATTGACGCTTGTACCAAAGGTCAACTGCCTTCTTAAACAGTGCCAATTACAATCCAATTAAAATCCTTTCAGGTATGCAGAGTGGCAACAAAAAGGATAAGTGAGCTTAATGATAGGTAATTTTCCATTATTCCTCTATCATAGTTTGGCTATCGTGACCCAGTAAATGTACTTTTTAAGTATTCTTATTTAAAAAATATTTGATTAATGTTCTTCTTTTATTAAATTGATATTGCTATACGGTTTTGCAATTCTCTTTTTTCCATGCTTCGCACCGATTTTTAAATAAGAAGGCTCTGTTTCTGGTGAAATCGTGTAATGTTCTTTTATCTTAATAGCTGTTATCATTTTGAATTTAAGAGGTCTCAGGACTTCAGTGGGAACCTTGCACAAATATGGAAAGGTTAAAAAAAGCATAAGTTCCAATCTAATAAATATGTAACTGACTGCCTACTCAATATACCAATATTATCTGCAGCATTATTTATCGGTATGATATTATTTATAGCTACCTTTTCTGCAAAATATATAGCACTGACAAGCAAATAAAAAGAATTACTGGCCCATTTTTTTAATTTCCTATCTTTTGATGAAGGATTTTCTCCTAATTTTGCCAACGTGAAGGCTCAAAATTACTCTACTCCATTTCATATATTAGAGTATAACTTTTAAAATATTAAAAATTATCTTACGTAGAATACTTTTTCCTAATTCTTTGGATATATAAATCTAAAAGTTCTTATTCTAATGTATATGCACTAATTCATCACACTCTTCTATAGTCCAAAATCAGGAAAATGGTAAATGGAGAAAATTCAGATTCCAGGATAAATAGGCCAACAATTTAATTTCCGATTCCTTCAGAATTCCAAAGACTGCATGGTATGAATAGAATGAATATGAAGGCTCTTGGAGTTTATTGAAATGGAATTTAACGGCTAATTGGGGCCGAACTATTGCACAAAAGATAAAAGACGGGATGGTTTATCTTGGAATCTTATGATTTTATAGCAAAATATTGCTTACTCATATAGAAACAATAAAAAGCTTATTTTTATGCAAATATAGTTTTTAATTCTCAAATATTCCATGCCCCAAATAACTTTTACTATCCTAATACTGAAAGAAAAAAACTTTAAAAAATTAAATAAACCTTTTTTACGTAATATACCATTTTAAAATTTAGTTGTTACTTGTTTAATATTCTTAGTTTTGACCTTTTATCAGATATAGTTTTAACAGATGAGCAAATAAACATATGAATAATTATTATATAAAAACACCTTTAATTAGTAACTTTGATTAAAACATAATGTTATTGAAAAATGTTGGGATAATAATGCATTATATTAATATCGAATTTAGACAGTTAAATTGAATTCATGCAGTTTTATCCTATTCTAGTTAAGAATGCTAAAACTAAATAATAAAGGAATGCTATATTTTTATCAAAACAATTGTTGAACTCTCTAAAGTGACTTTAAATATTTTTTAATATAGAATCCGTAGAGCAGTCATTTTTTTTTTTTTTTTACTACCAATGTGTCTTATTTTGGATGTCAGATTCTAATTCAAAGTTTTACTTTGCAGTATTTTCTATTCATTACAAAGCTAAACATCTAGCCCTAAAATTTATTTGATAAACGAGTTTAAGTAATTTTCAGTATGTAGAAAATGTTGGATATCTACCAAAAATTTTGAATTAATAAGTCATGCTGTATGTAAAAAGTTGAGTGTTAATTACTTTTAATTGATTTTTGTCAAAGACAACTTATTTTGTAGAAAGTTTCATTGCCTTTCTTTCCTTTTAATATACTTGATGGAATACTTTAAAGTAATTTTCAAAAACGCTAATATTTGGCACATAAAAATTATGGTAAATCTGTCATTCTCTTATGTAGTCCAACTCAGGCTAAAAAGATTTCTAATTATTTCTAAAATCCAGACAGGCATGAAGAGAAGAAAAAAATGAGAAACATTTTTAAAGAATTAATTTAAAATTTTTGCTATTAACATAATTTTGGAATTCTCGCTTACATTCTAGTTACTACTTTTTCTCGAATTAATAAATGTTTCTTATCAAAACAGTTTGAATAAATATAAAAGATTACATTTTTTCATGAAAAAAATTCCGTCGCCTACTTTTATTACAGAGTACATTCACACTCAGATAAAGAAAATTTATCAAAGGAATTTCTGGGGCTATTAATCGATTAATAATCTATAGACGACATTGAGTAGTTTCCGTAGCGTTTAATTAATAGATGATCTCGGATAATATGTGATACGTCTGTATACACCCTTAACCTAAATCCCCCGTATTTTCAGAAGATTTGGGCGTAAAAGCTTGTAAGTCAAGTTAAGCGATTTGAATTTTTCCTTGCTTCAGTGCAGATGCTACACAAGATTTCTAGAACTTTGTTCACAGTATGGTGAAATAAAAGCCTCGCTCCCCTCATAGGGCTAATATGTTGGGTGGCTAATCACAAGGTTTCTTTAATCACCTATTCTCATGTTTCACTGTATATTTAATAATAGGTTGGTAAACGCCAACCGCATGTAACATTCAACTCCAAAAAGTGACTCTTTGCCTAAATGATTAGGGATCAAGGGAATTATCTACTAGTGTATTGATACCGTTTCAACTAACAGTATATCACTCTTGAAGATATTATCTCTGACACCAACACATGGAATATCTGGTTATCCATGAGAAGCTATAAATGAACAAATAAAACAAAAGTGTGAAAGCACAACTGTAGAAGTCGTAAGTAAGAACATCCTTGAAAAGAGACCAGATTATTGGGGAAATATCGAAGTTGTGATGCCCGTCGCACCTAAAGGAGATGTATAAAGATCCCATGTTGTCATGATGTGGATGTTTCGAGGCTGGTATATTTATATTCATCCTCTTGCCAACACCTAAAGAAATTACATTCATAACGATGCATTAAGGTTCAACGGTTTATAATGTAACTTTGGAAAAAGAAATTAATCTATCAATTAAGAAAATGAAAATGATTCCTTTTATAAATATTTACTTCATCAAATTGAACTGAAATTCCAATATTTGATTCAAGTTCATGAATTATTATTCTTTAATGGGTTATGGAAATCAAAAATACATAAACATTTAACATTAATTAAATTTATGAGTCACCCTTAATTAAATATGAGTCAATCATATTGATTCAAATGCTATAATAATAATCTTATTTTAAAGTTTCACCAATGTTAAAACATTTAAAGAATTTGCTTTATTTATCATGATGACTCCGTCTGCTAATATTGTAAATCAATTCTTCTTGATGAAATATCGAATAAAATAACCCATACAAAATCATTTTACCTGGAAGTCTACTTATTTAAAATGCGACGGATCGATGGCATGCATTTGCATCATTTCGTTCCATATTAGTTACCAATCGAATTTAACGCTCTTACTCACTTAAAGAATATTTAATCAGTTCTGTCTCTGAACCAGTTCATCCTCCAGCTTTTTATTTTCACTCACTTAATAATCGAAAACTTTAGAGATGGTCGTATTATTCGGTCTCATTCTAAATATGCAATCTTATTCTACCTAGCGACGGTCTCGAATTAATGTAAGATGCAAATTTTATGTGAAAGCACTGATTATGCATTAAAAATTAAAGCACAGCACTCTTCTGAAGTCCCAGCCGGTGTGCAAGAATTATTGAAAAGGAAAGAAATGTCCTAATGGCGCAATCGGAAGCACATCTGACTGCACAGAAGATTCCCCAATGCTTAGTAGATTTTTTTAATTAGAATCCCTGACGCTATCCAGTGTTCGTTGATGTTCATTCGTCTAAAAAAACTCGTTCTCTATTCCAGATTATTGCTTTAAATACTATATCTTATTTTTATACCTCTCAGTTCAGCGATGCATTTGATTTATTCATGAATAATATTAGTTTCAGTTCTTAATTTAAAATTCTAATCAATCGAGAACTTAGGATAATTAAAAAAAATTGAGAGATTTGAAATAGCATTCGAAACAATGCGTTGAAATTTGGTCTGAGTTATTAGAGTGTGCTAGTCAAATAAAACGCGCATATGTGACAGTACATCGTTCAATAATTAAAATATATAATCTTTTCTAATTTCATTTCCGATTTTAATGGAAACAATTTTACGGATAATTATCCAATAAAATATTTCACAATTATTATTTGTCTTATTGTTTTTACATTTACTGTTGCGCACTGTCGTATCATATGTTGCATGTAAAGGAACAATAGAACATATATAAAAACTGATAACGTAATTTATCAACTACACCCAAAACTTCAAACATATGAGACACATTTATACTGATGTTACACTATTCGGGGGGGGGGGGGGCTTACCAAGTAAATATGACAACAGAGTGTCATGATTTCTTAAGCTTCTAAAAATTACTCAGAATGTATTGGTGTTACAATTTTTGAAAAACAAAATTGTGAACACTGAAGAAAGTGTAAAGTTATAGAACAATTTAAATTTTTTAAAATTGAATGTTGAAATTTCTTTTAATGTAATAGGATTCCTGAAAAATACAATCATATATCACTACAAACTACGATAAGTATTTCTTTGCTAAAGTTATTTTTACCGGCAAAATTAACTTAAAAGTTGTGTGATTCAAACCTTTTAATTCTTCTTTTGCAGAACTCATCTTGATTAAATGGCAAAACTGGAGTTCAAGACTTTAAGCAAGACTTTATTTTTATACGCGAGCTCAAATGAAATTTCAAAATACAACTACTTCTCAATGTGTATAAATTGTAACTATCATATTGTTATAATATATTCATGAAGGAAATAATATATTGTTAAAATACATCTGTGAAGGTAAAAGATTAAATGGAGATGTTTATGAGAACGTTTTTTTTTTCTGCTTTGGGAACATACGTTATAGCAGAAAATGCATATATAAACTACCCAGCTTGTTGTTAACTATTAGTTCATAATACTAAATTACCGGCTTTATTTACTATACCTTGAAGCATACTTCTCTCATATTCGGGGCACTGAAAATAAGTACCTCAACAGTCATAGATTCCATGGCTTTGCCGGAGGTCCACAATTTTTTGCGGGGATAGGGAGAGAGATAAAACTTTTTTAGAGAGTATGAGAGAAAGTTTTCGGGGAGACCACTCACTGGTTTATTATATTATTTGCTATTGACTGCCTCTCAATTAAAATACGAGTATTTCATCAAAAAATAGCTTTTTTCTTGTATAAAATTTGTTAGAAGTTAATTAAATCTATATGACTACATTAAAATTTTGCAGGCAAAGATTTCACACTATTGTCAGAAATTTTAAAATTACAAACTTTACAGATATATCCTATTTTTTCATGTATCAGAAGTTAATAAAATTAGTGGAGCAATTCAATAAATATAAATGACCAATTTGAATATGAAATGAATGTGCTTCAGAATTCTCTAAACATTGTTACGCATTAGTAATCAATTCGCAATTTAAGAAAATAAAAATTAATTTACATATGGTTTTTGAAAGTATTGCTCAAAATTCTAAGCAGAAAATTTCTAATTTGAATGTATTTTATTCATTTTTCTAATTACAATCGCAGGTAGGAATGAAGGAGATGGCGGCCTGGGCAAACTCACGATGTCAGATCCAAGAACTGCCGTGAAATCGGTCCTCGTGCATGTTATATCCTTCCGATTCAAACATCCTTTCGATGGAGGAATATGTAGAATCCTTGCAGCCACTACAGGTAACTCTATCTGAGTCTTTTGTTTAACGAATCCTAATTTTAAAAAATAATATGAAAATTTTCTTCATGGAACATCTGAAAAATTTATTATATAATGGAAGCTTTCCAATCGAAATCATTAATAAGCCCCATTCTCTTCTAAGATATGTTTATGAAGTCTTCGAAGTATGAACACAATAAATCATTTTTCTAACCATAAAAGAAGCCGTCTACAATATTTTTTGCTCATATTCTCCATGTTAATCTATATGAAGAATGTATAAATCTACTTTTTGCTTGCATCTCTCTAGCTCCCTAATGCTTCCATTCCAGATTTTAATGGGATTCATTTCAAAACTCCTATTATTTTTTAAGTGTTGTTATTGGTTCTTGCATAATAAATAATATTACGTCTGAAACTGAATACTTGTGCGTCTGAAACCGAGTTGAAAGGTTGGATTGAGATTTAAAATCTTGAAATTTAAGATGTTTAATTTCATATTCGGTAATTCATTAAAGGCAAGTAAACACTAAAAGCTTATATTTTAATGTCTTTGTTTTCAATAGTGCGTTTCATAGCTTTTCTGGAGGACTTATGTAGTAAATAATACCGTAAAATTTCTTATTAATTAGGCATAGAGATTAAGACACCAAATATAATTCCGTTTACGTGTGGCTGTGAGAATTTCTTGCCTTAAAAAGCTTTATATTCAAAAACATTCCGATACAGGTAAAAACTGAACAATTGAAATAAAAGACTTCTAGGTACTTTATTGTGAATGTAAAGGCATATCGATTTCTTTAATTTAAAAATAATAAAAAGCTAGAATTAAAGAAACCTATTTTTTTAAATAAAAATAATTTCTTTTCTTTTGAATATGCTGTAAAAGTCTCATCGAGGGGGGGGGGGCATTTTATTTAAGGACGAAATTAAACGGATATTTTGCAATATCTGACTTTCGTCTCCACGCTGAACTAGCTTAAATTTGTGAGTGAGGGAGAAAAAAATGAAACTGAGAGGTAAATGGCTTTGCTTGTGGATGAAACATTTCTATCAATATATAGATGCTCTGATACATCCTCGGGAAATGTTATAATCAAGCGATTTCAGTTAAACAAACTGTGTAATCTAGTTAACCAATTCATTTATTTCAAAACACACATTTTCATACAGTTTCAAATAATATATTAATAATATAGTAAAAATTTAATTATATATATATTTAAGCATTGATTGCCACTTATAGGAATTTCGATGGATTTGGGGGGTTTCTATTATTACTAATCCTTTAATCATTAAAAAAAATAATGATAGAATAACACTATTTCTTAAGAAATAAGGATCATAAAATCTACTAGGTAACATGAATTTTTTTAAATAAATCAAAGTTCATAGAAATATAAAAATAAGGAAGATTTTATTTATATATTTATTTATATATTTATTTTTATATATAAAGACTTTAGTGATAAAATTCAAAAACAAACTAATTCTAATCCGTATAAATATAAATGTAGTTTTATTTACTATTTAATAACTTTTCATTTCACCACAGAACGGCAGTGCTATAGATCCTTGTGGATAGTAAATCCATCATGCATCAAGCGTTCTTCCGGCCGACAAGAAATTGTAGAGAAAAGCCTTGCTCCGGCATTGTTCCCGTCACCTGATCAAGGCTCAAAATTAAGACGTAGACCCTCATATAGAATTCGCATTGCTTCAAAGCAGAAAGTTATTCTAATTTAATTAAATTTACAAAATTCAGATAAATAAACGATAAAATCTTCAGAAACTTTTCTTTACAATTTAACTGATAATTTTTACCCTAAACATCATTTGTGGGTGGAAACTTTAAAGAACTTATTGAAAACAAAACAAAAAAAAATCACTGAAATTTATGGCGTAAATAAAAGGAATTTTTTGCAAGTAAATGATAACATTTTCTGAAAAATCTGTTGCCAGATTTTTAAAATATTAAAAAACGAGCTGTTTTCAGCACAAAAAAAACATAAAACTCAGTTTCTTAAAATAGTTGCTTTCTAATAATAAATTGAATAAATGTAGTTATACGATAGTCGTAACTTTCACAATCCAAATCCAGACTGGCAAGAAAAATAATTCTTAATAAAATTACTCTAAAATTAGCATAATATATAGGCTCAGATTCAATAATTGCAATTAACATATTTTCATTTTAATATAACTAAAAAACTTTTTAATCTAAAAATCTTTTAATTAAACAGCCGAAGACTTTTCAGATAAAGAAGAAATTGACTTATACATATTTTTTGGGTAGAGTTTCATTCTGTTTGGTTCATTAGATCTGCATGTTTATATATGCAATAAATAATTTTAACCTCTTTATTAAATTTTAAAATATCACTAATTCTCTCATTTCAAATAATTATTTCCTTCAATAAATATTTGTTTTATAAATTTCAAAATTTAAAACCTATCAATATGAATAAAAATATAAGCTTTCAGCAGCAGTGAAATCAATTCAGCAGCAGTAAGAAAAGAATTCACAAACCGCACAATGTTAAATTTATGAAAAAATAAAAAATAAAAAGGAAAGATAAGAGTAAGAATAATCACTTTCCTTCAATCAATTTTTTTCAAACTATTATTAGATTTAAAAAATGACACTGTAAAAAAGCAACTGACGAGGAACTTTTATTCGTTGTAGAAAAAACAATCTCATTTTTCTTTGCTTTTTATTTGAATTTTTTTTTTTTTGTATTCAGCTTGAATGAGTTGATTAATTGTATTAAAGATCAAATTCACATATAGGAAAAGTTCCGATGAAGCGCATTTAAATTATAAATCAAAATTCAATCCCTTTATCATTCATAATCTTACGGAAAACAAACACTTGCATCATTTTTCTTGGAATATATTGAATGGTTAAGATTTGTAATACTAATAACAATATGGAAATCATAAGAATTCAACTTTAAAGCATTTGAATTGTATATCTTACCAGTTGTTACCATCCAATTTTTGTTGAATCTGATCTGTGGCGTAGCTATGATGGACCGGCAGGACAAGTGTTCAGGGTACTAATATCAGAGGAAAAATTAAGGAGTAAAGTTGCATATAAGAGAATAGTACATTTTGTAACTCTTCTTTCGTAGATTTTTTTTTAAATTAAAAATGCTTTCAATCTAGTGTGAAAAAATATGCAGATCTTTTTACAATTTGAGAGGACATTCAAGTAGGATTTACCAAAAGAAATAAATAATTTTATATTTTAAAGATATAATGACTAATTATGATTTATTGAAGGGAAATCTCACTGAGACTCTTTTCAAAGATTTCTATCTCACTGTATACATAACAACCCTCAGATCTTTTTAGTAAAGGGAAGATAACATACCAGTTAACTCCGTATATCATCTCTGGTTTTCTCACAGTATAAATGGAGATAAAAGTTAAAGCCGCAAGGCAAGGAAAGTTTATTATTAAATACTAAATTGCTTTCAGTTTTATTATTCAGAATTCCTATTTAATCAGCATTTGGGAAAATTTTTGATAAAGAAATTTTCTATTTTTTAGCTTACTAATAAAAAAGCGCTTTTCGAAACAATTATTTTTATTTCTAACTAACCGCCCTTGGCGACCAGTTGGTTCGCCGGGATTAATGCTTGCTAAAATTTTCAATTAAATATTTTATGTAGCTTCGTTTCTTAATACCTTCTTCTGAAAACTATTTTTAATCTTCAAATTTTGATAGTCATATAACTCATTATATTACCGAAGTCTTAAAATATTCGATTCATTGATACTATGCATCTAATTTTCTGTCAATTCTCGTAAAATTTTAACTTTTAATTGAAGTAGAAGTAATTAAATTTTAATTAATGCAAAATATTTTTTGCTAAAGCCAAATAATTTTTTTCTAAACTCGAGTTAAAAAAAAAAAAACAATAATTCGCCATTAAAGTTTTATAGGCAAAAATAGAATAATTTTCATATTTTTTGCAATATTTCAAAGAATTATTCAATAAAAATTTCCCTAATTCATCATAAAATTCAATTTTTAGCTTTACTTTCAAAAGGCTTTGTATAACATAAATAAAAATATTCTATTTTGTTTCGGTCAATAAATATACTTCAAAAAATTATAAAGTCTAAATGTTTTTACTGTCCTTTGGTTCTATGGAATCATATTTTGCGAAATATTCTTGATACTGCTACTTTTAAATTGAAAAAAAAGTTTCTATCTTCTGCGCTCAAATCTGACCGCATTATAAAATTTTGAATATTAAATTTTTTTAAAAATCAACATTTTCATAATTTTAAGCCATTCCTTCGGGAAACTCCGAGCATTGACTCCGAGCATCGAGAGTCTTGTCTTCTTTGAGACTATCGATGAAATAGTATAAAATCGTTCGTTTTATAGGTTAATAATATTTAAATTTTCATAACTTTCACTCAGTTTTATTCGCAATACAGTGAATCTTTTTATTTAAGGTCAAACGGTTTGACCTATATAGTGCCAACACACACACCTTCATCTTTGTTAATTGTTTAGATAATACCGCAAATCAGCGATGATTCTATTAACTTATGACTTCATTCAAGAAAAATCATGAAATAGACGGAATCTGAGTATTGAATAATACGCAATATGCAAATTAAATTATTAAAAACTAAATACACATTTTCTAATTATTTTTACAGAACCTTTTTGTCATTTGAAAAGTTAAAAGCATTTTAAATCATCTATAGATAAGCTCCCAGATCCGCGCAAAAATGTTTTCTTTTGGTTTCAATATTCTGATGCTGATTCATAGTCGGTTTACATATCTGCAAATCGGACGCAACAGTGGCTTAAAAGGAAATGGGCTGAACAATTCAAAAGTAAAAAACTTGGATTCAAAGAGATAATATGGCCCATATCATTTTTCTTGCTTTATTTAAGTTACGGAACCAGCTTTATTAATCTTGCTGATTTTTAGACAGAGAAACAAGCGGTGAAGCACGCAACAATCTAATGATGTTTTTGATTTGGAATGTGGGTAGTAGAAATAAACCTTTGTCTTCATAATTTTGTTAGTATTACTGCGGGCTATTACTCGACGGTGGAAATGGTTCTGTTTCAAAAGGTTCTTTTTCTCATATAAGAACCCTTTACCGGATGAAAGTAAAACTAAAAAAGAAAGAAGTTGGAGAGAGAAAACTTTACTCCATAATTCTCCGAAGCGTTTCTCGTAACCAATGAAATGAAAACATAGCATTAATTAAGTTAATCACGTTTAATTCAATACTGTCTGATTTTTTCAATATTATTTTTTCCAAAATGTCTGTGTAGACATATCTACATAAATGTGATAAACACGAGGAAAAAAATTTTAATTAATTTAAACCTATATTTTAACTAAAATTATTTAATTTAGAATGACACACTGATGCTCTTAAAAAAGAGACAAGCATGAAATGCTAAATTTTTAAACAAAATTAATTGTTAATTATCAATGGAAGTTGACTTAATTGCCTGTTATTGAGTCAAGTTTATTGATTCATTTATGAATATTGAAATAGGTGGCAGGCATCAACGTCGCAAAAGATGAAAATAGATGAAAACAGGACGGTGAGGTTGAAGATATTGTATTTGCGCTATGCACGTGATTCCTGATTTTAATTTCTCTTATACAACGTATAGAGAAAGTATAGTAATTGTCATGAAACTCGAACTATAGATTTTGATGAATCTATCTCCACGATTAAGACCTCCCTGCATTTGAAAAACACATTTTTGGCATTATGTTTGTCTATCCGTCTGTGAACACGATAAGTCTACAACACTTTAAGTTAGAAAAATAAAATTTTGTATATATGCTATGGCCAAAGCCCGAAGTACGGTCAGTTCACGAATTGGCTGGCCAAGAGGTTTGGACAAAGTCCGAAATATTTGCAATTAATATTGTATTTTCTACTTTGACTGGCCATTTCGCGAAGTGACTGGGAATCCTTGGCCAAAGCCCGATGTGATAATCTATACTTATAAATAAAGCTCAGTGTGTGTGTGTGTGTGTGTGTGTGTGTGTGTGTGTGTGTGTGTGTGTGTGTGTGTGTGTGTGTTGGAGCTCTGCAGTCGAAAACCGTTTGACATACAATTATCAAATTTGGCATATATATACCTAGGAGGTCTGGAATGTACACCATTTAGCGATTTTTTGGAATTTTTAATTAGAATTTTAATTAAAAATTAAGCGTAATTTCGGCGTTTTGTTGCTATAACCAGAAAATGATGCAGGACAAATTTAATGATAATAATGTTTTAATTTATAAATTATACTTAGATTTTTAACGAATTTTTAAAGAAATATTTTAATCTTATTTTTCAATAAGATATTTTGTTCAAAATAAAAATAAAATTTAATCTGCACGAGCACGTGAAATTAAAAAAAAAGCTTTTATCAGCGTGTTACCATCACATTGATAGAAGTTTAAATTAAAATTAAATAAACTATTATTGCAAATTTAATAAATGAAATTGTAATTTTAGGCAGGTGTATAAAATGAAAAAAAATGAAATAAGATATTTTCTGAAAAGTAAAAAGAGGAAAAGTTTTCTATGAGCTTTGACAATACCTATATTATTAATTCAATAAAACAATTTAATTTAAGGCAAACATAGTTTAATATACTTATAATCATTCTAATCAGTGACCGTCAGCTAATTTGGGGCATACATTTGCTAACAAAATTGTCTAAAGGAATTAAATAATTATATTTAATATAACTTTAGTCAATAAATGCTCCGATGAATCAGGAATTATAAATTTTTACAAAGGTTCTCTGCCCTTTGAATCATATTTAACAAAATATTCTTGAGACACCAATATTTTAAATAAAAATTGTTGAGCTCCAATCAACTAAATCAATCACTAAAACTGATTGATTTATGAAATTTCAATGTCACTCTTCTATAAAAACTGGCGATTTTAGACTACTTCACCGACTGTCTCAATGAAGATACGCTTATTTTCTGCCAGGATTTCTAGACAGTGATTGGCCTGTGATTATGAAAATGTTGATTGTTCTAAAACTGATGCATAAAGACTTCATAAATAGGTCAGATTCATCGCAGAAGATAGGGACGTTTATTTATTTATTTAGAAGTTGAAGTGTCAAGAGTATTTCGCAGAATATGATTCCTTGGGACCAAAAAACTGTGTAAAATTTAAAATTCGTAATTTTTTCATAAGTTTATTTATTGACTGAAATAAAATAAAATATTTTTATTTGCATCATTTAAATCTTTTAAAAGTAAAAAATTAATTTTACGATGAATCAGAGAAATTTTTGTTGAATAATTCTTTAACATATTATATAAATTATTCTGCAGTGCATATATAATTTCACTGCCAAACAACTCAATTTCACTGTCAAACGATTTCAATTTTCATATTTAAAAAAGACATGGTTACCTTCAATATAAAAAGCTTTTGTATTGATTGCAGTTTAACATTTCCACTTTAATTTAAAGTAGAAATTTTATGGATACTGACAGAACATTAGAGAAAGTAGTAAATGAACAGAACTGTTTAAAGCCTACATAAAAGTATGACTCAATAATATAACTACCAAAATATGAAGCTCAAAAATATTTTGCAGAAAAAGCTACTAAGAGAACAAATTACATTAATTGAAAATTTTAGCAATCATTAATAATGGCGAACCGGCTGGTCGCCAAAGGCGGCTAGTGGTAAATAAATATAATGACACTTATGTATAAAATATAAATAAGGTCTTGTTGTAGGTGAAATTCGACAGATGGCGCCAACAAAGAAATGTCTTTAAGTGATATTAATAACAAAACTATATTTCTTTCATATTTGTTTTAATTAGCCCTTATATTTGCTATTTGTCTTTGCAAAAAATTTCATATTTTTTGACGCGATATTTCAGGTGACAATGTGATCTGGGATCTCTAACATTACGTTCATGGAGCAGAAAAAGACTAAGGATCACGCTTAAAGGTAATTGAAGACTGAATACTCAATTTGCCTCTGTATTCATACACGATACGCAACGCCTTTGCTCAAGATGTAATTCGTTCATTTTGACTGGCGCAAATCTAATCTTCACTTTATCACGTTGTTGCAGCATATACGTTCACTGAATAATTTCTATTGTGGCTTTAATATGAGAACAGAATAACACGAGATCGTATTTTTATATTTTTAATTCAGAGGTGTCACTTATATTTTAACTCGTTTCTGAAACAATTGTACTTAAAAAAAAAACAGTACACAGAAGTACTCATTTTTAAATACTTCATCTTTAACAGTGTGTAAAACAATCTGCTTTTGATTCCTTTCTTCCTACTTTGGCCGATTGTTCCAAGTCACTTCGCGAATTGGCCGGCCAAAGCTCGAAATCAAGAAAAGATCGGACATTGACCGGTAAGTTTACAGCAACGTTGGTCAGAACGCGAATTGGCCGATTTTTGGCATTGGCCGTAACATATAGACTTACAGCAAAATTTGTGAATTTCTGTCAAATTTTGAAAGAAATCCATTCAGAGGAAGTTATAACATTTATAATTCATACAGATACAGATTCGGGCCAAAGATATATATTTTGTAGCTTTTGTTTATCAGTACCATGCAAAGCATTTGCGCCCTTGTCTAAGGAAGCGCAGTTTTATCCAGGGGGTGGGGGAACAGGATAAATATTTATTGCAGAATTTAGACGACATTTCTCGCTGCTTTCTCTTGTTATAGCAAATTATACGAAGCAAAGAACACGTACAAACGATTTCACCTGTCGGTATATTGTGGTTAAATTAGAAAAATGCCATTCTGTTGGGATATACTTGGAAGGTAGAAATTGCCAAAAGCTATAGAACGGTTCTGGGACATACTTTATGAAATTGGAACAGTTTCTGGGGTTTATTGTTGTGAGCGATTAGTCAAAATTTGTGTAGGTGAGAATCGGGAAATAGAGAAAAAATACTGGAATGTGCGTGCTTGGATGTGTACGGGTGTCTCCGATTATTTCTATAAATTTATTTTTTATAATAGTTTGTTTTAGGGTTATCTGCATTGTGTATTTATTCCTGTAATAACATAAAGCTATTTCAGAGTGTTTTTCTTACCAATTGCTGTTACCCTTAATTTATAAATATCTGTGTGATGGAGCTCACGCTACTCAATCGCATGAAAAGTGTATCAGCAAATATCATTGAGCTATGATTCGCATTTAATGTGCAGTATGTAGATGTCTTTTTCTTCCTATAGGATGCACAATAAAATCAAAAATTAAATAAGACCGCTACTCGCGCGCGCGCGCGTGTGTGTGTGTGTGTGTGTGTGTGTGTGTGTGTGTGTGCGCGAGAGAGAGAGAATGAATCAGTTCTATTATTTAATCAGAATTCCATAATTAGAAAAGTTGACTACTTCGTATCCAAAGCAGAATAAATACATTAATTAATTAATTTACTAATCAATATTTAAAAATTAATTTTAAGTGTTAAATATAAAACAAAAATATTATTATCGCCATGTCTGATGATAGTTCACCAATTGTGGCAATCGTTCTTCTATATAAATTCTGATTTTTGATTCGTGGCTCGTTGCGTGGTTGGCGTTCTATGGGGGAGCGTTCTGTAATGAAAAATATGGAATTGTTAGTTAAATATTGTTGATTAGAAATTAGTGTGATCATTCAGAAAACGAACCAGCAGTCGTCGAAAGTTCAAAAGTGATGAATTCAGCCCATTTAGTATTCTACATTTTGGTCGTTCGCGCCTGAGTTTTTGAAGGAATACGTTTTCGTTCACATGGATTATTTTCGTGGAATATTTGATTGTGTATAATCTTCATTTCATGAATATGGAAAAACTAAATATTAAAAAAAGGAGCGTTAAAGCTCAGTTAACTCGTTTCGAAAATTTGTTATCCTTGGATAAATCGGATGAATAATTCAGTGATGAAATCGAATTACAAACAAAATTAAATAGAAGATTTAAAATCATCCATTTGCGAACTACGTGAAAAATACTGTGAAGAATGAATCTAAAATGGATAAAGTCGAAGATGAACTGGTCTATATAGATTCCAGAATTGAAAAATTAGAGGTAACAATTAAACGTCTCATTAAGAATTGTAAAATAAATAGTGATATGAATAATACTAAAGATAATAAACAAGCTTCTATGTCAAATTGTATAAATTATCGTATACCTGAAGTGCCTATTCCTACATTTTCAGGCAATTATTTACAATTCGCAACATTTAAAAGTCAATTTAATAGTGTAATTGGATGCAACAATAATTTATCAGATACTGAAAAATGACATTATCTTCGTGTTTCACTTAAAAATGAAGCAAAACTTTGGGGGAAAAAAGATGATACATTTATGTCTTTATTCCAGGCATTGGAAGAAAGATATGAAAATAAACGAATTATTCTTGATAACTATACTCAATTCTAGAAATCGAAAAACTGTTACATGAATTGCCTAAAGGTATAATAATATTTGTTGATAACATAAATAAAAATTTAAGAAATTTAAAGTTTGAAAGAAACAATTTGTCTCGTATCATTATTTTAAATATTGTTTTGATAAAATTGGATGGTGAAAGTCAAAAACAATTTGAGCTTTCATTGAAAAATACCTAAATTAGATAAGTTATTAACTTCTATGGAAAAAAGAAGTCGGGTCTTGGAAAACATTCACAGGAATAGTTTATTGAAAACGAAACAATCTTCGACTCAAGATCGAAACAAAAGTTTTGTGTTGAATTCTAATGCGTAATGTAATTTGTGCAATTTATCGCATCCAATATATTCTTGTGATATGTTTAAAAAACTCTTCCCTAAATAAATATATGATGTAGCCAAAAAACATAATTTATGCATTAATTGCTTAATGACGGGTCATCATTTAAGTAGTTGTTCATAGAAGTATTTATGCAATCAATGTGGAAAAAGCGTAATAGTCTGTTACATATTTCTAAAGAATTAAATAGTTCTGGTGCCTTCTGTAAGCAGAATGTTTCGTCGAATGACTCATTGCCGACGCCAATCTCTAATATCAATGGATCTCTCAATTCAAGTGTTCTTGCCACATGGCCTAGTGGCTGTGGAAGTATAAACAGAGCGGAAGGACAAGAGTTATTGCCTTCCAACGTCAGCTGTTTTTTAAAGAAAGGCAAAAGTGTCTTGTTAGCTACAGCAAATGTTTATATCGAATCTAAAAGTGGAGAAAGACTGTGTTTGAGAGCAATTTCAGACGTCGGATCGGTTTCTAATTATGCAAGCACTGATTGTGCAAATTTATTAGATTTAAAGAAAGAAAAAAACAGACATTGCGGTTTCTGGCATTAATGGATTTAGAGATGTCCGTTAAGTCGAAAATAAAGGTTTATGTTTCAAACAATAATTTTAGTTTTTCAAGATGTTTAGAATTCATTGTTGTTCCAAAAATAAGATCTTACCCTGTCGAAATATATAAATGTTTCTCATATTAATTGGCCAACGAATGTTAATTTAGCTGATCCATCATTTAATAGACCTGGGAAAATTAACGTTTTATTGGCAGCGGAATTTTGAAACCTAATAGAATACAGCTTTCGGAACAAAAAATAATATTGCAGGATTCTGAATTTGGATATGTGGTTAGTTAGCAAATGAAAATATGTGGTTTAGATATGTGGTTAGTTAGCAAGAGAAACTGAAAATCTAAGTGAAACATTGGAAAAATTTTGGAAAATTGAAGCTGTCGAAGAAGAAAATGTTATTCAAGAGAACGAAGAAAGAATATGTGAGGAGCATTACCTCAAAACTCATACTAGAACGGATAGCGGTCATTATGTGGTTAAAATGCCAATGAGAGAAAAAAAATAATTCTCAATTAGGCGAATCGAAAGACATCGCTCTTCGGAGATTAAATTGGTTATATAAACGGTTAAAAAAGAACTCATTATGTTGGAATTATGTAAAAATTTCATAGACGAATATCAAATCTTGGGCCACATGTCAGAAGTAGTCGACTGTGAAGAACCTGATATTACATTATACATTCCTCATCAAGGAGTATACCGCCCACATAATAGCTCATCTCCTCATCGCGTTGTCTTTACTGCCTCAAAAGCCACTCTAACTGGATATTATTGGAACTCTCGACTATTGAATGGCAAAATTGTTCAAGAAGAACTGTTTTCAATTTTGTGTCGTTTTCAAACCCATCGCTTTGCATTTATAGCAGGTGTTAAAAAAATTTATAGACAAATTTTAGTTGAGGAATCACAGCAAGATCTTTTGAGAATTTTATGGAAAAATAGTGAGGATGATCCTATCAAAATTTTCAAGCTCAAAACCGTGACATATGGCACATGTTGAGCGCCATTTTTAGCTACACGTACCTTGAAACAATTGGTCATTGATGAAAGTGAAAACTTCCCCGTAGCAATGCCTGTTGTCATGTCAGACTTCTGCATGGATGATTGTTTGTCTGGATCAAACACATTGGATACTACGCAAGAACTGCAAACCCAACTTACTCAAATGCTAGCTTATTGTGGGATGGAGCTACACATTTGGTGCTCTAATAGCCCTCAACTTTTGAGTCATAACTGTGTGAATAGTGACTAATTGTTCGATTAATCTCTTTCTAGATAAAAATGTTATTCATGTATGTGGTCGATTGGAACAATCAAATTTAAGTTATGATTCAAAATTCCCCATTGTTTTACCTGAAAAACATAAATTAACCAATTTGATTGTGCAACACTATCATGTAAAATGTTTGCATGTAGGGCCACAAACCTTATTAAATTTTGTTAGAGAAAAGTTTTAGTCTTTACAAGGTAGGAACTTATCTAGAAAGATTTTCCACAAATGTGTTGCTTGTTTTAAACAAAAACCTATAATTGGTAACCAAATAATGGGAAGTCTACCACCAGATAGAGTTAACCCTGGTGCAATGTTTAACAAAACCGGTATTGAATTTACTGGCCCATTTTTAATTAAATATTGAAACCAACGCAAAGGAATTTACCATAAAATTTACCTCGCGATATTTGTTTGCTTAGCCATAAATGCTGTCCACTTAGAAATGGTTAAATCATTAACTTCAGAAGAGCTAATAGCTTGTCTAAAAAGATTCTTTGCTCATAGTGGAAAAAGTAGTGTTTTGATTGGCGATAACGCTGCAAATATGTTGGGTGCTAATTTAGAACTAAAAAATGTGTATATCTTAGTTGAAAAATCAAAGGATAAGATAACTGATTATTGTTCATCTGAAGATGTAATTTGGAAGTTCATCCCCCCCCCCTCTCAGAGCACCTAATTTTGGTGGCATCTGGGAGGCAGGTGTTCTTTAAATTCTATTATAAAAGAGTAGTAGGAACCATTAAATTAAAGTATGAAGTATTCTTAACTGATAGTAATTAAATTAAATCCATCTTAAACAATAGACCAATTACTCCCTTAACGGCCGACCCCAATGAACTTAACGTTCTTACTCCAGGCCATTTTTTAATTGGCCGCCCTATTACTGCAATAACAGAACCTGAAATTAACATACCTTCAAATAGATTAAGTAGGTGGAAATCGGAAACCAAGTTTGTACAAACAATTTGGAAAAACAAGCAGCGTGATTATTTGAATCGCCTCCAACAGAGATACAAATGGAACTTTCAAAAAAACAATATTGTCATAAGTAGCATGACTATTTTGAAAGAAGACAACACACCTTTGCGTAAATGGCCTTTATGTCGCATTGTAGAAATAATTCCAGGAAAAGACAACAACGTACGTGTAGCTATAATTTGTACTGTTACAGGCACGTGCAAAAGGCCAATATCTAAGTTATGTTTGCTTCCTATTAAATAAGTTGATTATATATATTAATAAAACTTATAATTACTTGTATAAATATTGTTAATTATATTGTGAACTCGCATTGAATAATACGTAAAAAATTTTGCTTATTTAAGTTTTTCAAATTGATTGAACTTTAATTTGTTATATCTTTTACTTGATAACTAAGAGTAATATTTCGTTAAAATAATTTTGATAGCAATTTGTGTTTAATAAGCATTCATGTTAACTTAGTTAGTTACATTAATTAGTATATCGTTTTTCATTTTATCAAGAGGAGGGTCAGTTTGGGAAGTTTCAGTCCGAAATTTTTTTGTTTACATTTGTTTTTATTCCATTTGTTACTTTAATATCTTACATTAGTTAAAAATTAAAATAATGATTTTTTTCTGAATAAATTTAAGCACTTCTTCTAAAATCCAAGCAGTAATCTTTATTACCTACGGTACTCTAAACTGGAAAAAAGTAAATCTATTTTTTTTTAAATATTTGTGACCAATGGAAAGGCGAATGTAGGCTCCGTTTTAAAGGAGACGCATGGAAAAGAAAATTAAATCTACCCATCCTGCCATTTCCGTAGCTAACATTATGAAGTTTGGAGCTATGAGGGTGAAAGAGTTTGAAGGAGACTACAACCCATTAGAATTCTCCAATAAAATGTCACAAGTTTAAGCTATAAAGCTGCCAAAATTAGGAGTTGAAAATCATTTTTCCCTCCTAACTACTAAGCAGTTACATATCTCTAAAAAACTTTTTTTTAAAGTTGTTCATTATAATATGGTGATAAATTGAATTACTTTTCATTAATACTCATTTGAATTACTTTTCCATCTTCAATCATGAGGAAGTTATTGGAAAATCAAAAATTTCAGCTTCGCAACATTTTCTCAGCTCGAGCTGGAAGACTCATTGGTGAATTCGCCGAGATTTTCATCCTGTCTGCAACATACCATCTGCCAAACCAAATTCAATAAAAATTACTCTAATTATCTGAGTTCATAAGATAACATGGACAAAGATTTACATATTTCTCATATAAATATTTTTCGTGAGGAGAAATAATTTTGACATGATATTCAAAATCCCGTATTTTTCTGCACAAAAGGAAAGCTATTAAATGATAAATTAAAGTCACTATTTTCATGTAAATACATTTGTGTAGCAATTTTGTCAGAAAAACCATTACTTAAAATACTTATCACTAAACTCCTCACCTAAAAACCATATCATAAAAATACTTACTCTACAGTTATTTAATATAATAGTTTTTATTATTTAATAAAGGAATTTTTACCCTAAATAGTGGTGAAAATTTTAGAACTTTCCCGTAGTAAAGCATATTTTAAAGATATGTTCCTTCAATCAAAATAGCTTCAAAAAATTCGTCGTGAAGAATGAGAAATTCCTCATTTTGAAAATTTTCATTCTGTGTTCCAATCTAAGTTATTTGAATACAATGACAAATAATCTCGATGATGGAACTGTCGAATACTTTGTAAGAAAATGGTAAAAAAAAAATAATGCATTTTCAATTGATTATAGAATAAGCAGATCAAATAGTCATTTAATGCGTATACCAAAAAGGAAGATTTGAGTTCCCGTGACGTTTAATTCCAAAAATGTGAAGGCTATTCCATCAAATTCTAAGACATTTTTTTCTCAAATTCAAGTGAATTCAGAGAACTTGACCTATTAAACGCGTTATCAAAGTTTTATTCCTCTATTTTTCCCCGAAAGACAAAATAAACAAAATGGAAACCTTTTGGAGTTGTTGAACTGTTTACTAAGAAAAATAAATAGACGAAATTGCAATTTAAAATGAGTCCTTCCTTAATAATTTGCAGTAAATGAGTCTTTGGAATTTCTCAGAGCCAAAATGGCTCTAATTTTAGCTACCAAACCAGTCAATTAACTGTCTTCGTATCTTACAGATCTCTCCTAAAGAACAACAATTGCATCATTAAACTTGTTCTGTAAATGAAGTCAGTGAGGAAAATTTTAACTAATAAGTTTCTTTTCCAAAACACACACTTTTTCTACAATAACAGATGAAAATTTGCTTCGTATTAATATAATTGTCAAATATCGTTTCCCTTTAGTTATACATATTTATGATGAGGCAGGATAACTTGACGTGACTTCACAATCCTATGGCGCCTTAATTGTGCGCACCCTCAATTATTTGTAACTACATATAGTCTTTCGCTAGTCTGTGACTTCCTATTTAACTCTCGCCAAGTAGTCAATGAATTCCAGAATTAAATTGACACAGCGCATTTAACGTGATCGTTAACTAACTCTAATACGTCACAATTGCACGCATAAAGTTTTCGGTGGGAATATTATCTTGAATGTAAATTTTGTATTTTTTCCCCTCATTTTTTAATCTTTAAATTTCAAAGATAGTTTGTTTTTTTTTCTAAATTTCCCTCCTGCGGCTGACTTTTACTTAAGAAAAATAAATTCTTATCCGCCGTTATATTCACCTGCACAAGTGCAACTTGAAGCTGCTAATTATAAAGATCAGCCGAAAATAAAACTCGTCCTAAAGTTACGATCATAAAATTTATTTATTTTTCATCGGATGACCCAGATATTTAATCATTCTCGTTTCAAGGTTATATGCAATAACCGCGAATACCCATTATAAGGCCTCTTTTTTATGTCACGTCCGTGGATAGAGTTATAGATCCTGAGCTGCGAATTCCGTCTCGTGTGCGCATAAAATCCTTTATCAAACTTATATGAAAAATATATTTTAAAACTCCATCTGCGTTTCAAAATTCTTTTTTGTTTTATTTGGTTAAATATTCATTTATCTACTTCAAAAATATTTGACTTTTATCTATTTCAGAATAGAACTATAATGATATACAATACATCATAATTCTTGTATAAAATATTATGCCTTGGAATAAGAACTTCCTGTATATTTTTAAAATTTTTCTGCATTATACAGCAGAAATCCATAATAACGACAAGCAAAGATTGAACTGTAAATTTTCGTTACAAAGGATTTCTCGTTAATCATAATAGATTAAAATACAATAAAAAATGCTAAAAATAAAATGGGTATACTTATTTCTTTTTCCTTTTCATTGGAAATTCCTTTTTATTAGAATGCGTATCCAAAGTATATATATGATGTATTTTGCTTACGAATTGTCGATTGAATAATGTAGCCATGTACTTACGGAAAAAAAACAATTTATTACACTAAACTGAGGAGCTATAAAAAATTATCCTTGGCATTAAAAATTTCAATCAAGCCTTTTTGCCCAGAAATGTTTCTAATTTCTTCAATTATTTCTCTTCTCTGTTGAAAGGGGACAAAAGAAGCCTTGTGACAGAAAGTCGCTAGTTTGAAACCAGCCTCTACTGAAGAGTGTCCATGTATAAGGACCTAGCGTGTATTAAACTCTTCAAGATTCAATTATTGTCCGCTCGTATGGTGCTGAATTTCAGAAATGGGTGCCAGTTCGGGTGTTGGCCTCTTCAACTGACTATAGTTCAAAATCACAAATTGGTTCCAAGATTACCCTTGAACGTTAATTTAATTTATCTCCTCCTTTAAAGTCTCTTTCTCAACTTTAATGCAGTGATTGGTATTACATCTTGCATCAGCGTTCGTGTATTCTAAAATGGAAAATTGGAATTCATTTTTTTTCCTGATGAATTGCATTAACTATTAAGATCAACTTTTAGAGAATGTCAATCTATCGTAGAATCCTCAAATTCATTTGCTTAAAAACCAGCATGCGTTGGGCATGATATTTGCTGCTAAAAGTGATTTCATAGCTTCATAGGTATTCCATTTCGATATTTTCTCATTAGTTTCCATGTTCTTTTAGCTGATGAAATTGACACGGTATTTTTGTTTCGTCAGTTTAAAAATCAATTCAGGTCTACATCGAAACTAATTTTTATTCGCTACAAACATCTGCTTTGTGCACTTTTACCTTAAGCTTTTGACGGTGCATTGCTAACAATTCATTAAATAGGATTCTTGTTGTAAGCCAAACTCGCTTTACTATGTGTAATAACACTGTTCTCGGATGAATTATTTGCAACCATTATGCAATTATGGATTCAGAGGGCCATTCTCTATTATTCATCTTCAAATTTTTATTAAATGTTCTTATTTGTGTATCGTAAATATTAATACAAGAAAGAGAACTTAAGTAATTAAAAAAATTTAGTCATTAAAATCGGCTTTTGATTCTTTAAATTTCTTTCCGCAATAAATTTTTATAAACATTGCCAGGTGTTAGAAAAAGCAGGATCTAAAAGGATCTGATATTCTTTTATACTTTAACGGCATATAATAGATTTTACTTTTCTAGGAAGAAATTACTTGTATTTTGTGCACAATTTTATATTCTTTAATTGTGAGCTTTGCAATAATTTTCAATTTCTTTATCATCTTATTTGTTCTTTGTAAATTGAGTTTAAGATAATTTACTTTGTAAACTTCTTTTTGTTAGATACTCATGAGCACAGAGTATGCTACTTGCTGTTTCATTAAAAAGTGTACAGAAGCCTAAATACAAAGTAAAAAAAAAAAATGCTAACTGAGACGATTTGGAAGGGGTAAGTTTCATTTTTTAATTTCTAAATTATAACCATTACTCATATTATTTCTTAGAATTTAATGAGTTATCGATATAACATCTAATAATAATAAAAAAAAGTCTTACACAATTTTGTAATGCCTTAGTTTTTAGTGATTTCAGTTACATAAGTGCACAGTATTCTGAGGTAATTATTCTCACGTTGTTTTTGAGAAGATATTAAAATTTATTTTTTAACTTTTATTGCACAGGTAAGCAAAGTTTAATTGAAAAAAAAGAGCAAAATAGTTATAAATTATAGAAAATATATTTTTATAAATAAGGAAAATTTTAATTAAAACTTTCTCTCTTAAATTAAATAATTTAAAAAATTAAGAAAAAGGTAGTTTATATGTAGTCTAATTTGAATGTCTTAAACCTCTGATTATGGGATTTCTGAAAAATTTCGTCAGAAAAATTCGCCCAATGATAAGAAAATATTATATTCAGCATCAATAATTTTCAATAACAAAGAGAAGCAGAATTTTTTTTTAGACCATAGCTTTTGGGGGGGGGGGGGCTAAAAATTTTGTTTTATATTTTTCATTTCTTAAAACTATCTTGCCAACAACTTTTTCAAATACTATAGGCAAAATATCGTTATCAAATTATAGAAAAAGTCAAAAGATAATGTATTTCTTCAGAAATATTCTTTTATAATATCGATATCTGAATATGAAGAACTTCAAAATAAAAATAAAATCTAGAATATTGTGAAATAACACTAATTGTAATAAATTACTGCTTGTAATAATCAGTATAAAATGTTATTCAAATGACATTTTCTGCAATATTACACCTGTATAACTATACTTAACTATAATTTTAGTAATGATTAAATCGTAGTAATGGTATAATTTTAGTAATGATCAAATTTCAGTTATAAGGAAATCAATCATAATTTCTTGTGCTGAAATGCAATTTTATTTTAAATTTACTTCATTTACATCTTGCAATTTATTTTTTAAGTTAAAACAGATTTGAAATTTAAGACTTACTAAGAGTGATTTACTTTTTGCTTCAAGGGCAACTTTTTTTAATAAAAAAAATGTCTTCTACATTTTTAAATCTCTTTTTAGAATTGATCTACAAAATAATGAACTCCACGGATTATCTTTAGTAGCGTTTTGAAACTAAAAGCCAATTTGTTTTCTTTAATTTTTATAATGCCTCGAAAATACATCTGGTTGAAAAGTTAAGATGTTGAAATGTTTCATGAATAGGGTAAGGAAGCGGTGTTTTATAAATTGACGCCTCTTCAAAGACATTTTGACAATTTCTGCTCTTGGTTAACTTATCTATCTTTAAGAGCTCAATATTTTCTTTTTCAGATTTTCCATTAAATCTATCTCTTCACTTTAAGAAACTTTTTTCCTCTTTAATAAAAAAATATCTTTGTAAATTAATATTAGTTCTATAAGTGTATTTATTAAGAGTAAACTATTCCTCATTATTGTCTATAATGCGTTTGCTAAATCCTCGCCAGTTCCATCATTATTGTCTATAATACAAATGCTCTAATCTAAATATGCTTATTATATCATTTATAGATCCCAAATTGTAAGCAATTCAAGGACAAACTTTAAATTCAAATTTACTAACCAAATTCAAATTATTTCCTTTGATGGCGCTTTTGAATATTATTCTAATTAATTTATCTAATATATCACACTTGCCAATTATTTTGCGCTATGTCATCCTTCAAAGCCGGTAGCAACCGGATAAAACGCCGTCTTTTCCTTCACCAATACCGATAATATCAAATATCCAGGTAAAAGAAATGTGTAGAACTCGATCATTGGTCCGTATCGGCTAGTTTATGCTATCATACTAATAAGACATTTCAGAAGGCGGTAAATGCAAAAGTCTATTCTGAAAGCGAGGACTTCCCTTTTTGGCTGGTCGATTGGAAGAGGAGTTTTGGCACGAGATGGCGTTGTGGCAGGGACCCCTCTCAGTCCAGCTGCTGCTCTCAGCGGCGGGAGAACTCTTTTGAAGTTCTTCCCCGCGTGTGGCTGAACGCTCTTAAGGGGGGAGGGACAAAACTGAAAACTGATGTTTCTTCAGACGCAACAAAAAACAAGAGTCCCGTGTGTTTGAATCGAGCCGTTATATCGACTAAACACGATCCAAATGTGATCTCAAATCTAAAAAAAAAAATTTCGAATAGGAGATTTTCGACTGGCCAAACCTTTTACAAGAGGTATGTACCTGTTGTATACATATTCATTGCTAAGAAGATCAATTTAGGATAGTATGCACTAATATTATAGCACCCAAGTATAATTCAACTAATACTCAAATCCACTGATTTGAACTTTAAATTATAAATGTTGTCTTATCCTGAAACCACCCACACAAGTACGAAGCACCTTATTCATAACTTTGCACCTCGTGTTCACTTCATATAGAAAATATTCTGGACAAAGTGTGTTATATAAAGACTTCTTTTGACTAATTTTTGCAAATCCGATTTGTCACCATAATTAACTTTCACCATCTGGCAGTGTAGATCGCACATAAGTTAATTTATCTGCCATAAGTATAATATTTGTATTCCGAAAGATTAAAAAAAACTTCCAAAAACATATAATTTTTTTTTTAGTTTCACAAAGATAATCCAACTAAGATATTCAAAGAATTTCAATATTTATAAAACACAGAACTGGTAATAAAAAAACTGTTTTTCGATTAATGTTAAAAGGATTTGCTTTAACAGATTAATTGAACTATAAACTTGAACAATTTTTATGGAAGAACATTTGATTATATAAAAATATTAATCTGATTGTCATTGGTATATGTGCAATTCAATTTTATTTATTTTATTATTGTAAAATATATCATTGGGAGTATATAAGCAAAGTACATTTTTCACGTCTATTACTTAAAACTCGTTTAGTTTTGAGACTGAAATGTTCGTCTATGACTGTATGACTGTAAAGTTCGTCTAAGCATGTTTTTTATTGGCTCAAGATATTTTGCCGAATTCAGGCATTTAATCAAATAAATTAGATATCTTCGAAATGGTGCATTTCTAACTTTCACGTTATCAATTTTTCGAAACATTTTGATTTTTTTCCTACTTTATTGAGGTTCTTTTATCTGTCTTCAAAAAAAAAAAAAATGTTCATTTTTTTCGGGATTTTTTTTTCGATCATTGATAATAGAGACTTAGCGGAACTGGCTTTATTTAGATGCTATCAAATTGTGAAATTTGATAAGTGTGTTAGAAAATGAGGAAAATTATTCCTGTTCTACACTTGCATCATGACAACTCTGAACTGACTTAATTTACTGAATCTTTTATCTTACAAGTCATTATGTATGAATAATATTAGATATCATTAAAATACATATCTAAATGGTCTTATCATAATCTTTACACTCGTCAATTTAGATTTTACAAGAGCAACTTTGATACAATTCACTTTTAAAATGGTAACGTTGAAGTATTTACTCACAATAATCGCACTTTATATCTTAATGCCATATTTAAATGATGCATTATCAAGCACTGATTCACAGCATTATTATGTCTCACTTCCCCATGATGATAAAATTAATTTAAATAATCTCAAACTTCAAAAAATTCTTTTTTGCTTCAAGACAGAAAAAAATGCAACTTATGGCACTTTCAAAAGAGAGTTCGATGCTTTAAAACAAGATAAATATTTTCCATACAAATGCACTCCGACCAATATAGTGGATGCAAAAAATTATAATTTGATTATGAACGACCGTAGCAGAATTTATCATTGCTACGTTTCTAATCACCGTTCAGTATTATCAGCATTTCAAAAAATTCCTCATTACATGCCAACAAAATTGAAAGGGAAAAGATTCTTGCAGGATTTAAAAGCTTCTAAAAGAAAAAGCATAGCAATGAATTTTATAAACAGAAAATTCGCAAAATCTTTTTTGTGGAAAACCCCTAAGTCATATCAATCCAAACTTCAGTCTGAATATAAAAATAAATTTTACTTCACAAGATCGAATTACTTCTTACGTCTAATTCTGAACAAGACTATTAAATACGGGAAACGAAGCCTTCATCACAGACGAAATAACGGCTATTTCGGACATGGAAGTTTTACGAGTTATAAATGCGTTCTTCTGCGTGCTGTGCCAAAGCTGCTTGAAGTGTTCAACAAAACTTATTTTTTCGAATTTGTGGTTCTTGATAAAATCGAAAATGTTAATTCAAGGCTTGGACCAAGAAATAAGGAAACTGATATTCAACACATTCCACTCATTTCCCCATATATTGATTACAAACATGGGAACTATCATAAAAGCGGCGCTGATTCTTCCTTCTCAAACAACATTAAAATGTTTGGTGAAACAAATGTCGACTCTAAATCATATGCAAAAAGATACCAGCATACCAATAAAGACTTGTCCACACCTAAAAGGAAGTTTAATTATTTTAATAAAGATCACTTCTTTCGTTTAAAGCAGCCCCTCCGTTGCTCTAATGATAAAAGAGAATGTTTCTATAAAACCCATCGAGACACTAATGAGACCGATTTCCATACAAGTGTCAAGAGAAGTGCTGATTACGTCTATTCCGACATAGAAGATGCATCTAATGCCAATTTTATGAACCAGACACTGACAACCGTAAATGATATGGCAGACAACATGACAATGGACATCGTGACAGATAATATGACTACAGAGATTGTGACAACCGAAACTGATTTGAGAAGGATCGTTTACCTACATGGATTGTTTGAGATGAGTCGCGGGGATTGTCGAGACTTCCCAGAGACTGGTGTGTATGAATACAAGGCTGCTCTTTTGGCCATTCAACATATCAACTCAAGAGATATCATCGAGGGATATAAACTTCAATTGTACTATAATGACACTCAGGTGAGTTCATTTTCTTTATTTTCGTTAATATGTCGCTATCGAATTCTAATCTATAAACATTTGTGTAATGAAATTGTTTGTGTAATTATGGATTTACTTATTTATTAAATATAAGATAAAATAATTCAAAAACTGACTTTAATATATGTTAAGTAATAATAATGAAATATGAGTCTTTTCTTTTTTTTTAAGTTTCGATGACACATTATTTATAGTATCTCTGATCACTGCATAGCTTTTCAATTTAAAAATTATCAAAAGACATGATATTTATTTAAAAGTTTTTTAAAGTATAGTTTTTTAATTTATGTAATTTTTTTTAAGTTTTAAAATGGTCTTGGAGATTGGATTTTGTTTCTAAAACTGTTTTTATAAGAAGTTCGGGAGTAATTGTTAGGTAGAAATTTCAGCAATGAATTTGATCTTTGAATGTTCCTAAATTCTGGAGGATATAGATCACAAAATTTCGTATATCAAATTTTCATGCAATATAATTGATAGAAAGACTCAAAAGCAAATTTTGAACAAATAGATTGCTTCAATAATTCTTTGTAATATCCTTCGAATATACACATTAAAATATTTTAGATGTTAGCATCATTTAGCATTCTCATAAAAATGTAATACAAAAATAGGCAATCAGTAGCGCTTAATTTACTGAAACAAAAAAAAGTTATAGAAATGCAAAAATAATAAAAAGAAATTTTATTTCATTTTCCATTTCAAAATTAATATGCTCTCGGGAAAAAAAAGAGCATTTGAACTTGTTTGTTAATATTTTAAGCAAAATCTCTGAAAAAATTTTACCCCAAACCAACATATTTGTTTAATTATGCTTTAGTTTCAAATCAATTAAAATTTGTTTCATATAACAGCTATTAGAATTGCAATAGTGATTTTTTTAATTGACTTAGTTAAATTTGAACATAAATTTGTTTTTTAGAGTATTAATGGACTGAGATATTTCTGTATGTATGTATCATTATGAAAATAAGTTAAATTTGGTTTATTCTGTACAGAGGATCATTTATAAATGAAATTTTCCGTATCAACTTTAATGAAAAAAAATTTATCAAATTAAATACTTTACAAATCAAGTTCTTCATCAAACTAGATATTTTGCGCTTTAATTCTAAGGATTTACGCTCATTGCAAAGAATTCATTGCAATAAGATTAATTTTTTTTTAATTATTTAGAAACTTAACGAAGAAAAAATTCCGTTCCTTATCAAAAAAATTTTCATTATCGTATACTTTTTTATGAGAACAATAGTGCTAGAATATTTTAAAAACACAAATGCATCATCTAAGGTTAGAGACTTGCATTATTGGGTAATCGTATATTGAAGAAATCAATTTTTAAGATACTAAAAATATTCATTATTTTTAAAAACATTCTTTTTGTGCAATTTAAACCCACTTAAGTTCATTTGTTATTATCATTGTTTTTTATTATAATATAATATTCCGTTCGTTTTTAAACCTTAATCTGAAATGTTTTATTTTTATTATTCCGATAAATTCACTTATTTTGCATATTTTGATGAAGGAAATTAAATTGAAATTTTTATTCTTATTGGTAAATTTATTACAAGTGATATTTATTTCAATGATTTGATACTTATTGCTTATCTGTTCTTGCACCATATTTCTCTAAATACCGCTTCAAAATTGAATTTTCTCTATGATACAACTATTTGTGTTTCATTCTATTTAATTGCAAATGTAACACTCGCGTAATTCGTGTTAATTTACTCAAGAATCATATAGGAAAAATTATAATTATTACCATAGCTTTCTCTGTGAACAAAATTCGTATGACAGTTCTTATTTTTTTATTATTAAACATTTAATTTTTCGAGAATTGTTTTATATACTGACTGAATTATTCGATATACTCACTTCTGTAAGCCTTTGTAACAAAATATTAAAATTATCACAAAAGATAATTTATTCATTGAAAAGATAATTTATTAATGGCAGATACCCTTTCAAAGTTCCAGGCAAAAATTATCATTTTTATTGTGAATCTGTAAGCTTCTGAAGATATTCTTTATAAATTTTATCTAATCTTAAATTAAGACATTGCGTCTCATCATAGATTTGACATTATTCTCTAACATGTTAACATCAGTGCCCTAAATTCTAATTATGTTTTTCTTTTATCAGTATATAATTAAACTTAATTAGAATTAATAAATCAAGAGATTCTTGGTCACACGCTTTTTTAGGCTTATGTATACGAAAATGAAACGAAACTTTACTATGCAAAAACATCTACCCGAGGTAAAAGAATATATGAATCTGAAATTTCATACTCACGCACTTTGAAAAACTTATAAATGCGAAAGGAAAACAAAGCTGATTATACAGAAACACCTGCTCAACACAAAAGAGTTCATTCGGTTGCATAACTCATTACCAACACTTTTATTTCTGTTTGATTAAGGAGATAGTATGAAATATATAGTAGGAAAAAAGCATAAGATATGGCAGAGGCGTTTTTCATAAATCTTAATTACAAATTCCAAGCACAAGCATTATTTTTAATTATTTGCTGAAATCTACCTTTTAGTGTGAGATCACTTGGATTTCTTTTTTTTAAAGCATTCAGGTAATTAAAATCACTTCGCCTGAGGGAGAGAAAATTTTTCTTTTGTCACTGTCGATATACTTATGTAAAGCAGATTAATTTAAATTAAAGAAAGATAATTAATAAGCGAAGATTTAAAAAATTTCATATAAGGGCTGAAACCTTCATATTTCTTTATACATTTTTTTATTCAGGAGCGAAGACAGTAATGTCTTACTAGGTACGTTAATGAATTTATGTGCTTTTAGATACAGTTATGTGTAGTACCACCTGTTTTAGAGGGAAAAAAAATTCCTCAGCAATTCTGTTTTTGTATCTAATGAGGAAACTTTTTACCAATTTAAAGCAGTTTTTATTTTCATCCTGAATTAAGCTTTTCGAGTATTGATGATAAATAACTGATTTAAAAAAATTTCTTCTGATAAATTTATATGCAGCAAGAATTTTAACATTAAACATTTTTTATTGAAAGTTACATTTCTTTTATTTATTGCTTGACTTTCAAGATCGTGTCAGCATTTGGAAGAAGCTTAAGCTTTCACTTTTTATTCAAATTCTTAATTTATCGCGTCATTTAGTTCCATTGTAACCTATGAAACAAATAAATCATATTGGCTTCAGGAGTACTTCGGCTTCAGAAATATTTCGAACAGTTTGAATATCAAAATTAAAGTATCATTTGTAATTAGATAAACTGAATCTAGGCAATAAACCAATCAGAAAATTTCGGCCGATGAATATATTAAAATGTTGACAAATTTCATTCAAAGTTTTGTGAAACCTTGTAAATAATTATTATCCTCTTTTTGGTTGGAACATTATTAGTCAGTAAACAGAATTTATTGGGCACGATTGATGTGGTTTACAAAACAGCTCCAAGCTTCAATTTTACTACATGATTTACATAAAGACATAGTATGACCTGAAATAATGAACAATGCACATTAAACTTCCAAAACATAATATACTTGTCAAAAAATTACGAACTTCAAAATTTTTTCTGTGTCATAAAATATTCATATTTAGGTAGTTTTGAATGAATTATCGGTTGGATGATCGTTGATAATAAAACCATAATAACTGTTGAAAAAACATATATTTTCATTCTTGTAAAACGTGTATAGGTAAAATCATTTCTGTTTAAAGATATCATGAATATTTTTTTATTGATTTATGCTTCAATTAGAGAAATTTCCTTGCTCTATAAGCAAAGATTTTTTTTCTATTTAAAGTTCCAAAACTATCTTATCGTATTTTGAAATACAATATTTGGTTTTCTGAAATTTATTGCATTTTTTTTTACACAACTCAAATGAAAGTAATTAAAAATTCATTTATCTTTTAATTCTTAAAGCCATCTCATTTCTAACTCAGAAGAAAATGCCTTTTGAGAAGTTTCGATATTATGTATCAAATAGTTCATAAAGAAGTTGTTTTACTTTTTATTTAAAGAATATGCTCCTTTAGCAAAAAACGGTACAAGTGTTTCATGTATTTTTATTTATTTATTAATAAGTTTCATATGCACAAGGCATGTATTTTTATTCAAAATTCTACATGCTATTTTATTTATATGTACATATTTATAGAAACAAAAAAAAAACAAGTACGTATATATTTTTCCGTATCTGAATTTATTTAAAAATTGCGTAATTCGCATTGAAATGTAAATTTTCGCATTGAAGTTATTTTATTCAATTTTCTGCTTATTTGCATTGAAATGCTTTTAAATTCTAATGAATATCATTTTTCATTTTTTAAATTCTTAAAAGTAAGAGAAGGTTTGTAATTTTTTTAACTTAATTAAAGTTTTGTGTTTTATTTGTCTACAGTTGCAGAAAATAAAGTGGATCAATATTCTGCAATATTTTAATGTATTCCGAAATTATTCTTTAAGTGATTTCAGTCATCAAAAATGCAGATGAAACGTATATCACCTCTATATTTCAATGTGTTCATCATTTAATTTTGCTGCATTTAAACTAGCAAAAATTTACTGCAAATTAGTAAAATTTACTGCATTTTAAAAGTTTATTCAATGAATGAAATATCTTCTCACATAACTGAAGTTCCGACAAATTTCTGAGTGAATTCAGCACAATTTTCTTTATATTTCTATAGTTTTGACAAAACAAATTGTATATAGCTAAAAAAACAATAACGTTCACAACATTTCGAGTATTAAAAGATAAACAAAATAAACTAGAATACTTCAATAAAATTGAGATTAATCAAGTAAATCCTTTGCAACTCAATTCCAATGAAGTTAAATTTAAAATAAAACACAATCTTTTGGGTTTTTTCCGATACAACTTAAAATAAACATCAGGTATCCAAGTACATCCTATTCGAGCTCCTATCAGAGTACCGCTTTTAGTTTCTAACTTTAAACCAAAAATCTGTCAAAAGATTTCTATATAAAAAAAGGTTCGCTTCTCGAAAATTGTAAATATCTGCAAAATACGTATTGCAGAAGAAGTCGTCAAGAAGTCTAAAAATTTATAGTACATATCATGTTTCATGAATTACATCCAGAAAAATCCAAAAAATTTTATGAAAAAAACACTACTTTTAAATAGAAACTTTCTATTCGATAAGAAAAAAATCCCTAAAATTCTCCAAATATTTGCAAAAAATATTTGTTCAGTGTGTTTAAACATACGCATATCTTAATTACTTTACACGTAAATATTATGATTAGTATTTATTTAATAAAATTAGCATCCCAATAAATACAAGGCTAAATGTTGGGTATAAATTTTCCTAAATTTTTTTAACGGATGCAACCTTAATATTGTATATATTGGTGTAACAAAATTTTTCATTAAAAAAAATCAATAACTTTTGCGAATGTGTAAATAGTGAGATTATTAATATTGCTTTTATCAAATACGTAGTTGCTTTCTGATAATTTAATATTTTCTAATCTGACATCTTATTTTCATTTTATTTGTTGACACGATAATATTTATTTTTTTAATTTTAAAGACATAGAAGTAAAATTGCGAATCAGAACATTTGTAAGCTTAAATTTCTGACTGAAATTTTTAAGGAAAATTCTAATGTCTGAAACATATTTTTTAAAAGCTGCTTCGGATCTAGATTTAATAAATAAATCAACTCAAATAGATATAATAAGCCTCGAAAAAGTGCTAACGCTGAGATGAATAAAACGCAATTTTTAACAAAAAAAAAATTGTTGGAGAATGTCAACTAACACTGCACACAATTTAATAAAGCGTTTCCTCGAAAAAAGATATGCATTAAATAAAAAGATGATTAAGTAAAAGTAGTGTTGTTCTTCAAACAGCGTGTTCTTTTGCAAAATGAAGGATCGATTACTTCTAACTCTGCGTATTAATTCCCAGAAGACACAGAATGCAAAAAGATAACGTTTAGTTGCATAATAAAAGACACTAACATGAAAATGAAAACTAAATATGCTGTGGGAATTGCAAACATAACAAGAGGCTCGGCTGCTTTGATTTATAATCTCTTCGCCGTTGATTATCTTATTAAATTCATATTTTTTGCTTTGAGTTGGAGGATTTGTCGTGTGAAATTAAACCAGTTCATTAATTTGGTTTTTATTCTTTCTGAAATTTACATGAAAAATAGTAGTAGTTTAAGCAATTTTTTGGGAGTAAAAATCTAAAACAATCTTTAACTATTTAGGAATTTTTTTAAACTAATAAGTAAGTTTAAAATAAGATATTTTATTCTATGCTATATGTATAATAACATACAGATGATGTAATAATATGTATGTATGTATCAGTTTATTTCATTTTAATTGATTTTAAATTAAAAGAAAATGTATCAGTTTATTTTTAAATGCACAAAAATATATAAAATAACTAATTATGAACCTTTATTCATTTAATTTTCGACAAATTCTTTATTCGAGAAGAAACTTTTAACAAAATATGATACTTTTAATTTAATAATTAGTAGCATTAAACAACTATCTTTATTTTTTATTATTAAAGAAAGTTTAACTACTCATTCTAGAACTTGATAATTAGATCCAGAAATTTCATTTTTAACAAACAAGAAAGGTTTTGATAAAAGCAGTAAAAAACGTGACGATAAGATTGTTTTCTAAATTTTTTTCTCGATTGTTTGATAAATACTTCAAAACTTTGTTCGCTCAATAGACCTCCTAATCGATGCTCACGATTTTAATTACTATCTTATCTGTAAGCAAGATTAGAAACATCATAAAAAAGTTTGGCGGTGTTCTCTCAAAATAATTCATAAAAATGCATTTTTCATAAAAATTGTTCTAGAAACACATTGAAAAATCTTGAATATAATTATAGAAACTGAAATATATGTGAAATGTTTTTGTATAATTGATTTTTAAACATTTATTTATAGTATTTGCATTATTATATTGGTATTTTATTATTTGTTTCATTACATTACTGTATGTTATTCGTGGTATGATATTTTAATAAGTTCAACATTTTCCCACAGTTTTCGATATCGACACAGATTTATAAATACTTATATGTATTAGATTTTCTTATTATAAGTAAATAAAATTTAGGGAAAACAAAGTTTCAGTTGTGAAAATAATCATATATAAAATTAGGTACACTCAAGTTCATCAAAACTTTAGTTGCTCTTACATGATATTGAAAAAAAGTACCAATTTTTTAAATATCTAAATATGAAAATATGGTTAATTCTCAGTTAAAATTACTTTTTATTTGTTTATTTATATATGCATTTAAAAGAATATTTAAAACTTACAAAAAAAACACATAAAATATAAACAATATTATATTTTGAACGAAAACATGCATATTTCTTTAAAATTAGTGTTTAACATTTTCTTAGGGTTTTCTTCGAATTACTTTTTTAGTTCTTCTGCATATATACTACAAGTTTTTAGTAGTTTAGAAAAATTGCTAGAGACTTCGTTCCTAAAAATATATTGTTATTTATATATTTTGTTGGGTTACGTGTTGAAACCTCACAATTTAGAATTAATAAATGCTAAAATATTAGCTGCAGAAATATTAGAAAGTATCGATTATTAGATTCAAGTTATATCCATTGTCTAACATTTCTGTTAGAAATTGATTTGAAAAAAAATGATTTTTTACTAACATTATCTAATTTTAAAAAAATTATTTCTTTGAATTTGAAAGGTGTTTAAATCTTAACTTATTTTGTTTCTGTCTTCAATTTTATTGACAACTTTGCCGTTTTAAGCATATATCCTCTGCGTATATCCCATTTTTCTTTCATATTCACCTTTTTTATAAAACAGCTAAATAAATCTCAAGAAAGATTTTTTTTTTTCAAATCATTCAAACGTTAAGATGAATTAATTTCATTGTTCCTGCTCTGTACAAATCGAAATCACTTATTTAAACCGTGGATAATATTGTATATCCTTTTATATCATACATATCAAGCCTCCTAATGATATGAATTTGCTTTGATCAGTCTTTGATGTTTTGAACTATTTGATATCAGAGTAAAATTATCTTTTGTGATCAGGCATTCAGCTCATAACCTATGATTTTAAAAGGATCAAAACATTTACATTCGATGCGAAACGTTTTCAAATAAATTTTCGATTTAATGGATTCTACAAAATAAAATGAATCGAAATAATGTAGTTTCCAAATACACTATAGAAAGGAATTCGTGTAAATCGGCAATTAAGCGAATTGTTTAAAAACTTTTTCTAACTTCTCAATGACAGTAAAAATTAAAATTATCTATAACTTATTCTGTTTAAAAAAAAGTGGGTAAGAAAATTAAAATTAATGTGACCTTTTAGAATGTTACTTAATGCATCCATAGATGAGCGTTTCAGTTATTATTATTATTTGAATATTTGTTAACAGTGGAATACTTAAATACATCTCGAACTCGAATGAGATTGATAAATGGATAAAAAAGCATTTTCGGGTATTTTTTCAGACGAAATAAACCATATATACTTTGAAAATATGTGCAGTATTGACGATAGTAAAAGAAGAGACGGATAAAAATGTCACTCATATAACATTAAGATTAGATTATAATGAAGTAACCTCGAATGATTATTGTCTGCCATATAATTCAGCAATCATCAATGATTAATATTTGAGGCTGATCATTAAAAAATGCATTCCATTGTTATGCAAAATACGACAACTCGATTGGTTTGCTCAAAATACGATTTCTGTTTTCACCCAATAGACCGACACAAGTCAAAACGACTTTTTCTTTCCTGACTTATCCTATAATTTTATCATCTTCTGAAGTTGTGGGAAGGGGGAATTTTAAGTTCCAAATGGAATCTTTCTTTGTTTGGGGGGAGGGGGTTGAAAAGGTGGCGATTATTTCAGCATTGGGTCCAGTGACTATGTCATTATACGTGTCATACGTGTTACTAATCTTAAGAAGTAACATTTATATCGGTCTGCTAGTTCTGTAAATGGTAGTAGTTATTGAAAACATAGCTGATAACCAAAAGCTCAAATTAGTCTTAAACATTCATTTCAATTAATTATATTTTCCTACTAAAATGGTGTAATTTCACGGGACGTCGCAATCGCATGATCAACGTAACTGTTCTTACTCATTTATTTAATTTTACGCTGTGCATTGCTTGCACGTTTAATTCCACTTGCCAAAGATGTAAAAAACGAAAAACTTTTCTTCCTCACATAAAAATTGTTTTCATCATCATTTTATGAACAATGAAACATTCTGGAGGACTTGCGGTACATAGATGCCTGTTATAAATAAACCTGCAATCTCAATTCGATTGCAGTACATAAATAACATTGATATTTAAAATGCTTCAAACTTAATGTGAAAAGTGTTTAATTGTAAATAAATGGAAAAACATTCCTAAGTACGATGATTTAATGTAAAATATATTTTATCTGCTGAAATTTAAAAATTTAAAGCGTGATTATCAATGAAATTGACAATCAGATAAGATCAGAAATTCGATTGACAACGGAATATTAGAATGTGTTATCGACACATTACATATCAAAAAGGCATATTTAAATAATAGAATAAATTTGCGAAATAATCCCTATTTTTCAAACCATTGATCGTAAGTGTACTCTTTGAATATTTGAATAAATCCAAATTCTACTTTAGTTGATATTTAGTAATTAAAATAATCTGTCGAAACCACAAATTCATAAATTTGTGTAAAACATTTGTGATAGTTTCAAATAATCCTTTATGATATAAAATTTAATAAATGACATCATAATTCCAAAAATCGTGCGATGATGAAAATTGAAATGTAATAATACCACAATAATGAAAAAAAAAGAACAGAATACTCCCAAAAAAATCCTACAAAACAGTTTTTATTGTTCATTTGAAAAGATTATTAGCTAAAGAATTAATAATGAGATTTCTGAAGTTATGAAATTGGTGAATTCTTTGAATTTTTCGTTGTTCATTTTGACTGAAATGCTTCGAAGCAGTACTGAAAAAGAATGGTTTGATGAGTAAAACTGGAATAATCTATTTACAGCATACGTAAAAATCCAATAATAAGATCTAGGATTATTAAATTCATGATTCGGTGAAGTGACATAGACTAGGTATGAAGAGGTTAGATCTTCAAAAGGCACTATTTCAATGAAAAATTTATTGAATGGAGGAGGATAGGTCTGGAACTTGAATTGTATTGTCTATAAGATATAAAATCATGAAGCTTCTCTTCAAGCATTATATATAAGTTATTCATAAAATTCATGTGCAGTTTAAAAACTTATAAAGAATACACAATTTCAACAATTATAATTGGACGAGAAAGTTTAAATACATCTAGGAAGTCTTTTCGAAAATATTTAACTTGACTCAGAAAATAGTTTTTTTTTCGCAATTATAGTTGATCCAGAGCAATTTAAAGCTTTTTGATATTTTTCATCCTCTTAAATATAGTATTTCTATGCAGTGTTTTTTTTCGTACAATGGATTCTAAGCTATCGTTGGAATGCAGGTATAGATTTTAATTAAATCAATGGAAAAGAATGATTCCCTTTTTCTTCTAGTGAATCTATAGGTCAACAGTGTTTCTGAAAAAAAAATGTAATTGTTAAATCAAATGTTTAAAAATTACATATACAGTTACCTAAAAAAATATGAATGTGTCATTTCAGTTGGATTCGAATACAATGAGAAAAAGTTTAGTAGTAACATTTATAAGAATAAGATTAAGAAAACGAAAGTGAAGAGAGGAATTAGGTTTAAAGGATACTAACTATATTACATAAAAATCAAATGAATTTAAGAATTCTTTTTTAAAATATTCTTCTTGATTAGAAATAAATTGAAATTTTCAACTGGAACTTTATGTATACCAATAATATAGAATTTTAATTTTAATTTTTCAAGGAATATAATTAACTTTGTTTAATTATAACTGATAACGCACACCACTGAACTGATCAAAACGTAATTACATTTTCGGAGACATCTTATCCAGTAGCCAACTCCAGCAGCAGCTAGAAAGCAAGTATATCTCAATTTTAAAAAAAGGAGAATAAATATATCTGGTATAGCTGCGTTTTACCGGGAAATGATGAATCTAGGTGACAACTTAAGCATTTTTCTCACAGAGCCAAGCAACTTAACCTCAAGCAATATTTTTTGCTTGCTTCGCTGGTAACTTACCTTGAGGGTAAACAATTCGATACGATGAAGATGAAATTGGCACGTATGTAACTGAAATTGCAACCTTACTAAAATTTTATACTTTGGATGTAGGAAAAGAAATAAAAGTAGGAAAGCAGTGTTTGTTTGTTTTTTGATGTAGGTGAGTTCTACTGATAAATAATAAGAAAAATTGTACAGTAAATGTCTTATTGCGTATTTCAATCCAGTTTTCATTATTAACGTAATTACTTTCTTTTCAAGTTTGCTAAAGTACACTAAATATAAAACTTCCTTTAAAAACCCTCTCATTGATTTCTGAATGTATTGAACCTCTTAATTAGATAAACCCTCGTCCTAATAGAGACTTTTATTGTTATCTCAATTCAAATATGAATGTAGACCGGTGGCCTGGTGGTAAGGTCTCGGCTTCGGAACCGGAGGGTTTCAGGTTCATGACCCGATTCCACCGAAGAACCGTCGTGTAAGGGGGTATGTTGCACGTTAAATCCGTCATGACCAAACGTCCTCCCGCTGGTGTGGTGTAGAGAGGGGGGGTGCCAGCTCAGGTGTCATTCTCGTCATCTGACCGCGGTTCAAAATTACGAGGACCGTCCCAAAATAGCCCTAGTGTTGCTTCAAACGGCACGTTAATATAACCAAACCAAACCAAATATGAATGTAAAACACATCTGAAAGGCTTCAGTACGTTCAAAGAAGTAAAGCATATCCGGCACTTCGCCAAATTTAACTTAATTTATTCTTTGACCTTAATTCATATTTACGTATTAGATATTTCTATAGTTAGATGCGCAAAATAGACACGGCATTTTTTGGCAAAGGGCTTCATTGTATATCTGATTTAAAAAATATGTTTAAAAGATACCAAGGAAAAAACAAGACATTTGGAATGTTTTATTTTCAGGATTTAAAATTTCAGTTCCAATAGATTGATACGAAAAGATTAAAGCGTGTATGAGCTAAGTATATTTCATCATATGAAAAAATGAAGTCCAGGAAAAATAGGTAGTAATAATCCTTTTTATTTCAGTGAAAACAAAATTTTTCCACTATTTTCGAGTATACAAAAGTAACATTTAACAATTTTCATAGGAATCTGTGATTTAACCTTTTTCACTAATATTTAAAATTATTTATGGGCTTCGAAAATTTTGAGTGCTTCTAAACATGCTCAGATTTCTCGGCTACCTTAGTTTTGACACACTGGAACCTAACAAAACTTTACACGAGTTCATGTTAAAATGAACCATCTTAAATGACGAAGGACTAAATTCAAGCTGACAGCATGCGATTCTATAAATTCTCTGATAGTGCTTTCCCTGATCGTGACAGTTGAGTCATTTTTTTTTTTAATTCACTTTCAGCATTCCTTCAAACTATTTTCCTTTTTCGTTGAAATAAGTATTTCGGACTTAAAATCTTCCCAAAAATTGACGTTGTCGAGAAAGTTGTCAGATTTATCACCAAGCATTTTTGCCCAAATGCAACATCTTTTTTATATATTTTTTATTTTAACTCGCTCCCGATTTCTTTCTCGATGCTTTCCTTTGATATCCGCCTTCACCGGGCATTTCTTGAACAGTTTCAACATTTCAAATCTTTCTCGTATTAAATTTTGTTTTGAAACACATTTTTCTGGCACTTGTGGCTGTCTACACTTTTCAACAGCAAAATCATTTTATCACAAAGATACGAATATTAAAAGTGCATATTCTTCGTGAAGAAAGATTTTAATATAGAAAACTAATTTTGAGACCTTTCCGGCTTGGATTGTAAATTATATTACATTTTTCTCTACGTCTGGAATATTTTGAATTAAAATAATTTTTAAAAGTCATAGGTTATGCTTTGTAATTCGTTTTGTTTGTTTAAGAGGGTATTGTTTTCTGTTCAGTCAAAATGAGCGTTTTCAATTTTAAAATCTTGTACACACGCGAAATAAGATGACAAAATGTAAACACGAAATCGATTAGTAACATTCATCTGCCGGAATAAATTTATTTTTCGCTGATTTTTTTATTTATTAATTCTTTTTCATGTATTTCATCTTAAGTATGATATTTACATGTGTTGTACTGTTGCACTAAAACAGTTTTTCTTCATACATAAAATCTTGTTGTTCTGATTTTTTTTAAATATTTTTAAAGATATTGATTTTCAAAAGAAGTTACAAAAAAATAATATATTAACTCACCATTTCATTAATATTTTTCCAGACTTCAGAAGATAAATCATATTTGGCAATTAGGATACAAAATTCTGCACTAAAGAATGAATTTTAAATTATTTACTTCTTACTCATACTTTATTTTGTCGTTAAATAAATAATTCTCGAAGAAAACATTTGAAAGTTTAATAGTTGAAGACTGCAAACTAACAGGATTTATCGTATCTAGATATTTTTTTCGAAAGCACAATTCCTTGCAAAAAATTTCGCTTCTCTCTCTCTCTCTCTCTCTGTGTGTGTGTGTGTGTGTATGTCGTTTTAGTATTTCATCTAAAATACCATTATGATTTTTTAGCTTATAAAAATATTCAATTTTATCTAAACGTTGTTCATTTTTACTTTCTCGTATACGAAGTATCGAATAGGTATTGTAATATTGTCAAAAAATTTGTTGTTTTATGTTGAAAATATCAATTGTTGAACAAAATGCATTCATATAAAATCTATCCGCCTTGCTGTTCGAGTACAATTGAACTGAATAACTGCAAAACAGAAAAAGCTTGATATAAAAATTTTAAACCACAACTTTAGCATTTGAAATGTAGATTCTTACCAAATTTCAACAAAACTTATCAAAGGATTAACTATTTTTGGATCGGTGCTTCCGCATACATGTAAATGCGATATCTTAAATAAATGAAATTCGGTATGTGATCTAGTTTTTACAATAGTAATTCCGTGCGAAATTTTAATTTCTATCAATCGGAAAAAAACATCTAAAATATATATTCGTATGATAGAATCATTAAAATCGTTAGAATCGAGTTAATGATCTATATTTCACAACTATTGCTTTGCCAGTGTCATGCAAGATATTCTCGGCTCTACCCAAGGGTCATAATTGAATACGAAGGGAGGGAGGGAATAAGACCTTTATTCGACAGCAAGCCAGAAACTGTTGGCAGACCACTGCCGCTGATAATCTTACTATTTAATTTCCTCTTGATCTTTCTATTTAATATCCTCTAAATTTTTTTTACTTAAATAAGCGTGTTTTTTATTTCATAATTATTAGTTACGCTCTTTGAACTTATTATCTAGCTAACTCACGATTGATCATTTATGTGCAATCCAGCTTGATGTTTGTAATGTCTTTATTATACATGAAATTGTCCTTTGTAAAAAAAAAAATCTAATTTTGCTTTTTCCCTGATTGAAATATGAGCATAATAAGTCGAAGGAATTTACATAGAGAACTCAACTACACGTTATTTTTCAAGAAATTCATTAGAAATTTCAGACTATTAAGAAAATGAAACAAATTTCATTTATTTTCCTTAAATATCCGATTATACCTAAGCATAATTACAACATATTTTTATGTCTTTTCTGGATTTTCTTTAAATTCTGTTGTAAAAGTTTAACTAAACGTGTTTATTATTCTCAATTAGATAACGTATACTGCGCACGCTTGTTCCAGAAAATCCACGTTAGATTATTTAGGTGTAATTCAACTGGTAGTTTATAATAAACCTTTATAAAATATGCTAACAATCCCAGGTATCGGCCATTCTAGCCGTGTCTTTTGATTCACACGACTGCACCCTTTTAGCTCTAGATGAAGACAGGATATGATTCATAACTCTTCTAACGAGAGTCCCATTTCAACTTCCTGCACCCTCCAGGGAATGCTGAAGCTTGGAGTTGAAGTCCACGTCATTAAGAGTAGATGTATGTTGAACTAATCTCGTGAGAAATATCTTATGTTGTTGGACTCAGATGCTTTCAAATACAGACATGTTTATTCCATTAATTATTACACCAGAAGAATTATTAGAATTTAGTAGAAAGTTTAAAGAAACTATTTCGTGAAAGTTTTCGGGATTCAAATAAGTACTTAAACTTGAAGATAAATACTTTAATGTCTTGCTCCTCTTACTTTTTCTTCTTGAAAATGTATTAAAAATTTTAAAACAGGTCTTCGATTTAGGATCATTATTTTTTTTGGGGGGGGGGGGATTTTTTATCATGACTCTAAAGTTCCGGTAGGAGTGGCGTAGGGTCTCTTCTAGTATTTTCATCACTTAAAAGCAAATGTGTTTTAAAAATCACCTTACATTAAACAAATTGCAAAAGTACTATTTTAAAATTAGTTTTTATTAGGTTATCGTTAATTTTAAATTGAATTTAGTTTTCAACTTCAGAGTTGCAGCAAAACCTTTCGAATGAAAATAATGAAGGAAGTTTAAGAAACTCTGCTTTAGATTACATTTTCAAAAAGATTAATTTAAGAGATTAATATTGGCAAGGTTTATTGAATTGTAAATAATCTCAAATATCAGAAATCTTTCCTGTCATTTCAGTATGCAGTAGAACTGTAAAGAAACTGTCGACATGTTTATTCTATTAATTATTACTGCAGAAGCATTAATCAAATTTCCAGTAAAGTCTAACCATACGATTTAAAAAGAATTTTTCAGGTCTTTGCTTTTAATTTTTCTGGTAAATTTTAGCACTTTATTCCTTTCCTTTTTTGAATTAAGATTAGATAAAAAGCTCTTACTTGATTAAAATATAACATACTACCCATTTTTAAATCGTATTTCTTTTACAAAGCACTTTTTTTGTATTTGTGATGCAAGCATAGAGTTTATTGTAAGCATCTGCTCTCGAAATCGATCATAAAACAAACAAACAAAAAAAGGTTGAGTAAGTGAAACTTATTTATCTATTTATAAATTCATAGCTAAGGAACTTGATATGTAAATAATTGCCACACAGTTACACCCGTCCCGCCAGAAAGTACAGAGTTGTTAGAGATCTGAACGTTGCGACAGTTGGTCTAGTATAATTGAGTCTATGGCCACCACTGGCACTGGTACAACCTATTCCGTAAGAGTTGTGTGCCATCATTAGAGTCGTGTCACTCAGCATCATACCGTTGCAATGCCCACCAAATTGGCAAGATCCAACCACCTTACAAGAAACATATCATTCCCATATCTGGAGTGCCTCTTGTGAGGTTGATGATTAAATAAAGGAATAAATGATACTAGTTATAGAATTAAAAGCAATTTGCAACCTGTTACTATTCTGCATGATTAATTAAATATTAATACTTATGCAAACAAACAAAAAAAAAACCTTGAAGCGTGATCATGCAAAACTAATGATATTTCATTCCTCGAATTATACTGTGCTGTAATGAATTATTTGAAATACATAAGTGCATATGATATTTATGATGCAAAAGCGTATTATTCAACAATAGAACCAACAATACCAAATTTTGTATACAGGTCAATTGACAAATAGGGACGTACTTGAAATGGATTAAATATCCTTTACTCTGAATGTAAGAATAAATTGCGTGCCTACAACCGATTCTAAAGCATTTAGAAACTATTTTAAGTTACAAAAAATGTTTCTGAATTCAAAATACTAAGTAACTAAAAGAATCGTTAAAATACTTCGAAGGTGCATCCTTTTTTTTATTTTATTTACCATTTCCTTTAACAATGTCCATTACTTATGGCTTGCATGACATGTCTCTCAAAAATATTTTTTTATTTTGCTTTTCCATTTTTTTTTATTTGAAGAAAATGCACTTGGTGCATTCTAGTTGCATTAATCTACAAAAAAGAAAGAAAAGAATGTAGATATAAAGTAGTATTTGAGTTTATTTATTTAAGCGAATGACAAACTAGTTCTTCGAATGAACTAAACTTCTGACGTTTGTGTCTGGGAACCGTGAAGTATTGTCAGAAGAAATCACAGAGCTTTATTGCAATAAAAAAAGTATCAAACAAATATCAACAGAAATGAAAGTTCGACATGTTTGCTAAACAAATGAAAAACGTTGGCTTTGTTGATCATGAATGAATAATAATTTGTGGATTAAAAATATTTTCATTTTTGTCTTTGAAGTGATGGGCATACTAATTTTATTTGTGACCAAATCGTCAAGAGATGAGTAGGTCTAGAAAATCATAAACAATGTCTTTGGCAGTCAAATAATCGATATTTATCACCTAGGAAACATGTCGCGAGTACTAGCCAAGGTTCAAATAATCTGACAGGACTTGTGCCCCAGGGACATTACTTAACTTCGGTATTTAACAATAGAACGGCAGTAATCTTGTGTTCGTCTTGCCAACGTCTTCACAAGATGTTTCAAATAATTTCGTTTGTAGTGGTTTCCGTTTATTGTCTTAGAAACTCTCGCTGATTTTAAGTGCCGGACTTATCTTTTCGGTATCTGTTTTTGTCCCATCTGAGACCGGAAATGTTGTCTTTAACAGAATTACTTCAAATATAATCAGAAGTTTGGCTTTTCTCGCTACGGTTTAAATATTGTTGAAATAAGCTATTCGAAGCTATTAAAATCAGATAGGGGAAATTTCAATACTTTTCTATTTTCAAAAAAGTTTTTAAGAATAACATTTTAGTATATACACACTATTCTTATTGGCATCCATGAAACTCTTAACTTAGACAGCTTAGGATAATCATATATTTTTTTTTTAACATAAAAGGCATATGCTTGGTTTTGAAAGAAGTTCAAGATGCAAAGAGGGACGCAGTGATAAGTAATATTTGGTGAATTATTATTCTAGTGTGAACCTCTTTTCTGCTGTTTTTACTAACGCTCCGTAAAGACAAAAGATTCATTAAAGCAATTTCACACCGTTTTGCTCTTAAAAACGAATCCTGGAAATATTCCTCGAGTTTCATATCTCTGAAAGCTCTTGAAGGAATGTAAACTGCCATTAACGAAAGAAGAGCTCTAATTTTAAAAATAAATGGTCAATTTATATTAATTTTAATTCGTTGGACATTTTAGAATTAATTGAGGGTAGAGCACGTATTTGCGTCTCTTTTTACAAATAATATATCATTATTAAATAAATCTTCTTAGTACAGTAGTTTTTTGCTAATCAGTGTACATATTTCTGACCGAATATGCAGTACAAAAATTAAAAGCCTCCAATACTTTTAGAACTTATAAATATAGAAACAAAAATTGTTAAGATAGTTCATTCGGCACGTTTTGCTTCAAGATAATCTATCTTTATACGGCACAATAAATCAGAAAAACATATGGCGACAAGTACATTGCATTCTTTTATTAAAAAGTAAATTTAATAATTTAAAAATAATGGAAATTTTTATATTCTTTTCCAAACTTTTTGAAGTTTTCATGCTATATATATATATATATATATATATAATATAATTGCATACTAAATATGTAGTATGCAGCTTTTACTTAGAAAAATTCTGTAATTCAGCTTTCCACGGAACCCGTTCTATAAAAAGAACATTTTTTTTCACTTGTATGTGAAACAAATGCAGTGTCAGCTATTAATCAAATTATGCGCACTTAGGGATTAATTATATCGCATAAATCAAAAGTTGTTCAACATAAAAATATTCTTTATCGCGTTACAGTTTTTATTTCAGAAGAAAAATGAAAGGGTAAAACACACACTAACACTGCTTTTTCATTAACATTCAACCTAAAGTTGCCGAAAAATGGTTAATGCTGTAGTAAGGCCTTTTCTTGTAAAACACATATTAATAACATTTTGCCACTATAAAATGAGTAGTATATACAAGTACAAAAGAATTATGTGTTGAAGTTCTCCTAAATTATATGTGCATAAGTTATATGTATTAAATCAATTAGTCATGAAAGTTGTTTTAAATTAATTAATCACGATCGGTGATTATGTTACCTTAACCTTCTCTGGTTAATTAACATTAAAATCATACATTTTACAATAAGTATAGAAGATTTTCATCGGAGCAGAGAGTAACATCGTCTGAAAAAGGAGCAGGCTAATTCAATTACAGCTCAAAATTTTAATTATTCTCAAATCTAAAGTCATTTAGACAAATTAGAGGAAAAAATATACGCCAATGGAGAAAATAAAATAAAAAGCTTCGAAATATCTAAAGAATGCATTGATTTCGTAGTTTGACCAAAATCAGTTGAACTGATTTTAGAAATCCAAATTTGCCGCTCGTGTTTGTGGTTCGTGCAACCACAAGAATAAACTAGAGTCAAATCTCATTAATTCGTGCCTCCAGGGGAAATATTAAATGAAAACCAACCAGATTAGGAAAACCCTGATTACATGCAATTAACTCTTTAATTGTGATATTTTTTCTTTTTCTGGGAATACATTCTGAAAAGTTGAACCAAAAAAGAGAAAACAAAATTAATTATAACGAGTATACTGAAAGTGTACCACTCATCTCTAGTGATCTTCAGATTTTTTCCCCCTACCTTTTATCTACTAATAACTTGAATGTCAAATCCAATAACATAATTTAACTAAACTCTACTAGCCTTTACAAAGCAAAAAAATATATATATATTAAACCAATACAACGCCATACTTTAGATACTTTGTTATTTTAGATAACTTTTTCTTCGTCCCTGGCACAATATTTTCTCTCATATGGGAATTTTGTAAAAATAAAATCTGATTAAGTAATGGGTTTTGACGAAAATGGGGTTTCTATCTATAACGAACTATTTGAAAGATACCATCAATTAGTTAACGTATATACCAGAGGAAGCGATGACGAATCTGAAGAGTGTCCCAAAAAAAGTGGTGCAAGTTTTTATTTTCCTAAATATTGCATCTATATACTTACTTCCAATTGCAAAGTTTCACTAAAAAGTTATAGAAAATTGCATGAAAACACTTTAACTTTTGTAGAAGTTAAAATTAAAATTTAAAAAAAAATTGAATTTTTATATTGCTTTATAGAGTAAAAGAGTCAGTAAATTAAATGTTTCTCTTACATTCATCAATGTGCACATAACTTCTATCTAGAAAATATATTGTGATAAGTTTATTTTAAAATTTAGAAGGACTTATAATAAATTTAGAAGAAAACTTTTATTACATTCAAATTTTTATATAAATTTTCATTACGTCGAAGTATGAGAAAGTGAACATTTGAGGTTCATCATTAAAACTATTTTCTACAAATGTGTGGAGTGGAATTTTTGGGATCTCTTTGATTAACTAACTCTATTTTGTACATCAGCATGTTGAATGGTGACCAATATATTCAGTTCGATTTCATTGACAGTATATTTCATCTCTTTGGCCTATAATAGTATTCATACAAATGTGATCACAAATAGATGCTTTTTTTCACCATTCGTCATTTGTAGACAATGGTTAAATATTGAATTTTCTGCTGATTTGAATCCTGTTGACTTTCATTTATGGGGCTGCTTACTTTCTTCTATGTGTAGCAAGTTCTTCAGTAGTCAGAGCAGATCTTTGCCAACAATTCAAGAAGCATGTCTTGGTGTCACGTGTGATGAACTGGATCGTGTTAGAAGAATGCAACTTTGTATCAGTGTTCGAAGGTGTTCATTTTGAACACGTTAAAATATTTCACTCAATGTTTTATTTGACAATTTTTCAAAATTTAATGAAATTTAATAAATGCATCATTATGCCAGTGCATTATGGTTTCGTCCTGATAACAATCTTTTTGTGATATATTTTCCCAGAAAAAAAAACTGCGAAAGATTGGTTCAAACACTAATTTGTGAAGTATAGAAAAATTATCTAAATCAATAAATATCCTTTTTAATATGTCAGGAAATTTAGCAGGATAATAAATGAGTGTAAAAAAAATCATTTCATTTATTGGCGTTTTTTTTTTTTGGTATGGCAGCGTGTAAAAATTTAATTTTGTACATTTTTATTCTCAACCTTTGAAAAAGCTAAAGTATTTTCACACATTTGGTTATCTTATATGAGGACATTTTGCATTTCGACGTATATGTCTAATTACAATAATTAAAGAAATAGACGCTTATTCCACTTTTTGGGACACTTTATACATGCTTCCTACATAGCGAGTTTAAATTCAAAGCTATCGTCTTTGAGAATACAAAAAAGCTGATTTCAGTAAAATTCTTTCATTTATACACCGCCTTATTCTATTAAAAATTACCTCATTTTAAACTAAATAAACCAAAGTGATCGGATAATATCAGATTCATAACATTTATGTAATTGTACATTATAAATATTTTACTTAATTGTGTCATATTTTTCTTTCTTTATGAAAATATAAAGTTTTGATCCCATAAAAATCTTAATGCTTATGGCTTATACAAATGAAATGATTATGTTATGAATGTTTTCCTATGTGTGGCATGTTTCGGAAGAAGTATCAATCTCAATGAAAATTAGAAGATCTGTAATAATTAAAATGGCCAAAGGACATGGATTATTCGGGTGAATCTCAAATTTAAAATGTTGTTTACCCCGAATTCAGAAAAGAAAGAAATCTGTTTGTGTTTTAGATTTGAAAATGTTTTAGATGCCCTCACTTTATGCCTATAATCAACAATGTCAGTTTTAATTAACCATCAGTTTTTAACTAAAATAATTTTGAGTGGTTAAAAATAATACATATACTTTTTAAAGAACATAGAAAAGGAATTGAATGAATAATATTTTATTTCAAGAATGTTATTCTCTGAACTTTGCATGAAAGTCCTAATGAAATTTGATCTATTTATTGATTGATACGAAAATGTTATATAAATTGATATGTACAAAAAATATTATTCATCAGTTATGGTTAAATCTCATATTCCAGTGTACGTGTCATCAAAGCAAGCAAGAAAGAATACGACAGCCATTACATAAAAAATTGGTTAATAGGGGCATGGTTCCCTCTGTCGTATTCATACCATACTGGGATGAAACCGTGTCCCGACCTCTCTCCAAATCAACTGGCGTTGGGAATCGCTTGTAACATCACGGAAAGAGACCGTTTCGGTGGTCCATGAGTTGTCGTCTGGGAAGGCATTTTGATGAACGGACGGACTGAGCTCCACGTTTTCGACAGAGGTTCTGTAACTGGAGATTGCTATTGTCAGGAGGTGATCCTTCCCCATGTGCGTCTGTTCCGAGGTGCCATTGGATCAGACTTCGTTTTTATGGATGACCATGCACGGCCACACAGGACTCATGCTGTTGAGGAGCTCCTGGAAAGTGAAGATATCACTCGAATGGATTGACCGGCGTGCTCCCCTGATTTAAATCCGATAGAACATGTGTGGGATGCTTTGGGGAGACGCCTTGCGGCACAATTACATCCTCCTGGGAACACCCGACAACTTAAACAGTTATTGATTGATGAATGGGCACTCTTACCTCAAGAACTGTTGGACAATCTGATGCTGAGTATGGGGAGACAGTGAGAAGCAACCATTGCAGTAAGGGGAGGGCATATCCCATACTAAGGAACATCTGCTTGCTGTTCTTCCTCTTGGACAGATAATCATGTGTAACGATACTATGAGTTCAATAAAGCCTTTTTTTGTTTGATTCCATACTATATGCATTGTATTCATTTCTGCGCTCGTGAAGTTATGGCAAAAAACATACCTGTTGCTTAAGTTTTGCACACCAGTGTATATAACTACTATATGCGATAATCCTCCTTTTTGCCATCTTGTAGTGTTTATATCACACTTTATTTAGTTGATGGTCCATGCACACGATAATTTGAATGAATCATACCTGTTATATTGCATTCCTTTTTGCATTATATCAAGTTAGGTGCATTCCAAATTTCATTTAAAATCTCTCCTATACAAGTAAAGACAGTCGGCCAAAAGTAGTCCTTTTAAAACACAAATGTTTACTTTCATACTTGAAGTATTTTCCCAACAACATATAAATTATTTCGTTCTTAAAATTAGCGCCGTTTTTTATGCAGGAATTCAATTGCTAGAATAGGAAGACTATGTTTAAATGGAAATTATTTGAAGGAGTTTGGGATGTTTTTAAACTGTATTCAAAACTTTAATCGTTGTGTAAATATCTTAATCAAAACAGAATGTTAAGATGTCCTTTTTTCCCATTACCACTTCAAAATATTTATCTTTTAATTTCGAATTTATAAATGAGGATATTATTCATAATAACACGTTGTCTATTTTTTTAATACCAGAAACTAAATATTTGTTACAATCTTCACCATTGAAATTATTTTAAAATAATAATATACATTTATCCAAGAAAATCTCAAACAATAAAAAAAGGGAAAACCAGAATCATCATAAAAAATTATAAATTTAACTGCAGTTTTCAAACAGTAGAAATAAATAAACTTCTCAATTAATACTATTCGACTGCGGTTGTTATTTTCGCCTGTCTGCTTTGTTTTCAGAGACAGATGTTTTCAAAGCGGAAAAGTGTTATTATTTCTGATTAAGTTTTTTTGTCAAACGCGAGTCGGCTGATGAAGCTAGGCTGCCATGAGCAAATAATGCTCCGACGGACAAAAGTAGATTTCTGAATGGTAAGGGTAGCACACTTTTTTTTTAATTGAATAGACCAGAAAATATTTTGTTAAAAAATAATAAAATGGCAAGAAGCGAATACTTACGAGATTATGATAACATTATATTATGATAAGTTCATTTTATAATGAGAAAATTAAATACGATCTTCGTGGACTATATGTTCCGAAACAAGCTGAAGTGTTCTCTTCCAATTATATCTCAAATGCTCACAAATTGGCTCCTTTTTTTTATATATATAAAACTCCATAGTACAATGAAAAAAAAACAAGTATGCATTTTAATATCAACTCTTGTATCAATTGAGCTCCAATTTGATATAAGTATATATAAATAATAACGTTAAGACTATATAGCAGCTTTCATTGATTAAGTCCATTGATTGAAATTAGTCCGTTTCTGAGTTCTCATTTTCATACATTCAGGAATTGACAAATCGATAGATAATAACCTTTTTAATGGATTTAAAACGAAGCTTCATAAAGATATATGATTCTTTTTATAAAACTGTATACTAAATTTTATTCATTTTGGCTCGCTACATTTGTGAATTATTGCGATTGCATGCACACGCATCAAAAAGATACATTTTCTTTCGCTTTGATAAATTTCGCTAAAATTTGAAGAAATCTACAATTCTGGTATAAAAATCAAGTACCAAATTTTTTCTCTATCAGTTCGTTTTTTAGTTGTGTTCACAGACAGGAAAGCAGACGAACATAATTCAAAAAATACTTTTCATCCAAGAGTGGAGAATTCATCAAAATCTTAAGGTCGACCTTTTTGATGATTAACAATATTTTCGCACGCTTCGTTTCGCAAATCGAAAATATATGAAGAAGATTGTTTTCCGAACTAGTTTTAGTAATTGTTGGAAAAAGCTGAGCGGTTGTTGTTGTTTTGCTCTCGGTTACAAGGAAATAAAGCAAGTTTCTATTATTTCTTAATCACGTCTATTTAATTTGCATCATATCTTATTCTTACTTATAACTATTTTATATTTTTATCAGAAACATCAATTTATTTCCACGTGAAAAGGGTTCTTTCTATTTCTGTCAATAATTAAACAAGTTTATAATGATACTAATTTTATCATAAACACGAGCACCAAAGAACCATTGAATTTAATTTTAATTAGAATGATAATATAATTTTTGAGAAGCAGTTCCAATTGCTCTGACTGCACTTCCGTGAAATCTACCTTTTTTACTAGTTTACTTTATAGACTTAAAGCAGTTTGAGTTACTTTAACTCGTTTAAGCGCAACCCTTAAGGCAAGTTTTATGGGTCATAATATAAACAAGTATTTTTTCGAAAGCGTTTAAAATATGACAATGATGAAAACACTTCTTTGTATATTGTTTTATGACCGAGAACTCCTTTTTAAGGGTTTATACTCACATTAAATTATTTTTTTTCTTTTTTGTTAGGTTTTTAAGTATTTTTTACTAGTATTTTGTTTTCCGTTAATCCCTAAATTAAGATAAATATTTTTTTCTATGTATATTGTTCCAATTTTAGCTGTTTATGATATCGAAAAAAAATCATATTTTGTATTTGTGTGGAAATCAGTCTGTATTTGTTAACTTATGCACGAATATCCATATTCTCATGTGTTTTTATTCTGAAACACGAAAGTTAGTTTATAAATACTTGATCATTAATCTTTTTCTCTATCAAGCACATCTGAACATGCTCATTATTTCATTACTGAAAGTAACTTATAAACAATGCGTTTGGATTTTTTTTTGTTGTTGTTGGAAGAGATACTGATCACTTTTTAAAACTTTTTTTGAATGTCTAATATTGAATAAAAGAGTTTTTGTTACGTAATTTAATGGAAATGTTTTACCAACATCAAGAAAGGATACGAATGGATAAGATAGGTGTTCAGTAAAAATGTTACAGCCTTTAAAAATATTATCTCTTAATTTTATTTTCTCTTCCAACTATCATTTCTAACATTATTCAAAACATACAACATATAAGGTTGGCAGCTAATACACAAAATGATAAATCGTTCAAGATTTGAACATTTTCTTGAGCATCTCAAATCGAATTTATCGGAGTACTTATAAAATGCATAGAATAAATTTACCAAAACATTATTTTTGTTGTAAAGATAAATTGCAAAAGCAGGAAGATTGCCGCTGCTGTAACTGCAGGAAGCCTTTATCTTTCCTTGCACCGAGTTTAAAAACAAAATAACAATATTTTTACCAACTACTGAAAAAGGTCTCTAAAGGACGGTTTTATTTCTTCACTACGGAATCAACCTACATATATTGCCGTTTTGGAGTATTATATATTCCTCATTGAACCTTTTTTCTTAAAGGTTTGGCCATTTTTCTCTAAGAATATTTTGAAAATATAAATGCAATATCTATCATTTAAAAAAATTTTTAAAGTTCCTTTTGAACCCGAATATGTTTGTAGCTTTAATGTTAATTTGATGCATTGTATTTACTTAATAAGTAGTTCTGAGGTTTTGCTTCGATTTCATCAAATTACAATTTTTATGAAATTGGTGATAGTTAAATGCATCTATAGTTGATGGATGTATACATTATCTTGTTTCACTGTTTTGCTTTTGAATCTCAGCCAGTAATTTTAATTTTTAGTTGATTTAAAAATGTATTTATAAATTTTTAAAAAATGCAAATTTTATTCAATTTTTATTGAAATTCACTTATTATTTATCTTCAAAACATCATTTTTAAGTTTAAAATGTAGCATTTGTCATCCCAGATTGGAAAATGTTTCCTCAGAAGACCAATACAGTCTTAGGAGTTGATTTTAACATGAAGCTTACTGATGTTTAATAAATAAAAAAGATGTGACCCAATGATGCTTATAAACATTCCTGACAAATACCTAATGTAAGTCATCGCAACATCTGATTACGACCGACAACGCCCATGGTTGTCGTATATTCCGGCTGCGCCCCTGTTTTAAAAGTAACCTGTTGGGGCTTTCAGCCCATTCATATTTTATAGGTTGCCCTAATGATAACATCAGGCGAATTATTAATATGCAGAAAACTATTTCAGAAGCCTTTTAGAGAGGTTGGCATTCAATTTCGGGTTATGATAAAAGAAATTCAATATTTTTTTCAATTCTTTCTCCATCTTAAATATAATTCATTTTATATCATTTCAACATCTTGCTACTGTAACTACTACGTTTACTATTCTGTAATTTAAGAAAAATAAAATCTACACAAGAAATACTCAAGTAAACAGTTAAATGAGACCTTTGGATTATTCTATTATCTTAATATTATTCTTATCTTTATATAACAAAACTTTCGTTTCATTGAGAGCAATTAATTTATATAACTTGAGTATTTCATTTTATTTATTAAGTAAACCCATTAAAAAATTCTCAGATTCTTCATATGTCTTCCTCTCTTATTCTTCGATCATTTTCCAAACTCTTTTACCAACAAATTTCTTTCACAAGTTTTGGCCAATCTGAAATTCTACAAGAGAATATTTAAATGTTATTAAAATTTTCCAGCTTTTGATTTCTCTGGTAAGCTTATTTTTATTATAATTGATTAGTGCACATAAACGTACAATGGAGCTAATCCTAACATCAGATATATCTTCTTTCTTTATTTATTCATTAAAATTCGATATTGCATAAATTTTCCTTTAAGAATCTGTCTTTCAGTATCGAAATAATAATAATTTTCATTTCCCATTCCCCTTGCAAAACATTTATCTTCAAATTTACTAACAAATATAAGAGGTCAGCAAAATCATTTATAACCTCATCATGTATTAAATATTTATTTGAAATTTCTAAGTAAGAAAATTTCAAATAAAACATAATGGCTTATTCAATATGTATGTGATATATTAAGTATGTATTAATTAATCTGAAAATTTCATAAGTAAAACAAGGCTCTAGAAGCATTCAAAAAATGCTTGAAAGAGAATGGAAGGAAATGTCCTTCCAATTTGAAAACTTTCACGATTTCCCCAAATTTATTTCTACAACAAAGTAATAACGAAACTACATTTCTTTAGAATGGTTTTCCCTCGTTTCCGTACACTAAGTATTGATTCCACCCGAATTCACGTTTTTTCTTAGACTCGTGTGTTTTCCCAAACAGCGCAGAAAGAGTGAAGCAATACTTCAGCCGTCTTTTGTCAGCTTTCTTCTTCATTTTGTTGTTTTTCATTTATTATATTTCTTTCTAGACCTATAACAATCCTTCTGAACTTAATACTTTCGCTTCCTTTTTGGCTTTTAAGAAATGCGCAATTTCTAAAGAAAATAGTTTCTTCAATAAGTTTCTTGCTTTAAACTTTCCCTGCTTTCTTGGAGTGATATGAATATTAAATGTATTAATCTTCAACAAAATGTTTCACATCACTTAAAGCTTTATACAGACTGCCTATGATTCAAATATTAGATTTAAAATTTCCATAAAAATTAAAAAATGTTTTAAAGAAGCATTTGGGAAAGGTTGATGTGTGTGTGTGTGTGTGTGTGTGTGAGAGAGAGAGAGAGAGAGAGAGAGGGGGGGGGGGGAGGGGGAGAGAGAGAGGGAGATTGTTATGTATGCTGTGATAGATAGGTAAAAAAGGAAGCAAAAAATTATAATTTAATTCTTATAGAGAAATGTGCACAACTGTATATTGTAAAGTGTTTAAATAAATTATTCGATTTCAATAAAAAAATTTAACGTCGTATTCATCAAATATATCAGTGACCAGAATTTCTACGGGTATAGGAAAAACAGAAAACCTTCTACTATTCGCAAAGGGAAGACTATATATTTGTTTGCCTATCTGTATATATGTGCACAGGGTAACTCAAAAATATACCAATCAATGTGAATGAAATTTAGTATATTGTATTGACACCAAAACTATATACTTTCATCAAGTTTTTAATACAATTAGAAAATGACAATAAATAATAAAATTATCTAAAACTTATCCTTGAAATCCAAACAAAGACTTCCAAAAAATATAAAGTGATTCAAGCATATCTATAAAAAAGGGTGATTTTTAGACTTCAAGAGAGTTTAATTTTTATGGAAGCATTTATTCATTCATATACGAGAAATGATTTTAGTTCAGTCCATAAACAATTAAGCTGGCAATATAAGCTACTAATATGCAATTTATCTAAGAAAAACTCATCTCTTCTCGTTTTCAATGATACAAATTATCAAGGCTAATGATTTTCAACGGGATAATTTCAATATAAGATATTGTAATATGAAATAAATGCGTATTCTTCTGATGCATGACAATTACACAAAATTTAGTTTTTGACTCCACTGTCGTTTCTTTCTTTTTTAAAGAAGAAAACGGGGCTTCACACGTCCACAATAAAAATCCATTAAAAGTAATCACAGTTTAATGTTGCAGATTCATGTTACGCATTCTTCGCTGTTGTCCCTCTATGATATAAAATGGGCTAGTAAACTGCCATATTCATTCATATACCAAAGGGAATGAAATTTAATAGTCATACAATGTATTTAAAACTCATCTTTTCACCATTGTGTAGTGTACTTTATATATGAAAATATATTGTACAAATATTTTTATAATCTATTAAATATTCATACCAACATACATATATCATTTTTAGGCTAAGCAACATTTTCTAACCATAACTGAATTATTTGCAATGTTATTTTGCACTTTGGAAAGTTTTCATTGACTACGCTATAGAAAGAAAAAATACTTTTCTTAGTTTTTAATATTTAATATATTTTTCTATCATTTATTTTCAAAAAAAATAATTCAAAAAAATTTTTTTTTCTCAGCTATACTAAAGAAATATTATATATAAGAGTCATTTTGTAGGTTTACTATGATATAATTTTCATCATCTTTATATAACTAATATTGTTGTCGGAATCAAGACTTCAATTCTTGCCCACCTGGTCTCAAAGCCGAAACTGCATTATCAGCCTGTTGCGCAGATCCATTTTTTATGTTGAATTTTTAGCGTGTTCAAAATTTCAATGTATTTTACTTCCAAAGATCCTTCAGAATCTGCAAAATTTTATACATTCACCAAATCCCCATAAATAGTCAGATTTTATTTATCCCTATAAATAGTTATTTATCTTATTTGACTCTTATTCCTTAAATTAACTAATATGTACAGATAGATAAACTCCCCAAACTAGTTCCTTGATACCTTACTATTGAAAGGAATAGAAAGAAGAAATTCGTGACATCATTTTAATTTATTATCTGAGCGAACGAATGGAGAATGATAATTATTGGAAAGATATTTAAGAAGAGTGCTGATTGGAATTCATGGTGGAACTGATATTGTCAAGAGGATGAGAAAGCGAGAAAGGTGGCGATAAAAAAAAAGTCTTTTTGCTGATAAAAGCAGTTAACTGAAAATGTGAAAAGTGGTTGAAAAATTTAGTCATCCAAAATGATGAATTGAAATTCCTTAAGGTTTTTTTAAAATTATTTTTAGCTTTTTTTAGGTCCATTAAATGTTAATTTTTTCGTTTCTTAGTAATCCATTTCGCCTCAGAAAAAGAGTTCAGGGAGTGAACTCTTATTGTATAATGTTCTCCAAACAGAATTAATCTTGCATAAGGGTATAACATTTTTTCATGGTTTTCTTTTACAGTGAAATAATTATTGAAGATTTTTTTTCTTTTATCCGTGCTCTATAAAACTTCCATTATCGAGCAATTTTTAGTTTTCCATTTATTTTGCATAAAAATTACAGACTTTTATCAATTTTCATTTATATTCAAACTCTGCTAAAAACTCCTGATACTTTTGAAACAGTGTAAATTTTTATATATATGAATGATTATAATAACGTAATCCGTCAAATCATAAGGAATAATTTGAAACGCGGTTCTTCAAATTTCCCAAGTGTATAACTAGAGTAATCTTTATGGATTGTACTTTCTTCTTACATCTGATTCAGCAAATTTCGATAATATGTGATAAATCCAAAATAATTCAATGGATCTCGAGTTCATCACATGATATTCTATTCCGTAAAACATCTTTGCTAGATACTTGAAGTCTTCAAAATCTAAACAAACAGATGAAAACAAAAGCCGCTCTTCTAGATTAACAAAAAGAAACATTTTACAAATATCTAGTTTAGATTAGAACTTTGCTAAGTTTTAAAACTCTACTTTTCAAAAGAGCGCAATAAAAATCTCAATTTGAGAGAAGACAGAAAATAGAAGGCTTCAGATTTTTTAAAAGAAATTTCTTTGTTGAATATTATACTTAAAATATTTCTTTACAAATAAAGAGTTAGCTTGATTAACTCAAAATCGAAACTTTTTCAACTTAACATATTTCTGATTAAAGCCAGAGAAAAAAGAAAAGATCTATAAACACGCCATAATTTTATATGGCCCTAAACTATTCCTTAAACTATTGATTGTTCTGTCCAGATCTTCACGACATTTGTAATGCAAGTCATCAAGCGCTAGTCTAAAATAATATCCTACATTAGGTTTTTCATCAATTTGGTTCAATATTTCTCACAACTAAACGGAACAATACTTTTCTAAATTTTACAGTCCCAAAGGCAGGCAGATAGTTATACAGAAAAAATCAATTACCGCTATTTTCTCAACAAAATGGAATTATAAACAATATAGCTTCAAATGCTCCGCCGCCATAGTAACTTCTCCCATTATTGCAAAGCGCAATATTACTTTCATCGATCCTATTCCAATCAGACTACAGAAAATGTTTTTAGAAATAACTTTTAGAAGTCATTATGTCAGTGATTTTGTCATCGTTTTTTGGCAGGACGAGGAGATATTGAACATGGCAGTACGATACCAATTACCTTATTCAGCTTCCTTTCTTTTCCGCTAGCTAAATGATAGGTCAGTGGGTTCCATTAGGATCGTGTCTCGATTTTTGAAACGTTCTTTTGCCCTCTAGGAAGCATCAATATGAAATATTGCATTATTTCGTTAGATTATAGAATTATTAATTTTTTTTCTGTATCGGAGGTATTTTTATTGCGCTTATTTTTCAATTAGTTTAAATGCAGTGAGTAACTAACATCTTTCAAATGAAAAGAAATGTTTCAATTCCTTTTTCGTGCAGAATAAATTTTTCACGCTTTTAATCATCAAATAATTCACCGTTCTTATAAATAACCGATGAGGTTTTTCATTAAAAATATCTTCATTCCAAAGCAAAACAAGATATCTGAATTGTGATTTCTTAAATAAAAAGAAATATGGTTAGTTCTAACATAGAAAATTTGTACTGCTGTCTTTTATTACACATCCTTATTTCTCAACTCTTTAGCTCCTCCTTTTTTGCACAAAGTTATCGTTCTATTGAGAATAAATTGCCAAATTTTTTACAATCATTTAATCAACAGATAATGAATTCTTCGCTTATTAGTTCTTTCAGTCTAATAAAAAAAAACCAAGAAAATCGCGAATTTGAAATATATATTATTAGTCTTATCTATAAACTCTTTTTATGAATAATTTAATTTCTTAATGAGGCGTAATAAATATAAGCCTTGTTTAAGGAGAACTTTCTTTCGCTCCAGAAAAATTTCGTTATTTTACAGTAATTCTTTTTAAAAATGAAAATATTATTTAACATTGTACAATGTCCTAAATATGTGACTATAATAGTATAAAAATTTGACAATAATGTGTTTATTTCATGTGCCATTTTGATTCTGTGAGAGCTGTTATCCTATATATAGTATGTATATTAATCTATCATCAGCATAAAACAGGAAATATTTGATTAAATATTCCTTAATATACTAAGCAGCTAACCATTTTTTGGAAAAAAAAACACTATTTAATTGAATTTCGAACGCGTCATTTTATGATTGTATTCAACAAACGCAAACAAGATCAACATACCATCCGTTCTCTTTTTGATTCTTAATAAGCAATCATAAAGCCTTCTTTAATTTTAAGAAACTGCTCAGTTTATTCTTAAGTATATGTTAAAATAATATTTTTATTGGCTAATGCAGATCCTTACTATGAATATCTGCAGTATTTTTTCGTGTTCTAGAAATAAAAGGCGACGACATTTTTGATAAATAGTCCATCCAAAGACGGTAAAAGCACGAGAATCGAGAGAATGTTTCATGGTCTAGTTCATGAACTAAGAAAACCAGTCTTTCTTGAAATCACGAGTATAACAATGGATAAAAAAATCAAATGTATCTTTTCTAACTTAGCGGCTGATGATTCAGACCATACTAAGTGTCTCATAATAGGGTCATTAACGTAGGCGTATTTAACATCCTGTCATAAATATGATGACAGTTTTGGCAATCTTGTCTGAAAAGGAAGTTGAAGATAATATTTGCATTCAATCTTCTTTTTCTTTGCTATTGCAATAATCGATGATTCCTTTAGCCTTTTTTATTACTATTGTATCATATTAACCGGGAAATTATATAACTATTATTATGCTTCGAATAGTAGTCCACTTTCAATTCACTTAGCAAAAATTCTCATAAAAGCTCCACACTTCAATATTATTATACGTAATTTTGTGAATATAAAATAATTATTAAGTAACAATTCCTTAATCCTTTATTATTATTTTATTAGTGATAGCTAATATTTTCACTTATTTACGGTGAATATTTTATGAAATGATTTGAATATTTTATTTACTATGAAAAAGGAGTTGGGCAACATTTTTCTAATGGTTTTGGATTAATAAAATCAACATTTATGTTTGAGAATTTTTGAATTATTGTTATGTTTATAGTATTACAAGAATATAGTTTTTTTTTTTTATTTAATCTACAAAAATTTTTAATTCAAAAACAAAGCTTCATCTTTTTCTTACGAAGATTAACTGATTCACCACTTGTATAGACAACTACACTCGTGCTGCAAACTCATTCCTTGGGCTTCAAATATGGAATCTAGGACTCAGCAGACAGTGAATATAAATATTTACAGTAAAGGTATATTCAGCATGATCTCCAACTAAATTTCCTTTAACTAGTCTGGGAAGCATAGGTATTATCACGGATTCCGTATTTACCTTCCTTGATCAATTTTCATTTAATACATTCGAGCCTTCTCTATTAATATTCAAAGAAAAATTATGACTTAAGAAGAATGGTGTTAAATATGAAAATATTTCGCATTTTTATAAAAATATGAAAAATAATAGCTAAAAAGTACACATGCATTAATATACATGAAGTTATAAGTCAATAAATTACTTGTTTCAAAATTAAAATACAGTGACGCAAATAAAATATTTAAAAATAATCCAATTTTTTTTTTAACTTCTGCAGAAGACAAAAAAAATCAATCAAAACTGCTTCTGCTTATGCAAAATCAAATTCCCCTCTTTTAGCATTAATAAGAACGTTGACAGCACTATAGCACCGCCAAATGAAAAAGTAGCTCAATTACCTCATTTGCCCCGAAGCCTCGTCTTATCCCACTCTCCCTAGTTCTAGATTATTAGAGAAAAAAGGGCATAGGAAATTATTCAGATATGGGAAATTGCTATAAATATATTAGTTTCCTTCACAACAAAGATTAACAAAAGAACTCAGGAAAATCTCATTTGAGATATTTAAAAACAAAAGTTTTCTGAATAATGGCTTTCTTTGCATTTTAGCAGATGATTACCATTTGGACATTATCAGCGAATTGATTCTTGTATTCGTTATAATAGTATTTATAGTCTTATAGAATTTTAAATATATCTGAAGCTTAAATTTACGTTACTGCAGTAACTTCGATAGAGTTGAAAAGCTCATATTGATCCATTAAAAGTTCTCAGAAACGTCATCAACATTTTATTCTAATTCGTTCCAGATGTTCAAGGAATCGAATGTTTAACATAGTGAATGCCTGAAACATGTTAAATTAGAGATTTCAGACAGAAATCGTATTTTAGAGTATTAACTTTATTTATTTACACGATCATTAATATTCGGTGGTGAAATAATTATATCATTTGTTTTTTTAAAGTTTTTAAAGATATTAATTTTTAAAAACAAGAAATAATATTAACATTCTGATTTCACAGTAATAACACATTGAAAATGTTTAGAGAAATATTGAAAACTGTTTACTTATTGTACAGTCTGCCAAAAAAGTATCGAAACGCTGTTCGCTTCTACAGTATATGAATGAAAAATTTCTGTCATCTTAGAAAAATGTTCCTTATAAATATATATAATATTTGTTTATTTAACTGCCTATCTTTATATGAAAATTCGTACGTGCTCAGATCCTTCAAATGGCTATACCTAATTTGGAATGCAAATTCATATTCTCCTACTGAAATTAGCTCCAATTCATATAAAACCTTTTAATTATCAAGAAGATAATGATGAATTTTGAGTACTTGAAATTTAAATCCCCTCATGTTAAATGGTGGTTGCCATTGCTTCAGAATATCTCGAGATATATTTTATCAATTACAAAAATTCCAGTTTGATATTAAGCTGCCATTTAACAAATCAAAACTGTTCAGCTTTCATATTTAAAATAATAATTTGAAATGTTAATTACTTATTGAATTAAATTTTAATAATTACTGAATAGAATTATTTAAGAGTTTTGTGGCCAATTGAAAAATAATAATCGAAACACTCAGCTCAAAATGCTTAGATTCCTGCTTGGTGATTTTTAAAAAAATGCTTAGATTAAAATATTCGGTATTCTTTCAGACTAGTTTCTAATTTTAGTTCTTTATAATGTGCTTATTATTTTGAAATTTAATCTTCATTTAAACTTCTTTAAAAAAGAAATATAAATGTCAAAATCTAAGAATGTGTAAATGTAATAAACTGATACTGAATTTTGTATTTCTTTAAATGTATATAAATATCTACTTTAACTACAAGACACGTAAACATCATTTAAAAAAGTTAGAAACTCAAAACAATAAATTTTGAATTCTCTAAAAAATTATATGAAACTCGGATAAAAAAAAATGTTGTGAAAGATACAGCAAATCTAAAAATTTCGCCATGAATCTTCCTTACTTTATACTAAACTTTTTTCAGAAACGTGACACTTCGATTCGAAGGGCCATTTCTTGAGATCTGATTTCTGGTTAATATATAAGTACAGCGGTTTCGTTTCTTCTTCGCGTGTTCTAAAGATTGTGATAAAGTGAAAATCATCAGGTTAAACGATAAAATGACAAGCTGGGGAATAAAATTCTGCTCTCTTCTAGTTTTCTTTCTGTTGTATTTAGGCACTAATGAGTTTGGTTCGAATAAACGGGTTTCGTCATTCAAAAAAAATTGATTCATATTCAATTTTTTTTTTTAAAAAATTCGGATTAATGATTCACACATAAATGATTGAAGTGTATGGTATAGACTTATCGTTTCGGTGACTTTCCATTTAATCTCCTGTCCTCTAGACGGATGCCTCCCTGAGTTAATAAACTAGAGTGACGTAATTCATTATTAGCGCAGATCATCGCCGCGCTCACCACCCCTGTAATTGCCGATCCCACCTATCAATGACTGACACGTGTTTCTCAATAGATCCCTATCTATTCTGAAAACCGAATTAATATGGTTGTCCAGTGAATGGACATCTAGACGCTATTGTATTCCATGACTTTTATGTTATCGGTGTTTCAGATATAACCATTGATTTATTATGCATACCGTAGTGCATTAATGAACAAAATGGAATGGAAACAAAATTGAGAAATCTCGTTCAGGTTATTATGGCTTCCTTCGAAATGAAACATATTTAAAATCAGAATTATCTTTTATTTTTAAAAAATTATTCTTTATTTTATTTTGTTTTAAGAAAAATCTGAACCTAATAATTTTATTTTAAAAGGATTGTACCTCTTGATGGAAACAGAAACTCAAAATCGGTGTTAAATATTTGATATTAAATTAAGATTTGTGCAAAAACGGTCTTAACGATCGTAATAAATTAAATCTTAATGTGCTTGAGACATCAAATTGTTATAAAATCATATGCTTGTTGGTTAATTGCTCGATTTATTAGATTTAATCAGCGTAAGAGCAGATTTAGCGATGTTATACCCAACACAGAGCACAAATAAAACATGTTTCAATTTCTTTGATATTATACAGCAGAATAAATCAGCCAATAATGCATAGGCATCATGATTGGCTCTTTTATTGAGGCTACTCAACATTTTCTGACATGAATTACGTTAGGTACTGATAAATGGTTTAAGTAGTCTTGTCACATAGTCAATCAAAAAGACATGCACTTGATTTCGATGATAGCTTCCTCAACTCCAAACCACGAATATTCAATGAATTTATTTCTATTCGTTCTAATGAAGAAAGGGAATTTTTCCTCTTATTTCTCAGTGAGATTTGCAATAGCTTAAATTACAAAATATCGAGATTTATCCTACAACCAAGTTACTATATGCGTGTTCAGAACATTAATCATCTTCTTAAATGAGAATGAACTTCATGAGTGATGACATTTTTGTATAGTCAAGAGTTGATGGAGACATGCTAAATCGTCTAACCTGGTCAAATAGGCATGAATTAAGCATTATTTCAGATTATAAATTTTCAGAATAGCATTCCGTTTCAGCATATTGGAGTTGTTTCTTTCAATTTCTCACTCTGGCATCTGCGTATTGTACTTGAAACTACAATGCAATGTGGTTGAATATATGATCATATGAACAACGGAAAAAAATATATAAAAGGGGACTTTTGTTAACATGTCAGATACTAAGTAGAATGTCGTAAATAAAATAAACTGAGATTATGTGGAGAGAAATTAGCCATAATTTCTGCGCATTCAGTTTATGTCTACAGTTGCCAATGATGTCCATGCATTCCGCATCAACGTACGATTTTATAAATAACAATGTTTTAATACTTCTAGAAATGCTTCGTAATTATGAAGATTTCTGGTACATCACTTGAGGAAAGAATAAGGATGGATCTCTTACCATTGTAGATTCCAGTAAAAGAAATATTATATGAAGCGAAAACAGGTAGTCAGTTGCATAGTTATATGTTTTTCCTGAAATATTTTATGCTTCATTATTTCCATAACAAACTCGTAGTAATTTCATTGTATTTTTGTGTCGTTTTAGGCTGAATTTGTCATTCTTAGAATCTACGTTTCATATGGGCATTTTTAATTTAAATGTTACTGTAAAGATATTTTTTTTAATTTAACAAATAGTTTTCACATTTTTTTAAATGGTTTATCCTAAAGTAAGTAAACTAATCGAAGCATCTCAGGGCTTTTTTTTTCTTGGAAAAATGTTTTATGATCTTAGAAATAAGCTTTCATCACTGACAAAATAGGCGAAAACTAAGAATACAAATGCTAATATTTTGTTACAAGAAACTGCCCAGTCAGATATTTCTTCTGGAGAAATGCTTTAGGTTTTGTCAGTTAAAAGGATTCCAACTCATTTCCAGATGAGCTTTCACAATACATTTTCTCAGCATTCTTTATGAAATAGAAAAATAATTTCTGTTTTTAATTTTCAAAAATGAGATTTAGGAGGAAAATTTGATTTCATAATATTTTATATTTTCTGTTGTATCACAGCTAAACTAAGAAATAATTGTTTGTTTACTTTTGTTTATTTCAGAACATTAAGTAAAGTTGAGTGACATTACTTAAAATTTTGAACTAAGAATCCGAAATGCTCTACAAAATTAGTCCTCATTATTCAGCCCATCTAGTAAAGCCTCTTCATACCCCTCTTTGCAAAGAGAACAAAAATAAATATGAACAAATGGTCATGCGAGTTCTAATTTCTGGTTGGAATTTTTACTCTTGAATATTTTTTTGCGAAATATAAAAAAGCATTCTATCACAAACCATTAAACCTCGTTTATTTCCCTTTCATTCAGACGATTTACTCTTCATGAAGCTTTATTTTAAGAGGAATAAAGGGGGTGTTCGCAACAACATTTTGTTTATTTAGAATATTTCTAACACGATGTTTTTATTTAAGTGTATATTCCTAAGAAAACACAAGTAATTAAATAATTTTTCAGTATAACTGTATTTTGTAACAAAACAAGTGGTAAGTCCTCATTCCGACTGTTGTAGAAAATGTCATTTTCCAGTTTAGAGAAACGAGAAATATTTGTAAACATTGCAACCAATTTTCGACCAAGATTCTATCATTATATTTTTGTTAGAAATGAAATGTCTAACAGAAAAGCATCTTTCACTTAGTTTTTCAATATCACTCACTCATGATGAAGTTACTTCCTTTTTCCCTCATCCTCTTGTTCAGGAAATAATATTACAAAAAAACCTGAGTCTTATTCAATGGCATTTTCGAGCATTCCCAAAGAAGGTACTCGTGCACAAGAGGTGACCATTTCATCTTGTCAGAACATATAAAGAAACAGGAAGTATCGGTGATTTCTGATCCATACTCCATTTAGTAAGCAAGAAGAAAAAAGTGATGAGACTTCAGAAACAAAAGAGTTGATACCACATTTTGCCTCTCGATTCCTAAATATAAAGATATAAAAGAGCTTTCGCTCGAGATAATCTTTTTTGTTTCGGATGTTGGTGATTGACAGTTCAGCCTCTAATCAGAACGGTAGAATGATTGGATCGTTTCTTTCTTTGGTAGTTAGTCACGTTTTTCGCCATAGAAAGAATGTGCTTTTGAATAAATCTTTTGACGTGATGTATCTTTACGATCTATTTGGATTCCAATGAATTTCTAAAAGGACCTACTGACTCTTTTATTGGAAAGAATTTTCTTTTTTGTCGCCATATTATCTAAAGAGATTGTCACGTCCATTTTTTTAAACTTTTCTGAAAGTTAAGAAGCGTGACTTTAAAGTTTATAAAAGCAGTTTTAGTTTTAACTATTTTGTGATAATTATACAATGCCATTATGATCACAGAACTTAATACTAAGTTGTTTTCAAGCTTTAATTAAATTTTATCTTCATTTTCGTCTTGCGTTAGACCTTCTGGAGTCTTAAATTATGTAATGAATTTTACTTCCGGAAAATTGCAAATCATGCAACATATAAACTTAAAACTCAATCCTATTTTTCTATAGTTGTAGTATCCAGCTTCCTTTGAATATTTTTTAAGATCCGGTTTGGGTGATTTTCATGAAACTTGATAAAGTCTCTCATTGACCAGTTAGCAATCCTGTAAGGATCAATCAACTACACCCCTTCCCTTTAGGTAAAGCGGGCTATGGCTTAGCGGAGGTAAATGGTGGCCGAAGCATAATGCAGTCTTTTCACCACCACCCAGACACCATCACTGGTTTACCAAGAGTAAATGGTGGTATTTTTGTTTGGCTGTTATGGCTATTTTGTTTTGGTTTTTGGTGGTTGGACAATTTCGGTTTGCTCCCTCATCACATTTAACTTTAAAGAACGGTGTAATTGCATTAATGTTTTGTCTCCATGACTGTCCCTAAGACTGGCGACCATACATATATACCCTCCAATCGCTACGCTACTAAAATAGACAGTGAGTCACTAAAATAGTGCTAATAGATGAACCTACTAGGTACATGCTATTTGCATGTTAGAACTAAACAAACTTATATGAAATTCTAATCATAAGTATTCTCTAAAATAATAACTAATCATTAGGTAAGTAGAGATGTGCATTTAATTTTGGTGAAACTTAGTAAGTATGCTTTATCAAAATTTGTGATGATAAACAAATTCTAATAATCACTCATCTGGATTGCATGCATCCAGAATTCCAGTTCAGAATTCTTAAAAAGACTCTAGCAAGATGCTTAACAATGTGGAAAATATACAGAATATCGCAATGAGGGCTTTCAAATTAAAGAAAATTATTATACTTTTAATTTATGAATTATTTTATTAAAATTTTAGCAATACCCCATTAGTAAAAGGTTAATAAGAATTATGCTACTCATTATAACTTTACTCTCCCAAAAAGAGCAAGGTCGAGTACTCCGCTCATTCGTAAAACATATTTTTTTCCTTTCATTTACTTTCACCCTTCTATATCTATATCTTAGGCACAATAACTTGTATGGATCTATAAAAAGACTACCTAAATAATGTTTGAATATTTCTTAAGCCATATAAACGTATCTAGTCAGCAAGTCATTACCAATGCAATCTTTGGGAAGAAAATGTAAAATCTTTCAATTTAAAAACAAGTGATTGCTCTAGACATCATGCAAAGAGTTATTGAGGTTTATACGTCTTAAATTACTTAACACATGGCTTAAATTATTGCAAAATATCTCATGCGATATATGCATTGTCTTGCTTTAGAGGGGTAAACTTTTATCCCTAACTTAATGAGGCGTTCATTTTCCTCCTTATAATCTTAAGTAGATGGGATCATGCATTGTTTTTGCATTCACTGGCTCTCGTTTATTCATTTACTTGCTATCAGCAAAAGTTAATATTGAAAAATTCTCTTTAGAACATACAGCATTTTCAAAGTATAATGGCTTACTCTTCGAACTCTAAATAGTTAAATTTCATTTTGATAAACAATATATATTTACATATCTCAAGCATGATGCTTTACAAAAACAATATTCATCCTCAAAACCCAATAAATAACAAACCAATCTATACTTATAACAAAGCTCAATGTGTGTGTGTGTGTGTGTGTGTGTGTGTGTGTGTGTGTGTGTGTGT